>VONZ01000485.1:0-560698 GCA_012976165.1 Labeo catla | reverse complement strand
TGGATGGATGGATAGATAGATAGTCATAGGAAAGGTAGAGACGAACTAGGGAATTGTACTATTTAACAAGACAATTGCTTTGACTTGTTCCTGTCCTGTCATTTCAGAGGACAGGAGGTTACTCTGGGTCAGATATCAGGTTAGTGTGTAAGGAGGCCGCTATGAGACCTGTGCGAAAAATCTTTGACGCCCTTGAAAATCACATTGAAGGTAAGAAATATGCCACGTCCCACTCTGAACGACGTTAAACTGCTGTTTCATCACGAAATCCTGTTTTGCCCACAATTCACAGTCTCCATTACACCATGCATCTTCACAGGTCAGTCCAATATGCCGGTTATTGAACTAGAAACTGTGACCACAGCAGATTTCCTGGAGGTGATTGCTCACACCAAACCGTCAGCCAGATGTCTGATGGATAGATACTCAGCCTGGGAGAAGGAGTACGAGTCTGTCTGACACATGATCTCAGCACAATACATGGACTATTATTACAGCAACCAGCAAATGTTTTTACTGCACTACTACCTACTCGTTTTATAATGTCATGCTGTGTTTTGTTACAAGTCTCACTGTGAATACAGTTTTTCATAGTTTACTTTTTTATTTTATTTTATTTCTCATGAGCTAGATTGATTCATAGGATAAGTGCATCAGAATAAATGCATAAGGAGTGAGGCAATGATACAATGGACAGTAAAACAATAATCAAACTACACAAGACCAATATTGTTTTTTTGTTATTTTTACAATTATTTAGAGCCTAAGAGATGTTCAAGTATATGATTGACAGCCTCTGGAAAACTGTCACATGTCAGGTGAGGTGGTGGGTTAATTTTACCCTCATCACCAGCTCTGTATTTACCTGCAAAAAAAATTTAAAAAGAAGATTACTATTATGCAGCAAATAAAAACTATAACTACTACATTATGAAAACACAATTGCATATTAAGCATGAGGCCTACCAGTTTTTACTAAAATTCCCAGCATTCCCGCATTCTGTGCACCACCAACATCATCTCTGGCATCCTGTGCAATAACAGTTTAGTTGGTGTTGGATTGATGACCATTTTATTTAATATTTCAACAATAAATAAACAATAAAACAAACAAGCAATAAATAAACAAATAATATTTTGCATAAATGAATTAAGTTTTTGCATAGTGCATAGCATTGTGAGTTTAATGAGAATTGAGAAGAGATTTTGCTCCCCACATTTTCATTATCATAATGCATCAGGGTGGTGCTTAATAAATAAATAAATAAACATCCTTAAACGGAAAAGTTTTTTTTAGTAAAATATAAACCATGTCCTGACAGACTTTGTGAGATTCTCCCAAATATTTCAGTCTTATGCATATTCATACTCACATCTCCTATCATCACAGCCTCCTCCGGTGAGCAGTTCATGTCTCGTAAGGCTTCAAGGAAGAAGGCTTTCTCTGGTTTACCCACCACTGTCGCCTTGGTGTCAGTTGCGTACTCCAGACCCGTCACGAACGGACCCGGTCCCAAAGCCAACCCGTCCTTCTTTTTATAGTATCGTGCTTTATGGATGGCAATGAGCAGGGCACCATCTAAAATTAGTCTGATGAAATGTGATGATGATTAGCAGCAATAATTTACCCATAGAATAAGAAAATTTAAATATTTAGATGTTGATTTAATGGTCTATAAATATGTTCCAGAATTGTTTACCGGAAGGCTTTATTGAGAGTCTGGTAGTTGAAGTGGTCAGGTGCTAATCCAATCACAACCGCATTAGGATCTGAAGTTTCCAAACCTGCAGGATAGGAGAGTGTGAGATCTACACACATCATAACATTTTTTAAAGATTTTCATGTTTTCTACATGAAAAAAGACTTTAGAAAACATCAGTGCTATACTCATTATACTCATCATCATCTAAATGGCCATTCCTGAATAGATTTAGTAGTTTTGTGTATTATTTTAAATGTTAAGTCTTATCTCCCTCAAAAAAGCTGCATATATGAACAGGAAGTTGACCTGTGAAGTCCTCTAGAGCACTATCCTCCACCAGCAGTAGAGGGCGCACTGCTCTCTGCTCTAGTAGATTACGGGCTGCAGTGAGTGATGTGAAGATCTCCTGCTCCTGGAGGTCAAAGTTCAACCGGCGTAGACGCTCAAATAGAGTCCTCTTACATTCCTTTGTCGTGTTGGTGACAAATTTTACAGTGACCGGAGCCTGTCTTAATCTGGAGAAATGTAAAGGTGTGCACAGGCATGCAGATACACAAGTTAACAGGCAGGCAGGACAGCCTATTGTAATGTTATTGTAATAATCTGATTGGACGAATATTTTATGGTCCTACGCCTTCCACAGACAACATAAATGCATATAAATACATTTAGACCACTTAACTTAGTGACTGCTTTGGGCATGTGAGGAGACTTTCGACCAGCATAACAAAAATTGTTTTTGAACCAAATCACCTATCCTGCGTTTAATTTTTCAAATGTTTTTTAATTGATTAACACCTTAATCAAAGGTTTCTCTGCTTTAAAATGTTGGTAGTTTTATAAAGAAATTGACCATATGCACGATTACTTCCTTGTTTTAGACAAGCGAGCTCAGTCATTTCAAGTCAACTGTAATGTGCCGTAAGAGGGGTGCCCTTTGCTCATTTTCTCTACATAATGCGTTCAAAATTTGAAGAAAAGTTTTATTTGTCTAAGTGGACCAAACGTCCACATATACCATTTCAAGAATGACATATGCGACTGTAAAAACATTGGCAAGTAAATACGCTAAATATGCCATAAATTGGTATGACTGACAGTGATAACAGAATGAAACATCTGACAAGCCCATGTCAAAAACAAAGTTGTGCATTAAATGATTCAGACTAAATTCAGAGTAACAAAACTATAGCAGTAACAAGTTTGTGTTGGTTGAATATAGGCTATTTAATAAAGAAAATTACATCTTTTACATTTAAAAGATGTAATTATTATATTTAATCTAAAATATTTGAAATCCATATTGATTCATTTTGAATGCTTTTCATATTGAATTATTTAATTGCTATACCGTTAATATGTAATGTATTTAATTTGTAGTTAACTATATACCTATTTAAATAATTCACCCTAATAGTCTGTTGGTGTCTGGGCTTATGTATGTATGTATGTATCTATTTATTTATTTATTTATTTATTTAAATGACTTTATACACTTGCTATACTATATACTTCAGTGCAGTAAAAGTACTAAAATTTGTTATAATAGTCATTTTATAATAAATCGAAAAGCAAGACTTGAAAAAAAAAAACTAGGAAGTTGAGTGATCCTCTGCTGCCATATCCTGGTTATAAATGTCACTTTCATCTTAAAAATCGTTGTTTTCCGTGAAAAGACATATTTTCATGTTGTTTTTGAAGTGAATTTTACTGCACAGCTGTAGAAAAATCATAAAGGCTTTAAAATATTAGAATCAAAAACTTTTAAAAAGTTATTGATTGAAAGTTATTAAAGTTATTGATTATCAAGAATACTATTATGTGTGGAAGCGATACCATCGCTAGCTAGCTAACGTTAGCCTAAACAGTTATGACAGTGTTTAGCTGTCAGCATTTAAATGTACAACTAGGTGTATAGGTACTCTCCTGGGATTACCAGGCTCTGCATATAAATTATATGTTGTTCAAAAACATGACACTGAATGTTAATGCCACTATTATTATTTACGGTGTTGCAATTAATATATATGTATATATTTTTTTCTCAGTTAGTGATAAGGAGGCAGGAGTGCTTCACCGGAAGTTTACAAGCTGGCTTATCATTATGCGGAAGTTCTAAAGAAGGCTCCATGCATGCATAGGGTCAATTAAAATGATAAATCCAGTTTTGACTTTGACGATAGTTGGCATACCGATCATCTCGCCCTCTTCACTACTAAATACAACACCAAAATAAACATGAATGACATCTAAAGGTACGTTACAAGAAACAGTACAACTTACTTAAATGTATTACGACTCGTGTAACCGCTAGTCAGTGCTTTAACCGCAGAAAGACGTCAAACAGCTTACAAACAATGTAAGGTTTACCTCAGAAAAGCCATTTAATGTCCGTAACTGGTTAGTTGGCTAGAATTTGCATTAGCTGAGAGATTGTTTTCCTTAGGTAAAACTAAGGTACTGCACCCAAAATGTATCCAAAAGAGTCGAGTTCGAATCGAAGTCAGAATCGAATTGAAATGAGAAACGAATCGATTCATTTATTTTATTTTTTTTAAACTTCTGAAATATTTAATTTTACAGAAATGTCTCTTTGTGAACGCATCTATTTTTAAAAAATCGTTATGTAGTTATCACAAACGGCCAATATTTTAACAAACTGACCGGGCTAAAGCCTCTTGCGCCCCAGGAACTGCAGCATCCTCGATATGAAGAGTCCCACTCAGATCAATGAGAACCGCTTTCAGTGCGCGACGAGACGCCATCACTGAAACTCACACAGACAGATGGAATAATATTGAAACATGAAGCTTTCTGAGATTACACATACACTTTCTTTTTTTCGTACAAAAATGTTAAATAAATAAATACATTTTATCCACAGATATTCAGTTTAGTTTTAATAATAATATTTGGCATTGGCTGGGTTGAATCACAAAAAAACAGATAAACCTGACGATTTAGGATTTTAGGGATCATATTGTCAGTTTCGGAGTGTGCAATTAATGCTCTTATTCACATGAACTCTGGATTAAACACAATGACTGTCCTCCAGAACAACACTTCATCTCATCATCTGTGTTTGACATCATTTTACGGATTTGGAAACCCTACATTTATTTAAAACGAGCTGCCAAACAACAAGAGCTCTGGATAAGGTAAAGCAGATTGCCTCAAACCATTCAATAATCACTCAATAATACAACGAACTTAAAAATCGTGTAAATAGAGTCTCGTGTGTGAGGGCTGCACTGTGAGATTTTTGTTTTTAATAACATGACAGCCCGCTGTACAGACTTCAAAACCAGAACATGCTCTTAATATTAATTTTCAAATGATTTGCATATTTAAATAACTAATACAGAAGGATAAAACGATGACTTAAAGCACCAAACACATTTGAGCATTACAAGTTATTGTACACATTTCTATGAACTACACTTACTTCCTGCTAGGGTCCTTCTCTGGCGCAGTCTTACATGCGGCTGTCCTGAGAAACGCCTGTCGAAAATGCACGTGCAACTTCTCAGTTAAGTTGTTTACTATTTATTTTAGTGTTTTATATTCTCTTTTAACATCTTATGCGTAGATGTATTTCATTTACTTATTTATTTGTCAAAGAGCACACTGGCTCTTCTCCACTCTGGCAGTTCATAATCATTTAAGAGGGTTGCAAATGACAGATTAGTCACTCAATGAAAAAAAAAAAAAAAACATATGCTGGATATTTTAATAGCAGATTAAATAGCATTTAGAACATCAATATCTTTTACCAATATTAGATTTTTGTTGTTGTTGTTTTACTATTAAAGGAACACTCCAGTTTTTTTGGAAATAGGTTAATTGTCCAACTACTCTAGATTTAAACAGTTGAGTTTTACCGTTTTCGAATCCATTCAGTCGATCTCCGGGTCTGGTGGTAGCACTTTTAGCATAGCTTAGCATAGATCATTGAATCTGATTAGACCGATAGCATCTCGCTCAAAAATGACCATAAATATAAATATAATGACGATACTTTTCCTATTTAAAACTTGACACTTCTATAGTCACATCGTGTACTAAGACTGACGGAAAATGAAAAATTGTGATTTTCTAGGCTGATATGACTAGGAACTATACTGTCATTACAGCGTAATAACCAAGGAACTTTGCTGCCGTACCATGGGTGCAGCAGGCGCAAAAATATTACGCAGCGCCTGAAAGTGACCGGCACTAAGTTTGTGTAGATGCAGAGTTTACGGCTGCGTAATATCATTGCGCCTGCTGCACCCATGGTACGGCAGCAAAGTTCCTTGATTATTACGCCGGAATGAGAATATAGTTCTTAGCTATATCGACCTAGAAAATCGCAACTTTTCATTTTTCGTCCGTCTTTGTACACGATGCAACTACAGAAGAGTCAAGTTTCAAATAGAAAAAATATCGAAACTCTTTGGTCATTTTTGAGCGAGATGCTAACGGTCTAATCAGATTCAATGATCTATGCTAAGCTATGCTAAAAGTGCTACCGCCAGACCCGGAGATTTACTCTAAAACGGTAAAACTCAACTGTTTAACTGTAGGGGAGTTGGAAAATGAGCCTATTTTCAAAAAAGTGGAGTGTTCCTTTAACATTCATCCAAAGTTCAGGAGTAGTGCATAAAAATGTGATTAAAAAATTTAAACAAATAAATATTATATGAAATACGTTAATTTATTTTTAATAAATAAAATATAAAAATGCAATAAATTTTAGGATATGCATTAATTCATGCCTTTAACATCAGATTTCATTTTTGGGGTAATGAGGAGCATTGTTGCCAAAAATATGTTTCTCTGCCATGATACAAATCAGGGATTGGAGAAGTTTAAAGACACATCATCTTCAGTAATAACCATTAAGCATAGATTATAAAAGGGTTAGGCTTTAATCGCGGCTCTGAACATATGGTCGTAATTCAGCGTGTTATCCGTGGTCTGGGCTACTGTTAATAAAAAGGTAGTGTAATCCTGATGGAGTAATCTAGTGTCGTTAATGGACTCCATATGCTTCTAATCACTCCACCAATTTTGAACTGACCCCTTCAAAAATTAAACCATTGGACTGAATAAATACTGACTGATCTTAGGTGGCAAAATAATAGTTGCAATGCACTTATTACAAAACAAATAAATGACACAATCGCCAACATGCATAACAGATGAAAAGACAATCACTTTATTAAAATCTGAAATGACTGGCTTATAAGGGTGGAAGCTACTTTGGTCAAAGTTTTCAAAGCCTTCAGACAAAATGTGTTGCATATTAAAGCTTGATGTCGAAACAACACCACAATTTCAGCATATGAACCACATCTTTATTAAAATTCAGATTTATATATTAAAGCAAACCTTTACTTTCCAAGCTGTCTTTGAAAATGAAACATTATAGGAGTAGCTTTGGGGAAGTTAACACTTATTAAAAAAAAGAAAGAAAATGTAATATTTCAGGTGCCAGAAACAAACTGCAAGACAACAATATGGCTTTGACAGACCTGTCTGACTGATTTCACTGTTGCTGAAGAAGCGTTTCTTTACTAGACCTTGGATTTGACAAAAACAGCATGTACAGACACCAGAGCTTCTGTGAAGTTACAAAACTGGAAAAGAAAAGTGTTTACTGGTATTTGTTTCGTATAAAACTACCAGAGTACTTACAGTAAATCATTCAGGGTACAATTTTCAGACATTTGGAGAGCAACATTTAGAACCACAGATACAAAAACAGTCCATTTTCCTTTGCCACATAAACTGTGTTCCTCATTAGATCCCGATCCACCGCAATCCATCAATTCCTTCTTCATCCAAACAGTAATAGTAAGACGATACACACTGAATTTACTGCTATCAGTGGTACTGTTGAAAGAAGAAGAGAAAACATTAATATTAAAATAATTTCTGGTAAATTCTGATTAATTAGCATCTCTGTTATTGATTCTTGCTGATCATAGATCCGGAGATCTGAGAATTAAACATCAGTATTAAAACTCTACAAATGCCCAAACCTCTCATGACTGTCCTGACGGAGCGAATAAGGTTCAGAAGTTGTGCTTTAATGCCGGGTTCATCTCCAAATCCTCCAATACTCTGCTCTGCTCCCCAGCCGACTGGAAAATGATGTGTTTGTTAGTTACAGAGTCCTCTGCCATGATATACAGTTGAGGTCAAAAGATAACATACACCTTGCAGAATCTTCAAAATGTTAATTATTTTACCAAAATAAGAGGGATCATTCAAAATGCATGTTATTTTTGATTTAGTACTGACCTGAAAAAGATATTTCACATAACAATTTACATACAGTCCACATGAGAAAATAACTGAATTTATAAAAATGACCCTGTTCAAAAGTTTACATACACTTGATGCTTAATACTGTGTTGTTACCTGAATGATCCACAGCTGTGTTTTTTTGTCTTTAGTGATAGTTGTTCATGAGTCCCTTGTTTGTCGTGAACAGTTAAAGTGCCTGCTGTTCTTTAGAAAAATCCTTTAAGTCCCACAAATTCTTTGGTTTTGTAGTATTTTTGTGTATTTCAACCCTTTCCAACAATGACAGTATGCATCCATCACACTGAGGACAATTAAGGGACTCATATGCAACTATTACAGAAGGTTCAAACACTCACTGATGCTTCAGAAGGAAACACGATGCATTAAGAACCGGGGGTGAAAACTTTTGAACAGAATGAAGATGTGTACATTTTTCTTATTTTGCCTAAATATCTTTTTTGTTCATTTAGTACTGCCCTTAAAAAGCTACAGAAGATACCCAGAAGACAAACTGAGTGACATTTACTCTGATCTTTCAATTTAAAAACTTTTCACCCCCTGGCTTTTAATGCATGGTTTTCCTTCTGAAGCATCAGTGAGTGTTTGAACCTTCTGTAATTGTTGCATATGAGTCCCTCAGTTGTCCTCAGTGTGAGAAGATGGATCTCAAAATCATACAGGCATTGTTGGAAAAGGTTCAAATACACAAAATGCTGAAAAACAAAAGAATTTGTGGGACCTGAACGACAAACAAGGGACTCATGAACAACCATCACTAAAAAACAAAAAAATAAAAAAAAATAAAAAAGCAGAGCAACACAGGTCAGTACTAAATAAAAAAATAACATGCATTTTGTATGATCCCTCTTATTTTGGTAAAATAATTAACATTTTGCAGATTCTGCAAGGTGTATGTAAAGTTTTGACTTCAGCTGTATATCATGCTTTAATGACTTTATGCGTGCATATTAAGATGTATATCTTTTAATCAAGGGCTGAAGGTTTATACAGTTTACAAATCCCCTAAATGTACATTTCACTGGAAGCGCTATCTCACGGAAAATTTGTACATATTTTATGAGGTGGCTAATTCGTACAAGCTTACTCGTACGATTTTGTTCGATTTCTGTGACAGCCAAGTTTAGGGGTAGGGTTAGGTGTGGTCCTTCGTACGAATTCCTATGAATTTGCCACCTTATAAAATGTACAATTATTCAGGTTGAAATCAGGTTGAAATATCACATTTCTAACAACAATAGAAGTACAATTTAACATTATGAATAATGTCTAAGAAGTTAGCTTGCAAAAGGCTACTTTTGCTGATGTTCCCAGTTGATCTGTGCTCTGTAAGATTAACCTCAGAAATATTTCCTTTGGAGGAATTCAAGTTATTTATAAAATCTGATTTAAAACTGAAACATAAAACTGAAAGGCAAGCATGCTGCTGAATGTATATATACATATACCTGTTTGTATGTTTATTGCTTTCATTGTATTTAACTTCAATAAAAATTAAAAGTTTAGACCTAACTGTAATTATTAATATTTTCATATCTTACCGTTTTAGAGAAATAATCAAGTCACTGACGCTGTTAAATAACGCAAATATGGAAGTATGGGAATTGCGTAGTGATCGAAAACTATTAAATAAAAACTAATTCGTTTTTCTAAGTAGCAGTTCCGCACCAACCAACTTCATGATGTACTGATCCATTTCAAAACATGTTTTAAATATTCTGATTTATATGTAGGCACACATACAATATATGATACTGATGAACTGATGTAGAAACAACAGCAAATAACCAGCAATTCCGACTCCTGTTAATAACTAATTCACCAATAATCAAGCGATGTCAAAAGCTACCACTGTCCTTTTAAAAACAAAGCATGCTATAGTCACGGTTAACATTTACCATTTTCATATTTCTATAATTTCCTGCACATTTAGGAGGCGTCGACTCTAGGCTAGCAAACCAGATGGCTATACACACAAAACAAATATACACGTTAAAACAAATATATCGCCATACTTAGTAAGAATACACAATACTAACAACTTACTTTTACTGAGAAACCTCTCTTCGTGGAGAACTGCGATGGCATTAGTGAATAATATCGCTGTTTGAATCAGTGCGTACAGTGTGAACGCCATGTTGGCACTATTGTGGTGACGTAAAAGAACTTGCGTCGCGTGGAATTACGTCACAGACGCGCCGCGAAAGGTTTAGATCGACAAAAAGCAAAATACTACTCTAACTACACTAGTCGAACTATTAAATAGCAAAATAGTATGATATTCCGAATTTAACCCTGTCTGTACGCATCAAACAATTTAATTATGCGCTCACTGTATTTGTACTGTATTTGAATCGTATTTTGAGACATTATAGATATTTTTGTGCCTTTAAACAACATTTAAACAATATTTTTTATTATTTATTTGCTGATGGACTCTATATTATCACAGCATTTAGTAGTAATAAAACAGTATTACAATGCAGGAAATAATTATTAAACCGAATATAGTAACTGAATATATATATATATATATATATATATATATATATATATATATATATATATATATATATATATATATTCGATGATACATTTAATAAGTAAATATTATATGTAGGCCTAATATATTTGACAAATAATTTATTCAGTAGAAGTCATGTAGGTTTAATTCAACACATACAAAATCAATGTAAACCCTAAAAATGCACATAAATATTATGTTTTATATATTTCACATCACTAATTTATTTTCTTTAATTCCAAATTGTGCTTGAATAAACAAAACAAACAAAAAAAAGGAATTTTAAAATGAATGGTCTTTTTCATATTATAGACTTTTAATTATCCACATAAATAGTAGAGAAACTACAAGAACATATTTAAATACATTTGCATGAACAGTTAATAATAACATTTTTAAACGTGTGTTTATGTCAGTGTTGTATTTAAACAGGCAAAACAAGAAAGGTTTCCACACTTTCAGATTGCTCTTAGACATCAGCCACAGTACAGAACAACCTGTTCCCGCCTCCTTTTGTACATTTACAACCTATAGCTAATATCATTGTACAGTTTGCTCAATAAACAAGTGAATGCATGGGTAATAAATAAACTTAAATAAGTCCATAAATAATCAAAGAGGGGTTACTGTACAGGAAATACGTCAAATGAACTCTAAATCATTGGTAGATGCATTTCATAGTACTGTGTGTCAGTCAGTACACTGATGCCATTTGGTTTGATTGGAGAGATGGACAGCGTTGAGGTGATCTGTCAATGGCAGCGTTCAACATTTTGATCCCGTGAAGAGGTTCGTTGTGCTTGATGATTCCTCATAGAAATGGGGATGATTTCACCTCTTTGTGTCAGATGATGTTGAGAGCAGCTTGATTTCGTTTCAAACGAATTGACCTAAAACATATAACAATTGATATGTTTACTATGAGTTCTCAAAATAATCAAGAAAGTCAAACATCAGAAATGTGATGATAAATTAGTGCTGTTTGAAATTTTGTTTGGATGAAAAATCATAAAGCTGATATTTAAATCAACAATATATTTTAGTGACTTTTACTTATTTGATGAAGTAACTTCAATATAATATAATATAATATAACAATAATTTCTGAAACTTACCATTTAGCTTTTGTTTAGATGTGTCCCGACCTTTTCTTTTCTAATGATGTTTGCATAGGGAATCTACAAAAAATAAAAAATAAATAAACAGTTATGAAATCAGTTAATACTTGGACTCTCCATCAACAAAAAAAACATGTATCCATGAAGTTTTAAGGAAAATATTGTCTATTTAGAGAAGGGATGACACTAAATGTGCTTAATAAATTATGTTTAATGAAAATTTTGTGTCCTAAATATTTTTATAATGTAGTAAATGCACTATTTTCTACGTTATAATACATTCAATATTCTGGACTCAGTAATTTTTTAGTTTATTTATTTATTTATTTATTTTTAAAGCTCTTCGGCTTACCAAGGCTGCATTTAGTTGAGTAAAAATACAATGAAAACAGTAAAATTGTGTAACATTTTTATAATTCAAAATCGTTTTTTTGTATATGAATATATTTTTAAATGAAATTTATTTCTGAGATGCAAAGCTGAATTTTTAGCATCATTACTCCAGTCACGTGATCTTTCAGAAATCATTCTAATATGCTGATTTGCTGCTTAAGATTCATTTATTATTATTATTATCAATACTGAAATCTGTTTTTGATGCTTCATATTTTTTAAGGACACTGTAATACATTTTGTCATGATTCTTTGATGAACAGAAAGTTTGAAAGAAAAGCATTTATTTGATATAGAAATCCTTTGTAACATTGTAAATGTATTTACATTCACTTTTATTAAATTAAATGCATTCTTACTGAATAAAAGTATTACTTAAAAAAAATCAGCCGCGCTGTCTATAAATGTAAAATACCCTTTAGCCGTGACTATATTGCGCAATAAAGGCTTCTTGTACTTTATTGCTTAAATGTGGTGATACGACACCGTAAGGAAGCTTGCATCTTCCGAACTTCATTATCTATTCATCTCTATAGTTTTCTGCGTTACAGAAGTTCAGCTTTCAGTCTGTCATACTGTAATCTCTCCTATATGATCTCCCCTGGCTTGACGGATGGTGTTGAACTGAAAGAACACACAGTGGCAGTCTGCCAGCATCATCCATGTGTTAAAACACAGATGCACCAGTGATTGATGCCGCCGCGCTATGCAATGTTGAACCAGTTCTAGACAACAAAAGATTACGAGACACCAGATCCTGCTGCTAGTCTGCTGCTCATCTTATATTGCTTCTTTAACATAGATTTAGCTTGCTACAGCAGATTACTAATACAACAGGGCTGCATGTGGGATATTTGTATGATTTATCAGATAAGAAATTATGACCTATTGCAGAAAACTCCTTACCATCTGTAACTGCTGCACCATTTCTTCCCTGTAAGCCAGTTCTCTCTTCATTTGGTCCTGAAAGTTATCTGTAGGAATATGGGATATTAAAAACAAAGGCATCTTATGGTCACCTATGTTCGTATGTAAAAGTCACATAATGGCTCATCAAGATCATTATGAATTTGCATTGACTTATTGGTTATATAAAGCAGGTTCTGTGATTTTTCACATGCTAAAACGTGATCGTAAAGGACACTTACGGAAAACTGGAAATGGAGAGCTGCCTTTCAGAGCGTGAAACTCCTGCTCCAGTCTCCTCCGTAAATCTATCTGTTCAAGGAGAACTTTCTGGAGTTCCTCTGAAGGACAGATTACACGATAAATCAAGATCAGACACTGAGCTGCGCCCAAAATATCAACTATTACATCTAGAGTACTTGTTGCAAAAGTTTGGGGTCAGTAGGAGTCTTTAAAGTTTTCGAAATAAGTCTCCTCTGCTTGCCAAGGCTGCATTTATTTGTTTAAAAATACAGTAAAATTAGTAAAATTGTGAAATAGTATTACTATTTATAAAAGCCATTTCCTATTTTAATATTTTGTAAAATGAAATTTATTCTTGCGATCAAAGCTGGATTTTCAGCATCATTACTTCAGTCTTCAGTGTCACATGATCCTTCAGAAATCATTCAAATATGTGACCCTGGACCACAAAACCAGTCATAAGTATCAGTTACATTACAGCTTTCCATTGATGTATGGTTTGTTATGATAGGACAATATTTGGCCGAGATACAGCTATTTGAAAATCTGGAATCTGCGGGTGCAAAAAAATCTAAATATTGAGAAAATCACCTTTAAAGTTGTCCAAATTAAGTTCTTCGCAATGCATATTACTAATCAAAAATTAAGTTTTATTATGTTTACAGTAGAAATTTTACAAAATATCTTAATGGAACATGATCTTTATTTAATATCCTTTCTGGCAATTTAATATCCTTTTGATAATTTTGACACATACAGTGTATTTTTGGCTATTGCTACAAATATACCCATGCTACTTAAGACTGGTTTTGTGGTCCAGGGTCACATGTGCTGATTTGCTGCTCGAGAAATATTTCTGATTATTTTCAAAGTTAAAAACACTTGTTCAAAATCAAAGAAAATCAAGATTTTGCTACATTATAAATGTTTTTACTATCACTTCTGATCAAATGAATGCATCCTTGCATTGTATATCTTACTGACCTCAAATATATTGTTCGATAAAGTCTTTACTTGTCATCTCACCTTTTTCCATGTTCTCAACATCCTTCTTGAGCGATACGGGAGAGTTTGGGTCTTGGCTTTGGTCTGCTGAGCAGAAAAAGAGATTTTTTTTTTTAAACATTTTTTTCTAACACGTGCAAGCATCCATTCATGTCAGTTTCTAGAGACCTGTGTTTCTATTAAAGGCTGACACACGTTATGCAGTTCTACCAGTAACCAGTAGATGTCAGTCTGACAACAGGATATTTCAGACAAACATGTTTGACTTCCAAAACAAAATAGAAAATATAATGCTATTTTGCTGGAGTGAGAAAATGGTATTCATATATTACGAACATGGTATGACTGCATATTTACTGTAAACATAATAAGGCAAAACATAATATAATATGTATCTGACTCCACTCTGATTAGTGCATTTGAATGCAGTCATTAAAGAGCCCTTGCAATGTTCCAATATTGTGAAATTGTGAAAACGGCTGATTTCATTAATATAACTGCGCTATTGAATCAGGAAATAATTCGAAACAGTTTTGATTGCGATCCTTAGGAGTCAGTACGTCCGCACGGCACGTCCGCCGCCTGTGTTTTTGTGTCTATAACGCAAATGGCTCAAATGAAGTGATCCAACACGTTGGTATAATCTTCCCCTCATTCGACCGTCTCTCTCTCTCTCTCTCTCTCTCTCTCTCTCTCTCTCTCTCTCTCTTCTCATTTCCCGTCTTGCCTCCTTAAGCCGAACAAGGCGTTCCTCATTTGGAAAGCGGTCTTGTTCTCGCTCTCCTCCTCTCTCTGTCTCATTTGACAAGCAAATTTGCAGACAGTGCCTGAGGATAACAACCTCGTTTGACAGTCAATTAACCGTGAATAGTCAAAGCCAAGGCAGTTTGCATTATATAAATGGAAAATTAGATTATTTTTTTTCTCCTCCCTCCCAAGAAACAGAACTATCTTTAAGACACTGCCGTTAGACTCTTTGGAAAATCAGAAGTTCTAATCACGTTTCCCAGTAGCCCCTCGGAGACATTTAGCAATCAGGCAAAGGTGGTTTCATTTAATTTGTTTCATGTAATTTTTTCAAATATATTATACGTTATATGAGGAGATCATTATCGGCTAGATAATATAAATGTTGCCATAGATGTCATAAAACACTTTTAATGTCTTTCTGACAGATAAAAGGCAATAAGCTATGATCTTTCTAATGGAAGATTTCGCCAAGCAAAAGGCAATTATTTCCCTCTGATATTGTTCAAATGGTGATTGTCACCTTCCTGCCGTTGAGCTGATTGTCTTCCTGAACTGTTATGGCTCCCTACAGAACACATTTTCCCAATGACATTGTGGAGAGAGCTGCTCCATTTTAAGAGTGCGGCGAGAGTATATTCCAGCCCGTATCTTTTATATTTAGATTAATCCTAATATCCTTGCAGGGATGGGCTAGCTCTGCTGCGCAAATTATTTGGCGGCCCTCTTGCTGTAAGTGGCGGACGTAAAGCCCAGATAAAGTGCCGTGCGTTCTTACTTGGATTCTCCCGCCAGTATTCGGGCGCCGACGTTTCTGTCTCTGGGACGAAAAAGCTGCTTTGCTCTTTGTTGTCATCTGAAAGAAAAAACATCAAATGTGAATGCGTGCACGTTTTTAATTGGTTTAAATATATAACTATGTTACTACTATGTTATAACATATATTTTGCATTCATTGCTCACCTGAGATGGTGCTTTTGTTTTTGCTCGCATACGCCGGCAGCCCATCGTCTCTGCTCTTGTGAGCCTGCAACCATAAAACACCAGCGATGTCTGATTAGAACTGATTCATAACACCAGGCCAAAGGTTGAACATAGAGCAACAAAATATATCAGTCAGCCAAAAGCACACAATTGATTAGCCTTGAGAATGACAGTGCTGTTATATTTTATATATGATCCTGATGTTTATTCGGCTTTGTCGTGCTGCCGAGTTCCTCTAGATAAATCAACGCACCGTGTGCGCACGCTACGGCTAATTGCTAAAGAATTCCCGTTCCGATTCCTGTCGCTCTTCCCGCTCAGTCTGTTAATGTAGCGTCAGAGGGTTAAAGATTAAAAGGGCTAATAGGCAGAAGTGACAAAGGGGAGCAAACATAATGTCGCCATTAAACAAAACACGACTGGGCTTATTAGGAGGGATCAAAGAGCTCTGAATATTTCATTTCTGCTGGGAACGCAGGCTATCAATCTTGTTATGCATATGGACCCTGCCAGCCAATGGCCCGCATTTAAATAATAAGTTAAAGTGCCTGGAGGGAATATTTACATTTCTGTACGCCGCGCTTTCCTCCAGCGAGGCGTGAACGGGGCTGGGGACTTTGAGGATGGTGGGCGGACTGACAGCGAGGCCGGGTTTGTCCTCTGCTGAGGTCTCGACGGGAACCGTAGGGAAGGAAGGTGCTTCTTTGGCCTGATCCCCCGCGCTGCTGTCAGGAAGCCCGCGCATGTGCAGGCTGCAAGGCTGCGGGGGCGTCTGCGGTGCACGGCTGGCGAAATCCTCCTGCTCCTCGTCCTGCTTCGTCTCCACGTCCACTTCCTGCTCCTCGTCGCTTTCGCCGCTGTCGCTCTGGTAGCTGCAGCTGGTGCCAGGAGAGAGGTGCCTCTCCGGACCAAAGTCCTCCAGGCTGCCGTGGAGCTTGGCGATGCTTTCCGTGTCTTTGACCACTGGGCGGAAGGCGGAGTGGTAACTGGCCTTGCGGGCTTGCAGCGAGGGAGCGTCTAGCAGCTTTAGCCAGCCTTCTGGGGCGGGTCGTAGGTCCGAGGTCACGGGTGGGCAGTCGCTCTCGAAGAGTCCGGACCTTGGGTTCGTTTCCAAGCCTGAACCGGCATCGCCCTGTTCAGACAAATCCAAAAAGGCTTGTCTGAGGGATGGGCTCTCTGTGAGGGAAGAAAGGGCATTCGGTTGGGGTTGGAGGTAAGTGGGCACTGGAATACCCCCAGTTGCCCTCGGAGGCCAGAACATGCAAAAGGGCGGGTAAAAAGCGTCCTTGCGGCCGGGCCAAAGGAGCCCTGAGAGGCCGCTGTTTTTCTGTCCGTTGGTTGCCTCACTGTCGTCTTTCTTTTGCGGGCACAGCCCGAAGGCTGGGAAGGTGTAGGGGCTAGGAAATAGTGACGTCGTTGGGAACTTCTGCAACATCCCAAAACCTTTGCTCGGGACTGGAATGACCGGGTAACTGCGTGGGGCCTTTCGAGGCGAGAGGCTGTTGCCATCCAATTCATCATCGTCCTCATACCTGCCTCTCTTCTGGGCCAGCTCCGGAGAAATCATATGGGGCAGAACTGAGTTCACGGCTTTCACAGCGCCCATGGACGAGCAGTTAGAGGATGGAAGCGCCCTCTTGCGACTTCCTCCGTTGAACATGGCTTTTACGTCCTCCCACGCAAACATCAGGTCCTCCGGCGGCGTTTTGTCTGACAGTTTAAGGTGTCGACGCCAGGAGTTGAAGTTGGCGGCGTCTGGCTGCGTGTACTTGGCCTCGGGTGTGCGGTGCGAGTGGAAGATGAATTTGTTAGGGGAGAAGTACATATTACAGTAGGAGCACTTGATGCATTTGGCCCGGGAGCTGTTGTAGCGCGCCGGAATGAAACTTCCCCGGCACCCCCAAGCGCATTCATGCATCACGTCGAACGCGAAGTTGTCTGGCAGCTTGGGTGGAGAATTCTCACCCAGGAAGGACTTGCAAAGTCGCTCCGCTTCCCGTTTGGTGATCATGCCGCAGCGGCGGGAGGAAATGGGCATGGCGCCAGCCCGCCGGAGGATCTCGAGCTGGACTGGGGTGCACTGCACGCAGGTGATGCCAAGAGCCACTCTGCGATTGTGGATCTCGTTGTAGCTGTAGTTCTTTAGCAGGGTGTTGGATATCTGAGCCAGGCATAAACGCTCTTGATTGTCAATCACCAGTGAGACAATAGGCACCCCGTAGAGGATGACCTGCCCAACTTGGTTGGGCTTAAGGGAGGATCTTGGAGGCGTGAGCGGCTCCTGCTGAAATGAACTCGGTGGGGTGGCCATCACAATGTTGTTTGGTCCAGGCAGAAGACTCTTTTCCATTCCTCAGAGACCACTGAATGGAGATGTTTGTCTGTAAACACACCATAAAAGGTTAATTTAGCAATAAAAATGTGAAGGAATCAAAGAGAAAAGATTTAGTTGCATTAATTCATTTATGCACAGTACACTCTTAAAAATAAAGGTCAAAAATGGTGTTTTTGCGGTGATGCATAGTGATGCCCAAATAACCTTTCAGTGAACAGTTCCTAAAAACAACCGTTTTGAAGAACATTTCAAAAATCTAAAGAACATTTTTCGACTATAAAGAACCTTTTCTGCATTTGAAAGATTCCATGAATGGAATCTTCACAGAATCATTGATGCCAATAAAGAACCTTTATTTTTAAGATTGTATATTACTCTGATACAAGTTATTACAAGATGTGGCATAGTTATTAAATAGAAACCCGAATTTTATTTCACAATACCAAAAAAAGAGAGAGAGAGAGAATTAACCAACGTGCATAATTAATGCAAAGCCTTTTTATATGTCAGAACATATTTTTGTAGATCAGAATATGATGCGGGTAAAATAAAAACGAGAAAAGGTGACGATGTTTAAATAAAAACGCTCTCCTTCTACAGAAGGAGAGAAAATGAAGATGCTGATGTGATCGCTAGTGAAAGAAAACGAATTTATATGTACTTAAAAAAAAGAAGGAGAAGAAGAAGAACTAAATCAGCGTACCAGCAAAATGCAGTGATTAATTTTATTCCTTACAGACCCTGGAAAGCTTTTTGTCTCTGTGTAAAATTGCATAAAGAAAATGTAATGCTTTTAATACTGTGCAATTATTTTACAGTATGTTTGATCGCTTTAATAACATTTGGGTGGAAATAAAATACAGCGAAATTTGCTGACGGTTTAAGCAGATTTTCCTGTAGAATGTTCTGTCGGCCTCACCGATCTCTTCCGACTTTTTCATACAGAATACAAAACGTCGCTTTTTAGGTTAAGGTAATGTATAATATAATACGATAATATTAGGCTAATAATAATAATAATTTTCATTTCATTAAAAAATACAAATGTGTCTCCACAATTTAACTGTTTACTCCCAGAACAAAAGTCACTTTAAAAGCCTAAACCTAAACAAAAACACATAATTTTTAGACGGCCTCGGAGATGATAAAAAGTTCGTATTTTCTTACCTCCGCGCTCTGTCGGAGATGTCCAAACGCTACAGAATTCAAATCATGTCGCAGCCTATTCCACATACGAAATTAGAAATTCTCTTTCTTAGACGGTCAACGAGAGCACGAAGTTTATAAATACAAGCACGATAAATATCACGACAGGCTTCTTTATCGAGTCCGGTATCAGTAGTAACAGTAGTGAACGCGCGAATAAGCGCGCGTCTCACACACTGGCTCTTATTGCCGGAGCGCGTTGTGAGTGATTGGCGTGGCTCTGCCCCTCTGAAGAGCCAATGACGTTTCACTAACTGCCACTCAAACACACTAAAGAGAAGCTCCGACAGGAGCCGCAGGGTGATGCCGCGCCGCGCCGAGCGCCTCGAGTTCAAATCTGAATTAGGCGGAAAAAAAACCACCCGAGAACCAGCCGTGTGCAATCGGTATAACAGCATGGGGAAGAAGAGAAATTGTTTCATAAATAAATTGTGTTTCTTTAAAATATCAGACCATAACGCGCTGAAAGTATGTAGAATAAACCAAAACATTTTCGCACACTATTGTGACTAAAATATGGATTACTCTCAGTTTTTATTTTAAAACCCGAAACTAACAAAGCTACTAATAATAATTAAATGTATTATACTAATAGGATTATGTAGAATAATAATAAACACTTTAATGTTTTTAATTGTTTATTTGTTTCCGACTATTTGAGTTCTCGCTTTAAGCATCCAATCACATTTTTGAACTCTATAAACTAGCCCGATTTTGTAATCATGTCTTTTTTTAAGTGTAAAGAGCAGTCAGGTAGTTTTTATTAATGCGTTATCATTTCGTTTTGAACATCTGCATCGCCACACACTGAAACTGTCCAAACTGTCAAGCCATATTGAGCCAATTTCCACGCGTTCATAAATCAAGCGAAAGGGGACAAATGTCGGCATGTCATTTTTTCATCATTATGAGGGTAATACATGGGCTGTACGTACTGAATCGACCACAGCTGAGAATAAAACTAATCGCTTGATGCCGATGACACGTTGTCCGACAAACTGTCTCATCAATAACATTTCTATAATAGCAGGTGCACTATTGATCCGAATATGAAAAATTACTATTATGTTAAAAATGGCATCATATTTTTTTTTAGTAGTAGGCTAGAGTCGAAACAAAGACTCACATAAATGTTTTTCATTTTAAATGTGGGCTTTTAAAAATTCTGATGACATTGCAACGTAATTATAATAGGAATATTGGGCTTAATTGTGACGTTTTCATTTTGCCGCGATAATAGAATTAGTACAAAAGGTCAAGTGTTTTGAAAAGCCAAGTCAAATTGACAGGAAAGAGAGGGTCCCATCTGCAGCCCCCTAAACCTCATTTAGATCCCATCCCGCTGGCTTTTGTCTCCCAATAGCCAAAGAGCACCTCATACAACCCCTCATCCCATTACAGGAATATGAAAAAATATGATATGATAGATCATTCAAATTAATTGTTCACAGTGTAGAATAACGTTTATTAAGCTTTAAAATTTTAATAAACATTACCTCACATACGCTTCAATAATTGTAACATTAAAATGCCTTAACTTTGGTGTTTGTACATGTGGATTTACATCAGTTATGTGTAGTTTATGTTTATGTCTTACTATCAGTAAAAAAAACTACTAAAGGTTTATGTTTATTAGATCTCTGCTGATGATGACAACTATTAACATGTTAACACTTAGGCCTTAAATCATACTTCATGTCTGCTTGATGCATTGAACTTCATCTATATGTATGTTAACCCTACTGTGAAATTAATCATGCGTTTAAAAAATTACTTGTGTGACCTGTCAGGGTCAATACAGAAGGAAAAAAAGGGGGAACTTAATAGCTACAACAATAGGACATTACACGCCAAATCCATCATCTAACCAAATATACCTCGGGCTAACTGTTGTGTTTCAAAACAAATGAAACGTCTTCACTTTCTAAAGCAGGTTTACTTCAACGAATCTGGCTGTAAAGACTCCTCTCTGACCTATAATTGTCACGAACAGAAAGTCCCACAGTACACTGCGGTCTAAATAGGCCTAAGTACACTGTCCTACATTATAATCCTTATTTAATGCTGGAGGTCTATCAGAAAATTGCAAGACTAAATGCTGCTTCATCTGTGAAGACTTATCAAGCAATATCATTTAAATACAATCTCATAAAGCATTTGCAGATGTTTCTCCTTGATTGTTTAGTCTTGATTGCATGAAATGCATGAAATTGTTACTTGCATATAGTTCAGTATGCTGACTTCCAGTATGGACAGCGTATATATTATTACTGTAAGGTAATCAGACTCCATGCATCTTTTTGATTGAACACTGATACAGAAGACAGTATCAGACAGGTAAATAGGGCTAGAAGTCGATACAGTGTGGTGCCACCCATAGACTTTATGGAATTATGAAATATGTATGATTTAATTAAATTGCAATAATCAGGAAACAAGGAATCACAGAATAATCCTGTTTATGTTAAATAAGATTCATTCTTATGCAATTAATGAAGATGGTGTGAGATGCAAAGAAATGTTTTGATTCATTTAAATGTTCCTAAAATAAATAAAATGATTTTTGCTTAAATATCTGAGAGATTTTGTGTCAGTGTATGTTGGTGCACATACCTTTTCCAAAGCTCAGGAGAATCGTGTTTTCTGTTTTCAGCTCACCTTCTGCAACATCAGTCAATCCCTGAAACGGTCAAAAACATATTTTAGCCTTGAACAGTCATAAATTACAGATTTTTTAGTGTCCTTCACGCCTCACAAGAGCTTGATTGATAGCTTCATTCGTGTTCATGAAATTATAATAATCTTTTGTAACACTAGTGACCTTCTTAACGAAAAAAAATAAATAAATACAATATTATTTACGACTATTGCTGGTTGTGAGATTAAAACAATGAACTATATTATAAAAGTTCTTTTTTTCTGCCCTAAGCTCCTCCCATTCTTTGAATACCAGAGGATGTAGGTAAAATAAACGGGCCTAATTAAAAATAATAATAATAATAATAACAACAACTTGCCATCACAGTGTTTTCAAAGAAGTTTTGTCTTTAATGAGACATTTTCGTTTTAAAAACTGGTCCGACAAATAAATGCACGACAAAACAAGATGGTTTTATATAAACCTGCTGATATTATTGTATAGCATAAAATCAGTTGAACATCTAGCAACAAATTGTCCGCTAAAAATATAAACATTAATAATTAATTGGCGTTTTAAATAAGTAAAATCAAAGTGATTCAAAACTTTTAAGCTTCAGCGATCGTTGCACTTTTTTCGATCACTTTATATTGAATTACCATGACGGAGATTGATCTGAAAAACTGAAATCCAAAAAATCCGCGTAGAAACGACAGAAATTATTGTGACAGTTACAGACGATATTCAAACATTTTAATGGAAACATTTTTAGAATGTAATTTGTTACAAAACGATAAACATTCTTGAACTTTCAAACAAACACGTGAGACGAAAAGTTCGTACCAAATCTTCTTTTATATGCTTTTTAAACTATTTTGGAGATTACTTTGTCAGATATTTACAAATGTTTTCAAGCATGAATAAATACCCAGAAGATATAAAATAGTAAACGCATGAAATACTAACAGCTTTTATCACAATCCACAACTAACGTTGTACGTTTTTTCATATAACGAACAAGTACGAAATTAAACGTAGGCTTCTATAAAACACAAACGCGACTATCCAGTCGTTAAAGGCACTATTTGACATCTGACACAATTTTGAAAACTTTAAAAACGCATTTAAAAAGCTGAGGCTCTTACCTCACACGGACCACGCGATAGCGGCGTGTCTCGCTGCTCCTCCAGATCACGCGTCGCGCGTTTCTTGCCTTTTGTAAGATATTCCAAGTACAAGCTTTAGAGATGCAGCTCTGTGGCTGACAGTGAACTGATGCTGTCGTGCTCTTTTGAATCACTCTGAGTCAACCGCGCGAAGCATGAAAGCAAATATAAAGGCATCTGCTGTGCATTGCTCTCCTGCTCTGGAGACGCGCTTGAGAAATGTGCTCATTGCAGCCCGTGCTGTCATTGAACTTCACATCCCAAAGAATCTCAAAGAGGTGGGGCTCTTTACAGGATGAGAACATGGATAATGGCATATCATGTTTGAGCTTTCCTGTATGAAAGTTGTGAAGGAAAGTATCTCTTTTTTACACATTGGTGACTGAATCTTGATAACGATAATATGAAAATGTATGCCATTGACAGCGAGATCTGAAAACTTTATTTCTTTGCCATGAAGAATATTTTATAGAAAATAAAAAAGGCATTAATAATTTTTGCACACTCTTGTGAATTACACATCTTTATGAACATATATTTGAAAGTGAGTTTGCCATACAAATATGCAAACCGGGGCTAGTTGTCACACTTTCTGAAGGTAAACTGTGTTAAAGTCAAATTCTGTATAGACACAAACTCTAAAATCTGAGAGAGGGGAAAAAATGTAAATTTTCACTGTTATTTGCAAAGAAAAATACAATGTATTCAGCATACACTGACCTTTTTGCTCTGAAACACCATATGGGGTAAGTTGTCACACTGCATTCCTCCTTAAATGTCAAAAAATATAAATCATGCATACATCTAAAATGCATCTTATGAATTTATGTGGCAGAAAGGACCAGATTCAGCACAATTATTCTAGTTTACAGTTTAAAACCTAATGTCTAAAAGCGACATCTTTTAGAGAAAAAGACAAAAATACTTCCATAACAGATATGAATGATAATTAAAGTTGTTCCAATGGTTCAAACAGGTCAGCTGCAGGTCAGCTTCCTTCACTGGGTTATTAATTAGTGTCAGTTTGCTCAGCAAAGCAGAGTAAGATACACCAATGACTGTAATTTACACTGTCTGGTGAGCCTTAGCTCCTGTGTCCCATTATTAAATGAATAAAGTACATACTCAAATTTAACTCGGTTCTTCAAGACACACTAAAGTGAGACTATTTATTTAAACAAGACAGAGAAGAGCTAATGTGTTTAACTTCTATCCCTAATTTTATTGAGTATAATTACACTGTATAAAGTTGGAATGTGCATTTGCTACATTTATGATGTATTTCCAACCACACGTGTGAAGAATCATATTATTTTCTTTTCTTTTTTTTTTTTTTTTGGCTGCCACATCTTAAATATATTTTATGTATCAACAATATGGATTATAAATTGCGTTATAGACATTCATTGATAATGTTATAGATCAGGTTATATTCTAGATGTAGATTGCTATATAGAGGGTATAAATGCAAATCTTGTAGATATAGCTTTAAATCATCTACAACATTATTATGGTTTAAAGCTTTTAAATACATAATACATTTTCACCAATTCTGATCTATGTCAAAACAGTTTAATTCAGGGGAGAAAGTAATTTAACTTAAAAAATATAAAATATTCTTCATGTGGCAACATTAACTGATTTTGATTGAAGTAAAAAATATATATAATTTTACTGAATCAACTTAAATACTAAAGCTAAGTCAGTTTAAGTAGAAAGAACTGAAGATAACAACTGCATATAGTCAATCCTTCCTGTGTTTATCATTACCTTATTTTGCATTTGTTTTAAAAAATGATTATGATTGTGATTATAATTAGACTTTATAACTCTAAATCAATTTTTGTCCTGTAAATCCATCTTATAAGACAACTTTAGTTGTCATTTCTAACTGGATAAATTGACAGTGGTACAACACACCTCGTGTCATATTCTTCCTATACATTTTACTGTTACAACAGCATTTTAATATTAGCATGAGATCTTATAGAGCAACTTACTCATCATCTAAGTACATTCAAAGTATAACAATGTCAGTGAACCAAACATATTTTGTGTTTAATCATATTGTGAGTTGGATTGTCGTCAGTGAACGCTGTCCGGACAGTGAGAGGATGCAAAGGTCATGAAAGTGGCATAGGGTGAATCAGTTAAGCAAAACCTCCTAACCTCCACTTCCTTAATTACTATGCCGGTTGAGAGCCAGGCCTTTTATTGCCTTCATCATTAGCTCTTTCCAGCAGTCTAAGACAGGCTTCCTTTAAGGACCTCATTGACTCATTGATCAGCTGGCATCACTCTCAGCCGGCCTGCAGCATGTGAATGGGCCCGATCCCAGCCTGTCTCTCTCTGACTCGTTAAGTGCTCTTTTTTCTCTTCCTCTCACCACTGACTTGTAAAGAGCTTTTAATGCGGCTATTAGTGGAAGTGAACAGGAAGCGTGTTGAAAACACGGCCCTTCATTATTTATGAGGAGGTTTAATCTGTTGCTTAATCACCATTGTTTGGCCAAAGCAAGTTTGGCGTTAGTTGAGTAATCTGAGCAAAGATGAGGCTGAGGAGACATGACGTCCAGGAATCGATTGGTCCTGGCGTGAATTAGCATATTGACATAGTATTGTTTGGCTGAATGTTAATTTTGATCATTTGAGGATTGTTATATTTTCAGAATTTTTTTTCCTTTTTTTTCTTTAAAATTTACCTACAAAGCAGCACTTTAATGGGTGCAAACTCAAAAAATAAATAAATAAATAAAAGTAATTTTCATCAGCGTATTTGAATGATTTCTGAAGTATAAAGTGATACTGAAGACTGGAGTAATGATGCTGAAAATTCAGCTTTGATCACAGGAATAAATTACATAATAACATATATTCAAATAGATCACAGTTGTTTAAAATTGTAATAATATTTCACATTTTTAGCAGTTTTTACTATATTTTTTTTAAATACATTCAGCCTTGGTGAGCATAATCTTTCCAGCCTCAGACGTTCAAATGGTTGTGTATACTGATATTATTTAGTGATGTTATTTGGAAAAAATGCCTTTGCTCTTTTGAATCGTATTAATTGTGTAATCCTCTAATCCAGTTTTAATCCAGGGAAACATATAGTGGCAAATATGGGAGAGCAGAGATTAGATGACAGATCATTGTTCACTGAGAATAACAAATCAAATACTTTGAAGAGAGAAAACAAGTTGTTTTTCACAAAAGGAATATGTTGTAACTGCCCCTCTCACTGGTTCCCATTCGTCATATTTGGAAAGTCAATGACTGAAAGAAAGAAAGAAAGAAAGAAAGAAAGAAGAACATTCACAATCATGGTGACACATTGAGCTAATTGTTTTGATACAAACAGTAGTGACCTTTAAAATAAAAGGACAAGCTGACTGACAGACAGACAGATAGATAGATAGATAGATAGATAGATAGATAGATAACTGGATGTATGGGCAGATGGACTTATGGATGGACATTATGGATAGATTGGACATAACTGGACAGATGGACAGACAGACAGATAGGACATAACTGGACGGACAGACAGAGAGACAGACGGACAGATAGGACATAATTGACGGACAGATGGGTGGGCCGGATTGACAGACAGACAGGATTGGACATAATTGGGACGGATGTATGGACAGACAGAGATAGATAGACAGACAGACAGATTGGACATAATTGGACGGATGGATGGACAGACAGACAGATAAAACATAATTGGACAGACAAATGGGTGGTTAGATGGACAGACAGACAGATTGGACATAACTGGATGTACAGATGATATGGACTGATGGATGGATGGACGGATGACCCGGACAGACAGACGACAGGACATAATTGGATGGCCAGACGGACAAACAGATAGATAGAGACAGACAGACAGATTAGACATAGTGGATGTGCGGACAGATGGGCTGATGGACAGATGGATGGACAGACGAGACAGATATGGGACATAACTGGACAGACAGACAGACGGACGGACAGATAGACAGATTAGACATAATTGGATAATGGACCGGATGGACAGACATAATTGGGTGGACAGATAGACAGACAGAATGGACATAATCGTATGGACAGACAGACAGACAGACAGACAGACAGATAGATAGATAGATAGATAGATAAATAGACAGACAGACAGTTTGAACATAATTGGATGGACAGATAGATTAGATAGAGGTATTGTGGTTTTTAATAAAAAAGTGTAGTGTTTGGTAATCAAAGACAAGCAGTCATTAGCACATCTAATTATTTACAGAACAAACATCAGAGCATGTCCGTGCTGTTTAAATAAACACTGTAATTAGCTGTAAAAAGAGACAATAACAAACACATGAAATTAATCTGGCTTTAATGTGATTTGATATAGCAGCCTGAACTGCTGCTCATTACATGAAAACATTCAGTGGCTGAAGAAGCATAGAGACGTATCAGCACATAATACCATCACTGCTGTCATCAACAGGATTAAAGCCATCACACTTACAAAGACGCTGTGTGTTGTTTTTGATATTCACACAAACAAGCTGCTGTCATATGAGGAGATAATCAATGCTAAATTGTTTTTCACATTTTCTTGTCATTAAGGAGATTACATGTGTATCAGAAATATATCTCTAAATAATACACCTAAATCTGTTATGTGTTTAATGATGATGTCAGAACTGTGTTTACATGTGTACATCACACATAACATGCCTGTTATTTGATGTTTTAGGGATTAACCGCCAAATAGTAATGATATCACAATTAGAAACAGCAAATGTCAGAAGAGATTGTACAAACAATAAGTAATAGTGTTTTTTTTTTTTTTTAATTTATATATTTATTCAACAAGGGCACAATAAATTGATTATAGACTGTGATTACATTTATAATGTTACAAAATATTTTATTTTATTTTATTAAAATGAGTTGGACCAAAAGAAAGGGCAATATGAACACATTTATACATTGCGCCTACATATAGACACATCTATTCATATTAGTTAGTTACTATACTGTAGTTAGTTTTATTTTATTTTTAACAAAATAAATAAATGTATACATTCTGCCTACATATAGACACACACACATATGGACTAATGTCATATTTTCCTTTATGTAGATATGTTATTGTTTTTGAACATCTCAATGATCATGCTTGTTGCTATGCACACTTCATGAGAAATTGCTAAATTGACAGCTGCTTTATTTTTTAAGTGCTCCTGAGCATTTTAATGTCATCACTAGTGCTTTGGTTAGCGACTGACCCTGGTGATTTATCCATAAGGATTACTGAACTCTTGCTAAAGAGTGGAAAAGCTCAGTCTATCATTCTTAAGTGAAAGTGTGCTGGAGAAAGAAAAAAAAACAACATGTTTACACATTAACAGTGAAAAACATATGCAGCACATTAGCGGCCATCCAGATGTTGTTTTGTTGTAATCTGATGCCACATGCTCTGATTGGTCAGAAAGTTGTAATCATGAAGATGTTTCCGTCAACTGTTAATAAAAATGCTTTCACTCTGATAGGGAATGACGGGGTCAGACTTCTTAATAGGTTAAAGCGCTTTGGTTTTCAGTGCGACAATCTGTCTTAACATCCAACAGAATTACTTTTAAAAGCACAGTTTAAAAGTTCTGAGGTAAATACGTTTTTCACTTATGAGTGTCCTTGTGGCTCTTTACAGGACAAAGACAGAAATATGCCGTTAAATCTACACTCACTGGATACATGCTTACAATGCTTAAAGAAGCAGATTTTTATTCTAATTACAGTCATTAAATGTGTTTTTCTATTCTATTAAAACACTTTTTTATTGATTTGCAGAATATCACCAGCTTTGTGAGTGTTTGGTTTTATTCAGCACCAAGGACAGCGACGCACTGAGAGATGCATTGAGTCATATTAGAATAAAAACCACAATGAGGACTGTATTTTAAATGTTCTGAACATTATAGATCAACACAGTGATGTGATGCCACTCAATCAGGCTTTGTTTGGGTCGTCTATGACATAAGAGCTGTAAAATAGATCCCCATAGAGAATTAAACACATTAGACACAGATTACAGTATGTTCTTGATCAATAAAGCCACCAAGGTAATTGTTAGAGTGATTGACATGATTGGAAGAGCAACCCTTTTAGTGTCACTGTTTCTATCCATCTGCTGAGCAGATATGGTGCTGATCAGAATACATACATACATACATTTCAGAATTACAAAATAATCTAAAAACATTTATAAAATAAAGCAGGGATAAAAACATTATCAGCATAACAGTTTGAGTAATTTGGTAAGTCCTCCTTTTTCTTTAATGACAGAAATATTCTAGCTGACCCGAATAAATGTGATTAATGACTTAGAAATTTGCTGAAAAGATACAAGATGTAGATGAATTTGTTTCTTCATCAGATTTTGAGAAATGTAGCATTACATCATTTGCTCACCAATGGATCCTCTGCAGTGAATGGGTGCCGTCAGAACGAGTCCAAACAGCTGATCAAAACATCACAATAATTCACAAGTAATCCACACCACTCCAGTCCATCAGTTAATGTCTTATGAAACCAAAAGCTGTTTGTAAGAAACAAGTCCATTTTTTTAGTGTTTTTAACTTCAAACTGTTTCTAAAATATGAGTCTATAATCCATAATAACACTTTCACTAGTGAAAAAGTAATTTCGTCTGAATCAGGAGAGAAATCTGCACGGATCAAGCCAAAAGAGTTAAAACTGTTCTAAACAAACATGTGGGTGGATTTTGATGTTTGAGGACAACAATGGATGGACTTTTTTTACTGGAAGAAGCATTATTATGAATTATGGACTTGATTTTGGCTAAAAGTGATGGTTTGATGTTATAATGTCTTAATTATGGATTTGTTTCTTACAAACACACAGCGTTTCTCTTCATGAGACATTAACTGATGGACTGGAGTGGTGTGAATTACTTGTGGTTTATTGTGATGTTTTTATCATCTGTTTGGACTCTCATTCTGACGGCACCCATTCACTGCAGAGGATCCATTGGTGAGCAAGTGATGTAATGTATTTCTCCAAATCTAATGAAAAACAAACACATCTACATCTTGAAACAGCCTGAGGGTTTGGACATAATTGTTTTCAGCATTTTTGGATTAACTATTCTTTTAAGACTGTGTAATGTGCATTAACTAGTCTGTCAAACTAGCAGTCTTACTCTTTTTCTCTCTCTTTTTTTTAAGTTTTAAATATTTATGCAACAGGTTTGAAGTTATGACCAATCTTAAACCAATGATACATTTTAATTTTACACATTATTTTTCTTTCTTTCTTTCTTAAAAAAAAATATTTTAAGACTTTAAATTTTCTGTCTAAATCCAGGTAGAAAAAAAATCCTAGATCCATTGACCTTATGAAAACGAACCATGGTTTCGTTTTTTTCAGTAAATGTGTAGTTTTTTTTGTTTTTTTTTTTACCATGGTTAAACTGTGGTTAGTGTAGCAAAACCATTGTTGATTTGTGGTTAACATGGTTTAACTGTAGTAACCATGTTTTTTTTTTTTTGTTTGTTTTGTTTTGTTTTTTGCTTTATTTGTAGTAAAACCATGGTTAATTTATCATATAGGGTGTATTTATTGTCTGTGTTTGTGAATTTGCATATCACATCTCTCAGATCATATACACACTTCTTTTCCCCTAAAACAAACATGTTGTTAAAAATTGCTAATAAAGTTTCTTTTAAAAAGTTTTGTTTTTGTATCTACCTACAAAAATCCACCATCACAGACTTCAGATTTATTATACAACTAGATTAAAAAACAAGCTTGAGAAGAGAAGAAATGCAGAGTTTGATTGATTGATTGATTGATTGTCAGTGTGTGAGCTGTTTCCAGGCGTTACTTATTCAATAACTATTGCTGGCAGGAGTGAAGATACACTTGTAGGAGTGTATTGAGTTTTAGTGACAGTCCTGAAAGCCAGTGTCAAAACCTTCAATTTGATCCTAAATGTAATCTCAGTAATAAGGCTTTGACTCAAAAGTCCAATTACACAAAGGTTTTGTATGTTGGTTTAGTTCAAACTAAAATTTCAACATCATTATATATTTTTTTTAAATTGTTGACTGCCATTGGGGCATGTTGTCACAAAAGGTAAAATGAGCTATATATATATATATATATATATAATGTGCAATTATGATGGAAGTGTTTGTAAACTTTATACAGAAACCATTTTAAAAAAACAATGTACCTTGAAAAGTGTGACAACTAGCCCCGGTCTCCTGTGCTGAAGCAGTGAGCGTGTATTACGATCGGGACGCTGCCATAGAGAAGAGATGGTTTCGATCTCGCTCATCTTTTCCCAATTTCATTCTCTCTTTGGCTCTCGTTATTGGGCCTGATTTGTCAGGGCCCCCGGTGAGAGAGTGCGCTATCACCGTACGCTTTTCTTTTGGCATTGTTAAAACTAAATGAAACAAGGTAATTAGCTTGTTACAATTAAAGTGACTCGACTGGATAAATTGTAATCACCCGAAATGAAGTTAGGCTTCCCTGCAGGATCAGCCAGCCAGCTGAGCAGCCTCATTTGCATAATTAAAATATACAAATGATAATGGATTTTGTACTCAATATCCAGCGGCTGTAAATCCAGAGAAATATGAATATTACAATAACAACGCAGCTGCCTTGAGGTAAACGCGGGATGATGTTCCCGACGTTGACGTTTTTTCTCCCGCTTCCCCTCCCGCGCTCATCCGTGGGGCCGCGAGATGAGGCTGGATATGTGAGCGGAGGTACCAATTGAAAAGCCGAGTGATAAAATAGATGAAAAACATTCAAAAGTGATATTAGTTAATAATGCCTGTGGTGGAACCACGGGGTGGAGAAAGAGAGAGATACGTGGACCAATTACATTTGCAAATTGTCAGCGGCGGGTCCTCGTAGCGTCGCTCTACCTCGGGGGAAGCCTTTTGCCTGATTACACAGAATTGGGATTGAATTAAACATCTAAAAGGGTTGTCCTAAGACAAACCCGAATCAAATTAGGCCCGCTCCTTTTCGCTGCGAGCGCGAGGAAGCCGGCGCGCCGAGGACGAGTTAGAACGAGAGAAATTTTCTCAATTAGGAGAGGGACAATGTCATGAAATTAGGCCTTAGAGGTTTTCCCTCCGCTTTGCATTTGTCATTAAAGTGAGCGGCGCTGGCCTCCAAACAGCTGGGTTCCTGTCAGTCGCTGGCTTTCTCTCTCCGTGTGTCTCTTTCCGTGGATTGGACCGAGTCCTGATGGAATGTGTAGGAATGCCAAGCCAAATGGAGTGGTTGAATCTGCAGGCCGCAAAATAATAATGACAACATTCATTCACAGTAAGAATTACTGGGTTTGGAAGCTCATCTTTAAACACTGTAAAAACGGTTGGTTTGTTTTCTTTGTAAATTTGTAGATGGTTTATTTTGACTTCTGATGATGTTTTACCTTTTGATGAAAACATCTTTTATACTGACTTACTATTTCGTCATGTCATATTCATTTATTTTAGATAAATGTAGGGGTGTAATATATCGGTCTAGTGACTAACAATATTATATAACGATGCAACAACAACAACAACAAAAGAAAAAGGGGTAATTGTGACTTTGGTCTTTTGTGGACTTTTCCCAACTGTGAAGTATAAACTAAACTAAATATAAACTTAGATTTGCAATATAAATTTACTCTCAATTCTGAGTCAAAAAGTTTGAATTGCAAGAGACATTGTAAGGCATAAACTTTCAATTACTATTTTTTTTATTGATTTATTTGTATAGTTTATTCTGTGGAGAGAATTGTAAGATGTAAACTCTGAACTATGAGAAAGACAGTCATTTTTTATATTGCAGTTTGGACTTTTTATCTCAGAATTATCAGAAAAAAAGTCAAAATTCATTGCATGAAAAGTGGCACATAATATTGTATCGTCAATATGAATCTAATCAAATCACAATCGTATTATGGCATCTTTTGAGATATTGGTAAATATCATACCGCTGGCTAAGAGAATCAATTTATGCCCTTAGTCAACTGCATTCTGACTAAAACACAATTTTAGCCAATAAAAATAACAAAATTAATAGAACAACTAGTTTTTGATGCTTTTGATAAAGCATGTAATTTATGCATGACTAGTTTCACCAACAAAAGTAATTACTGTTTTCAGACAGGTACTCTGAACACTTCCCTTGTCTGCCATTGGTTGTCTAGCTGGTTGAAATGCTCAAACACATGAAGGAATGTTTTTAAAGTCACAGTGGTTATATTTTTAGGTAATTATGAATGACTTGCATGCAGTTATAGTGTAGTACAGGTAATATTCCATATTAGTGTTTTAACATAAAAACAATGTCAAAATGATATTAGAATTGACCCAGTTTATTCAATGCACATTACTCAGTTATACTCAATCCCTAATACATTAGCTGTCAGTAAACTTTGGAACCAATAAAAAGACAAAGTGCCATTACTGTCAATCACTAGTTCACTTTCAGAATAAACATTTCCTGATAGTTTACTCACCCCCATGTCATCCAAGACGTTCAAGTATTTCTTCAGTTGAGTCATATGGGTTTTCGAAAAATATATTTTTTTGCAGTTTGTAACATAGCTATCTTTCAATATCAACCGTCTGCAAAGTTGTTAATCAAAAAACGTGCATTCTGAATAAAGATATTGTCTCTATAAAGATACTGTCTCTCTTTTCAAATCTTCTGCCTGTTACCGATCTATGTCATTGGGTAACACATTAGTATAATCCCCGCTCGCCCGCCAAATACAAACAGTCTGACCTGCCCACAAACACTTACGCTAGTTAGTGTGTTTACATCATGTCAAAAAGACGCTGTGTTCTGCCCTGTGAAAGCAAGTTTGTTTTGTTTTAAAAACAAAAGATGATGTTGTGAAGAATCAGTGGTTAAATTTCAGTTTTTTTTCCGTGATACCACAGCAACACAATTATAACCTTTTATTGTGCTCATTATTTTACTGAGGACTGCTTCTTTAATCTTGGTTTTTATCTTTGTTGGCTTCTAATCTTCTTTATTTGGACCAACAGGCATCTCTGAACCACAACCTGTAAGTACGATTGATACATTATGTCTATATTTTCAATTGAGTGCTCAAAATATGATTTTTTTGTGATGTATACCTAGTGCAGCGTTAGGTTTCCAGGTAAACCACAATATTATTGTCTTACTGAAATAGTTCTGATAATTTGCTGTGAATCCACTATTTTCTAACAATGTGTCAATTAATGTAGACTGACGTTATTCAAATTACTTTGTTTAAAGGGGTCCTATTATGATCTTTTTCAAAGTCTTGATTTTGTTTTGGGGGTGTACTAGAACATGCTTTCATGCTTGGTGGTGCAAAAAACGCATTATTTTTAACATAATTTACATTATTACAATACATCTCTCCCAGCCTGGCACAAATCGCTCGATTAGTTCCGGTTTAATGAAGGTCAGCCTTCCGAAAAAAGGAAATGTGTTGTGATTGGTTAGCTGTCCCACTGCGTTGTGATTGGCGAACAGCTTAGACGGTGTTTCAGTACTGACACACCCCTTGCCAAAGCAGTTAGTGCAAGCTAGATTAATAGTGAATCTTATGTTTTAAATATGGATATTTTTCTTACAAAAACGCCTCGATTCGCTACAGGAGACCTCCGGGAGCCGTGTGAGGCACTTTTTATTATGAATGGATGCACTTTATTAGACTTTCTTAGACTCATATACGCCTAGGATGCATGGAGGGTGAGTAAATAATACGCTACAGTAGTGTTGGGTCCCATCCTCAGCCTGCGAGATCGCCAATACATGATATTATCTGCTAATTTATGTAATTATTTTTCATACTTAGTTTCGTTGCCCGAAACCAGCTCCAGCATAAGACTAAAAGCAGCCTAACATTATCTAAGAACATCATCACTGATCAGCCTATTCTAGTGCAAGTTTATGCATTTTAAAAAACACTTGCGTTAAGTGAAGCTACCTACACTGTATGATGAATAAATCTCTTACCACACACTGCACACGTCTGCGGTGCGTTATGGCTCTGACGCAGCAACCGGAGTAGATCGTGGCTTTGGCATGTGTTTTGACCCCCTGTACTGCATATGTCTGCGGAGTATTACTGCTCTGAAGCGGCCACTCTAGTAAATGCTTGTGTTTATACCTGCCACGCTGTGGCTCGTTGAAGCGGCTTTCTGCGCTGCATCGCTAAAGTTAGGATAATCCCCACCTCGTCCCTACCCTCCCCCCAACAATTTGAATTTCCGTGGGCGGGATTTAATTTAATAATATTCTAATAGACCGTGTTGTGACATCATTGCATGCGGAAAACAAACATTGTAGTCCAAAGGAGCCGTTCGTTGTAGTTCTTGGAAAGAGATTTTTTAAAAACAAAATATCTCCCTTTGGAGTGGACTTTGAGATTTGTAACTTTATAGATCTTTTATATGCCCACAGATACACACCACACACTGACTAAAATTCAAAAAGTGAAAAAGCATAATAGCACCCCTTTAATAAAAGACATATTTTGGCTTACAAACTGTATTGTTTCATCAGTTAGTCATGTTAGCACTCGGCTAACGTATCCACTATTATTGTTTCAAGGGGGTCCCCCATTTAAATCGTTTTTTGCTGGGGTTTCCTGGTAAATTCACATTCCAAGGGCTAAATATATGATGTTATTGGGGTTGCTCCAAGACCCTTATTCTTTGGCTGGGATCATGTAGAGCCCTTTGAAGCTGCATTGAAACTGCAGTTTGGACCTTCAACCCATTGATCCCCATTGAAGTCCACTATATTGATAAAAATCCTGGAATGTTTTCCTTAAATTTCCTTAATTTCTTTTCAACTGAAGAAAGAAAGACATGAACATCTTCGATGACACGGGGGTAAGTAAATTACCAGGAACTTTTTATTCTGGAAGTGAACTAATCCTTTAACATTTAGTTTCTGTCAGCTGCTTTCTGTAACTTTCAGCAGAATTGGTGTTTTCCTGCCTTGTAAATGTGTTTAAATCTTAATCCTTAGAGGAGAAGTGAATTGCACAGAATCTCCTGCAAAGAAGTGAATCAAACTGAATCTCTTCATGTTTCATGTGATCAACTATTGGTTGCAGAGTTAATCAGAAAGTCTGGATCAAACCCTGAGTTGACAGAAAAGTTTATAGCAAGCATTTTGAACTTGCTGACCCTGAACCAGGTTGGATTTGTTTGGTTCTATCAACTATACTTTTGTCAACCTATTTTGAAAACCCAGTATTTGTTCAACTAGCTTTGTGTAACCACACATCTGGTTGAATGACATTTGAATGAAATTCTATCATCCCCTTGAGTACTGAGGTTTGAGGTTCAGTATATATATCACAATACACATACATTACATTGGCTAAGCATTCATGTCTGCATTTGCATACTGGCATAGAGTTTATATCTCTGGCCTAAAAGATGAAACACATTAAATAATTACATAACGGCATGCTCGAACATATTCCAATGTTATAACATGCCAGTTTTGGTTTTGTCTCCATTTAAAAACCCCTGTTTGGACATCCAGTACAACTATGAGCGAATTGTGCATAAGCCATGCATATATACAGCTTGTATTTAATCTTCCAGAAAATCTAACCTTAACTTCTCCCAATCAGCCTTTTCCTGTATGTGTGTGTCCACTACCTTACTGTATTGTGTAACCGCATCAATGTACTGAGTGTGTGTGAAGTGCTAAATGACTTTTCTATGGCACATCAGTGCAATATGGACCAGAGCTGTAAGTAAATAATTTGCAGTAATCAAAGTTAATGGAACCCAATGGGAGAGACTTATGCTATTGCAATAATCTCATTTAGCAGACAGCAGATTCAGTGGATAATTGGACATAAGTAAAATTGAATTCCCCTGCTCAATTACTGAACTATTACGCTTCATATCAGCAAACGCAGGTCAGCTGGATCTCTGACACGGTGAAAACACAAATGGCGAGTGAGTGCTCAATATCTAGTCGCTCGGTTTACTCAAAAGCATCTGTCAAAACACAAGAACGTCTCCAAAATCACCTCATTTCTGGATATGAAAAAAAAGAATATATCAGTAAATGAGCAGAGTAAACCAAATGGATCAAAGCAATCACTTCGCAGAAATCATTTGGGTAAACAACATGATTATATTTTGCAGTTTTCCTCTAATCACACTAGATTTAGCACAGAACAATTACAACAGTTGAAACAGATGAAAATGTGTGCGGTAACAAACAAAACTCTAGGTTGCGAAGGTTTTTACTCTCTCAATCCACATGATTTGAGGTATTTTATTAGTTCATTATTAGTTCAAAAGAATTAAATTGCTTATAAATTGCATAATTAGAATTATTAAAGGGGTCATTGGATGCTAAGTTCACTTTTACATCACTTTTACAGTCCGCCCTCTTTGTTTTGATGCCGGAGCAGGGATGTAAGTTAGACAAGAATATCTCAGATTGAGAGATTGAGGTGTTGTGTTGCTGGATGTAATAATGAACATAGTGGTCATCCTTTACTCCCGACATCTGAGCCACTGAAGATGCAGTGGATTACGTTTGTTTGTGACGGGAATGTGCCTCCCGATCTACATATATCCGTCTGATCCAGCTTCACTTACAGCAGAAGTGTGTATAATGTTTTTTTTTTTTTTATGAATCTTTGCGATCGCCTTTCCTAATATAGTGCTAGTTAGCAAGTTTAACTGCTAAATGCAGCTAAAGTAAACAGGCTCGTCACTCCACAGAGAGAAGAGAGGGGCGGGGCAAGCAGAGCTCATTTGCATTTAAAGTAGCCTCAACCAGAATGAGATGATTTTTGCAGAGCTGATTTTGGTTAAAAGGGTGTTGTTTTACACAACCATTGAGAATTTTTAACTAAAGTATATTATAGACTTTTCATTAAGACCATAAAGAATCATATCAACTTGTGGAAAATGGACATCCGATGACCACTTTAACACACACAAACAGGATCTTGATTTCTCAATATGATGAAATTCTCTTGTTGTGTCCTAAAAAAAAAAAAACAGAAAAAAAGAAAAAGTTGTGTAGATAAACTTCAAGTGGAAGGCATTGTTTGCTAATTATGATGCATAGCAGTGTTTATAGGTTTTACTGGCTTTGAGAAGCAGTTCAAACCTTCAGTCCTGGGGGAATCAGTTATAGATGCTGTCTAATATATGCACTAAAAACAGTGTTGATTCAACTGATTCACAACATCTCAGACACAGAGAGTTTTTCTTATTCGATGGGGACATTTACTTTTAACAGAAGCTTTCAGTCAGGTGGGTTCTACTGACGTTAGTGTGTTATTTTCTGTATAATCATTAGAGATCACTAATACAACACATTATTCTGAAGCCCTATTCGGATGGTAGGGGTAAGATGAGCCAGTGGGTAAGTTGACCCACCCCCTGCATCTTGACAACTGTCATGTGACCTGTCATGTGACCAAAAAAAAAACTGTTTTTGGCTTGTCAAAGTAAAATTTTAGCATATTGGACATAATGGCTGTTAAATCAACGCAAATTTATCCAGGTCTAAAAATATTTATGATGCATATGTGATTTAGCCATGCAAATCATTTACCTAAATATTAGCCTAAATTGGTAAACTTGACAGTTTGTTCTAAAATGGCACCTACGGGGCAAAGTGAGCCAAATGCTGTGGGGTAAATAGAGCAAGTGTTTTAACTTATCCAACCATAAGGCACTCATAAGTCTCTGAAGTATAAAATCGTATTTTAATGTGAAGGTTTAGTTTATCATATTATTTGTAGTTTATTTGATAGGGACAGTGTACAAGTAAACTAGATCCCAGCAACAGATCTGATAGCAACCCGAAGATGCTTTTCACCATGTTATAATCATATACAGTATATCTTTCTGTAGTCCCTAATGGTCTGTTCGACGCTGCGGAAAATCTACCATGCCAAGAATCTTTTGATTAAAATGTTTATTAGTTTTGGTGAGATTTATTAGTCCATTCTAATGACGTTTTTATTTAATTTTACCCAGCTGGGGCTGTTTTTGGGAATGTTACAACTTTGGTTTTAATATATTGTTTTAGCAATGCACACAATTGAAGATATTGAAATTTAAACTTCATTTGGTTGGTTTTATGTTGTTTAAGTTACGTTTAAGAAAAGATTTTTTAATTTGTTTTTAAAACAGAAATTATCTTTAAAACTTCTGGGGCAAACTGAGGCACGAGAACATATTTTTATCATGGATGCTTTGTCATAGATACTTTCTGATAATTTAAAATGATAGAAAACATTTCAAAATTACTTTCAATACTTTCAATGTTCTTATTTTGAGGACCACATAAGCTAAATAATAAATGAATAAATAAATAACCCCACTCTCCCCTACTAGTTGTCCCTGAGGCTGTTAGATAACTTTTTGTTTCCCAGAGATACTTTGTGATTTAAGTCCCACACTGTAAAAAATAAAAAAACACAATTTGTTGAGTCAGCTTAAAATAATTTGTTACCCTGCTGCCTTAAAATGTTTCAGTTCAGTCAACTAAAATAAGTTTATTCAACTTGAAATGTTAAGTTGTACTAAGTAACAACTTAGATATTTGTGTTTGCTAAACTTAACAGATGGGTAAGTAACCCAGCTGCCTTAAAATTTTAAGTTGATTCAACTCAAATATCTAAGTTGTCACTTAGTATAACGTAACATTTCAAGTTGACTAAACTTATTTTAGTTGACTGAACTTAAAATTTTAAGGCAGCCAGGTTACAAATTATTTTAAGTTGACTCAACAAGTTGTTTTTTACAGCGGCCACGTCTGTGTTTTTTGGCTAAATTCATGATTAATGATGAAAAAGCAATAAAGCTCCTCCTCATGTATTTTGACCAACCTGAGCCACCGTTTACACACCAATGTCTGAACACTGCATCTATGAAAGGCATCAGACGAAAAAAAATAACCAACAAATATTGCTTAAACTTTATATCAGCATCAGGTAAGACTACAAAAAAAGAATCAATCGGTTAAATAATTAATTTAAAAATATATTACGTGATGCAGCCACAGCTTATGAACTGACCAATCGGTGCATGATGAATCAGACGTCTAATAAGAACTCTAACTCAGAGGTTGCTTAAAATGAACTAATCCCATCTGAATATAAGACTTACAGAGTTTCTCTTTCTCTCCACCTTTCTTTCTTTGCTCATTGTCACTTTTGAAATAAGCGACTGCTAAATGAATAAATCTAAATGTGCGGCTAAAGGCTAAACATGGCCTGCAGGTTAATTCATAGTATGTAGTTTTTCTTTGCTCTAGGTTGGTGGAGCCTCATGATGGGCTTTAATAAAATGGACTTCAATTTCACATATAATGTATAACAGATTTATTCTTTTGAAATAATACATTTGGATGTACTATGTGCACATACTGCAGATTAGCAATGCAAAGCTCATCCCCCAGTCCACCTAGAGCATTTTTTTTCGTCTGTAAAAAAATCTGAAATCTTCATTTCCATAAGAAATGTGTATTTCTCAGACGTAAAGAAGAAGTCCACTTCCAGAACAACAATTTTCAGATAATGTACTCACCCCCCCTGTCAGATGTTCATGTCTTTCTTTCTCCAGTCGTAAAGAAATTGTTTTTTTGAGGAAAACATTTCTGCATTTTTCTCCATATAATGGACTGATATGGTGCCCTGAGTTTGAACTTCGAGTTTAAATGCGGCTTCAAACGATCACAAATGTGGTTGTAAACGATCCCAGCTGAGGAAGAATCTAGCGAAACGATCGGTTATTTTCATTACAAAAAAATAAAATTTAAATACTTTTTAATGTCAAACACTTGTCTTGTCTTGCTCTCCCTGAACTCTGTGTATTCTGGCTCAAGACAGTTAGGTTATGTCGAAAAACTTCAATCGTATTTTCTCCCTCAACTTCAAAAATTATTTCAAAATCGTCCTACATCGCTGCAGAAGTACAGACACAGTCTATGCAAAGTGAACATGCAAAATTAAACACCCTTAACAAAAAAGGTAAAACAGTGATATAGGATGATTTTGAAGTTGAGGGAGAAAATTTTATTTCAACGAGTCGAGTTTTTCGACATACCTTAACTGTCATAAGCCAGAATACACAGAGTTCAGGGAGAGCAAGACAAGACGAGTGTTTGACATTAAAAAGTATTTAAAAATAACGGATCATTTCACTAGATAAGACCCTTCTTCCTCAGCTGGGATCATTTACAACCAGATTTGGGATCATTTGAAGCTGCATTTAAAGTGCATTTTGGAAGTTCAAACTTGGGGCACCATATCAGTCCATTATATGGAGAAAAATGCAGAAATGTTTTCCTCAAAAAACATAATTAAATAAAACATAACATAGTGTTGCACGATATACCAGTACTTAAAAAGTATTGTGATACCCTGCTTTTAAAAATGCTACGATTCCACATTTTACTACCGGTACTTTTGGAATGCATTTTAATAAGAGCCGTATTTCTGCGTGTCTGTGTTACTGATTGGTGCAGACGCACATTTTTGTTTACACACATACGTGTGACGCTCATGGTTTTTTCAGCCTCTGCCGCCTCAATATATGAGTACATGAACATAATCTCAAGAACTGCTCTGAGAGCCACTTCATGAGCATTTTACCATTTCTTTTGTAGAAAACTATCGTCATATAATAAAGACCCTAAAGGTCACAGCAACCTGTCAAAATAAAAGTTTAACTTGACAGCTAGAAATATGTTAATATATTACTTAATGTTAAGATAGTACTACTACTACTAATAAAAATATTACTAAAACAATGTTTAAGGTATATTTACAAGAAAAAAAAAAAAATACCAGAATTTATTTACCAGAAAATTGTAAATACACAACACAGTATTTCTGAAAAAAAAGAGAAATAAATAGCTTGCAATAGGCTAAATTCTTTATATTTAATTATCCTTTATAAATTCATTAGACATGCTTTTGATTATTAAAATGTAATGAAACGATTAAAATAGAATCATAAAATTAATGGAAAACACACATTCATTTTTTTGTGAAAAAATTATATACTCTTATATAATAACTATACTCTCATTTCGACGTAATAATCAAGGAACTTTGCTGCCGTACCATGGGTGCAGCAGGTGCAGTGAAATTACGCAGTGCCTGAAAGTGACCGGAACTAAGTTTGTGTAGATGCAGAGTTGACGGCTGCGTAATACCATTGCGCCTGCTGCACCCACAGCAGCAAAGTTCCTTGATTATTACGTCGAAATGAGAGTATAGTTCCTAGTCATATCGACCTAGAAAATCGCAACTTTTCATTTTCCGTCCGTCTTTGTACACAATGTAACTACAGAAGAGTAAAGTTTTAAATAGGAAATATATTGTCATTATATATGGTCATTTTTGAGCGAGATGCTAACGGTCTAATCAGATTCAATGATCTATGCTAAGCTATGCTAAAAGTGCTACCGCCAGACCCGGAGATTGGCTGAATGGATTCGAAAACGGTAAAACTCAACTGTTTAACTCTAGGGGAGTTGAAAAATGAGCCTATTTTCAAAAAAAGTGGAATGTTCCTTTAAAAACATGTAATTTCTGTTAATCTTTTAATAAATTGCTGTTTAAAGTTTTATGATTTCAATTAATTAGACATGCTTTTTGATAAATATTTGTTTTAACGTAACCATTAAAATAGTCTAGAAAAATTTAAATAAAAATAAAACAGATTTCATAGGGCCCTCTTTATTTCATGTGTGTCTTTGTTTTATTGTAGTTGTCCTTTAGTTTGTTACTTGCATCTAGGTTCTTATTATTATTAATAACAAAAACGAAATAACAAAAAATGTCTATGTCATGATATAAATTGTTGTGAAATAAAATTACAACACCATGAAATAAGATTTGGCTTTATCCTTTAAGCTAACTTACCAATATAGCAAAGATCTCCTGTAGGTTCGGTAGTTGTTCACCATACAGTAATTCTGGCATGTGATTATTATTATTTATTTATTTTTATTTTTTTTAAAGGGGGGATAAAATGCTTTGTTTTAATAGATGAAAAATAATTTTTGGATCATTTATTGTTCAGTTACTTTTCCAGTTGTTCTATGTTTTTTTCACAGTATCGGTTCAGTAGTAGTATCGTGATGTTTTAGTCAGGTATTGTATCAAAGTCAAAATTTTGGTATTGTGACAACACTATCCTGACCATATTTCAAAAATGTGGCAAACTTAAATCTCTGCCGAACCCCTTCCTTACGCCATAAACTAAATTAAACATAAGCAGCTTTTTATCTTTACCTTTGTTTTACCCTCATACGTCCCTGTATCTACGCCCTCTGCACTTTTCTGTCAATTTCATAATGAAATTCTCCTTAAACCCCAAAACTGTAAGTGTATGCAGTTCACCGAATCTATGCCATCCAATAACCAAATGTATTTAAATCATCATTTAAAGTAAGTGCTCCCTTCAACCAGGACTTCAGACGGGACACGAGCTTAAGGCAGCTTAGTTCTCCGAAAAGATGTATTTAATCTTAAGATATTAGGCCGGGTTATTTTTACTTACCATCGGCCCGTTTTAAAAACATTCGCTTGAAGATTTTAGTGAATGAAACAAATGAAATGAAAGTGAGCGGGTGGTTTTAATCAAGGAGAGCAGCGGCGAGTCCAGCAGCGCTGAGGGTTTAACAGATGTCAAACAAGTAGCGCAGAGCTCCATTAGTAATATGAAGGGTGGATGAGATGATTAAATGTTATTTAAAGAAAGGACAAGAGAAGATAAAGTCCTGTCGGAGGGGGGCCCGCCGCTCCTTTCAGTGGCGTTTAAGCGGAAGGAGAAGTGATGTTTGTTTAACATCGTCTCATTGCTTTGACCTCTCTCATTAGAGCGGGAGAGTACATAAGCTGTTAACGTTGTGTCTCAGCCTCCCTCTTTTCACACACCAAGAGCTTCATTTAAATAACTTACAGGTCCAATTAGATGGGAAATTAAATTGTCATTATTTAAGTGGGTGACAAGCAGAGGAAGTGACAGGAAGGAGGCAGGAGTGGTTTGTGTCCCTTGAGGCCTGCTGTAGTTACACTTATGAATTTGGGGGGAAGCGCCGCTGATAATGACACACAAGCCCGTGTGTTTGCAAACACGACAGAGGTGCAGATTAAATTCAAATTACACTAAACCATTAGATTCAAACGCACTCATTAGTTTGTTTATTTTGAAGACTCTTTAATTGTATTGCTACTTAATTTGTGACAACTTATTTAGCATTCATTATTAATATTAACAAACCATATTGCGTTATATAATGATTGACTATGACTCAGGATTTTTTTAACATCTGTTGGATAAAACTACAGTTTCTTTCCTTCTTTTTCTTCTATAATTGTTACAACTTTGCTAGTATTTTTTTATTGTATAGTTTAAAATGCATTTTAAATACAGATTTGTTGTGGAAGATTTCTTACCTTAGATTTTGATATATTTAGAATAAAATCTATGTTGTATAATAATAAACAGCAGACAGTTTACACCATTTGCACTACCAGTCAAATGTTTTTTGAACATTAAGGTTTTTAATGTTTTTAAAATAAGTCTTTTAATAAAAATAAGTCTTTCATTTTTTCAAATAACAGTTTTTTATTTGAATATATTTTAAAATGTAATTTATTTCTGTGATCAAAGCTGAATTTTCAGCATCACTACTCCAGTCTTGATCCTTGGTCCTTTAGAAATCTTTCTAATATGCTGATTTGCTGCTCAACAATTTTTTTTTTTATTGTTATTATCAATATTTAAAATGGTTGAGTAATTTTTTTCAGGATTCTTCTAGAAAGAATACAAAGATCAGCATTTATCTGAAATAAAAAGCTTTTGTAACATTATACACGATACCATTCAAAAGCTTTGGGTCAGTTTTTTTCATTTATTTATTTATTTTAAATGGAAGAAATGGTAGAAATTATTATTTTTATTTAGCAAGGATGCTTTAAATTGATCAGAAGTGATGATAAAGACATTTATGAATTTTAATTCAGATAAATGCTGTTATTCTGAACTTTCTATTCATCAAAGAAACCAGAAAACTTCTACTCAGCTGTTTTCAAAATAATAATAATAATAATTATTATTATTATTATTTTAAAAAATGTTTTTGAGCAGCAAATCAGAATATTAGAATGATTTCTGAAGGATCATGTGACACTGAAGACTGAAGTAATGATGCTGAAAATTCAGTTTTAAATTCACAAGAATAAATTACATTTTAATATATATTCAAATAGAAATTAGTTCTTTTACATTTAAAAAATATATACAAATTTTACTGTTTTTGCTGTACTTGGATCAAATAAATGCAGAAGAGGCTTGGTGAGCAGAAGAGACTTCTTTAAAGTGTAATTTGCAATTTATATATCTATACAAAACTGTAATGACAACTAGTCTAAGTTTCCCTCATATGTTTACTTTCGAAATTTTGAAAATTACATTTTAATGCAAAAATGTGTTAAATGTAGCATTAATTATTTTTAGTTTTTTGGTAAGATATGCTTCTGAAAACAAAAAAACTGTTAATGCTCATCAAAGCTGCATTTGATCGAGAAAAAAAAAACAGTAAAATCTGCAATATTGTGGAATATTATTACAATTTTAAAATGTGTTTTCTATTTGAATATATGTTCAAATATAATTTATTACTGTATTGCAAAGCTACATTTTCAGCACAATTACTCGAGTCTTCAGTGTCACATGAACCTTCAGAAATCTAATTTGCTGATTTGCTGCTCAAGAAACATGTATTAATATCAATTAATATTTATATGATAACAGAAACTCAAAAAGAACATGATTTTTTGTAAATTGAAATCTCGTAACATTATAAATGTCTTTACTTTCACTTTTGATCAATTTAATGCGTTCTTGCTCAATAAAAGTATTAATTTAATTTAAAAATAAATTGCTTTTTAATGGATGTATAACCTTCCTTCTCTTTTTTTTCTTTTTTGCAGTTTAACTACTTTAAAACATTAGTAATTTCCAAATAAACAATCTACAACTTAAAAATAACTTCCTCAGCTCTGATAACAAGGCTGCATAAAAATAAGTGGCCTTTGCTAAATTAAATTTTCTCATTTTTGTATTTTTATGTTCAATCAATATTTTTTATATTTAATCTTAATGTATTTAATCAAATGAATGCATGCTTTTTGAATAAAAGTACTTATTTCTTTTTTTTTAAGCACTGACCTCATACTTCTGAACAGTAGTATTTACCTTAAGTCATTTATATACATTATTTATTTGCGGATTGATTCTCTGAGCTGCAGAGTCCGATCACAAAGGTTATCCGCTGGGCCCCTGCGGTCCCTGTCCTGTCTGCATACACTACCACATCACCGCCATAAAGCTGATGGATGGAATGAAATCAGAAATTCACAGGTGATCTCTGACCCCGAGCATCTGTGCTGCTGCGCCGCTGTCTGTGGTCAGTCTGAGAGCTGCTGGCCGTATGGAGACTCACAACACTTACAGGAACCCCTCACTTCTGATCTCAGACCTCAGTGACGAGGGCCACAGTCTCACCAGGGGCTAATTTGACTCTGTAGGGACAACGTATGGCCACTTAGTTCATATAGAAACCATTTTATATCTTATATATCCAGAGATAGTTATTTTTGATGGAAGGTCAACCCAAAGGTTTATAAACGACAAAACCAGTGCCTATTTCTGATGCTTGAAAGAATTACATACAAGTGAAATGTACTTTGATTTTGCTCTCAGGTGTAAATAAATCATTAATCCGCTTATACTACGGTTACCACACGTATTTAAAGACATTCGTCAGTTTTTTGTCGTTAAAACGCTCGTGTGTAGGATTAATTTCTTACACATCTCATCCAACACCTCCATTGCTTATTTCAAAACGTCATTTTAGACCTAGTAACAGAGGGTTGAGTCGTTTACAGTGGACTAATTGGGTTAATAACTAAGCTATGTGACAGAGAGAGAGAGAGAGAGAGAGAGAGAGAGAGAGAGAGAGAGAGAGAGATTGCATGTGTGTGAATTACCTTAGTCTGTGCTTCTTTCAACCGCAGCAGCGTTTCTACTAACAGCGAAACTATAAGATCATCTTCAAGAACACCGCCGTTATTAGTGAGAAATTTCATGTAGCTTATAAGTTGCTAAACTATTTAACTGATAAAATCGTCAGAGCAGCGCGTGCATGTGTGTGTGCGCGCACCGTTTGTGAGGGAGAGAGAGCGGAAGAAAGAGAGTAGGCTGCTTTCCGCATATAATAAAACGTAATTTTGTGGCAAAAACATGGAATAATGTGCCGTTTTATCGTGTTGTTTACTGTATTTATTTGTTTGGCCAGTGTCTTTTGTGGGTTTTGGATATTTTGTTGTTTAAGGACCTTTGAAATAACTAAGACCGTTTGGCGAAGTGATATAGAACTGTAATGCGGTCAAGAACTGTCTGGAACTACTTTTGAAAAGTTCGTCAGCCAATCAGATTCAAGCATTTAGCAGCGCCGTAGTATAATGTAAATATTAGCTTAACTGATACTGTGTATCACTGTAACTTAATGACTCCTATGTATTCTACTTGTATTTGTGCTATTTAGTATACATTTATCTGTTAAAATGTTGTTTAATGCTGTCACTTCTTTTAAAAAATAGGGCTTAAGTTAATAAAATTAAGTTAATAAAATGTAATTTAATAAAATTATCTATAATATGATTATATATACACTACCACTGAAAGGTTTTTGTATCAAGATCACCAAACCCACCAAGGGTGAATTTAATTTATTAAAAAATACTTTAAAATCAGAAAAGAATATGAAATATTATTACGATTTAAAATAGCTTTTGTCTACTTGAATGTATTTTAAAACATAATTTCTAATTTATTCCTGATGCAAATATTATTTTTATTTTTTATTTATTTATGTATTTTTTGGATCACTACTACAGTCTTTTGCCTCTATTTCTTATTATCAATGTTGACACTTATTCTTCTTCTTTTTTTTAGGATTCTTTGATAAATACAAACTTCAGAACGATTTATTGGAAAAAAAACTGAATTTATTTAAAATAAATATAAATAAATAAGTCTTCATTGTCAATTTTGATCTATTTAATGCATCCTTGCTAATAAAAGTAAGACTTTCTTTTCCCTAAAATAACTAAATAAATAAGTAAAAATGCAAAAATAAATAAATAATAATAATAATAAAAACCCTTACTGAACTTACTAATCCAAACTTAAAAAAAAAAAAATTGGTTGTGTGTAAATATAAAACTAAAAACTACAGTTTCTTTCTTTTTCTTGCTTTTCTTTCTTTAATTTTTTTTTCTATAATTGTTACAGACTTCCTGGTATATTTTATTGTATAGTTTAAAATACACTTTAAATACAGATTTGTTATGGAAGATGCTTTTACCTTTTATATGTCCTTTATATTACCTAAAATAAAATCTGTTCTTAATAACAGCCTTACAACAGTCTTAATAAACAGCAGACAATTTACACCATATAATTTACAGTTTATGTATTTATACAAAATTTTCCCATTTATATTTATTTTTTAAATTTACGTTTGAATGCCTTAATTGTGACATTAGTTGTTTTTATTATTTTATAAATATGTAGAAATATATGGGTAAAAAAATATAAAAAACTCTTCCGCTCATGGCTGCATTCATTTGATCATAAATATAGTAAAAACAGTAAAATTGTAAAATGTTATTACAATTTCAAATAACTGTGTTCTATTGCAATAAATTGTTAAATGTAATTTATTTCTGTGATCAAAGTTACATTTTCAGCATCATTACTCCAGTCTTTAGTGTCACATGATCTTACAGAAATCATAATAATATGACAAACATTTTGGACATATTTAAAAGATATTTCCAAATACCTTCAGTTTAAAATATAAGTAACCTGCAATAAAACAATCTACAGCTTCAAAGTAGCTTCCTCCGCCCTGATAACACGGCTCCATAATGTTTTCTCCAACGAAAGAAGTGGCCTTCAGCTAAATTAAATTTTGAAGGTGAAAAACTTTCTTTTGTCTCTTACAGACAGTGATATAAACCTTGATCGTGGAGAGCCTGGATAAAACACCAGGAGAAGAACTTTTCCACTCCGTCACGGCCTCCGTTTGTCTCTCTCCGAGTGATTTTTTACATCGACCCCAAGAAGAAAAAAAGGGCCCACAACCGGCAAATTGAAAATCCATTTGTTGAACAAGTACCTCTCACTTACAAAAAAAGAGCAGGGGATGTGTTTGGAGAAATAATATGACACGTGTGCTAATAGCGCGCTTTCTACAGTGCCATCTGTCTGAGGGAAAGGTCAGGAGAAGATGGCAGGCGCGTGGCAGGTGATGGAGAGAGGAGGAGGGGGAGGAAAACAAGTAAAATGTACGGCGACAGGCGAGGGGCGGCGTGACATCATATGAATGTCATAATTGAGCGGCACTAAATCGAGAGGCCCACTTTCGATGTGTCAATAAACAAGTTCAAGGTGACACGGCGGATCAATACAGCGCGACAAGAACCATCCGACAAATTTACTGCGGTGTAATTGGGTGCAAAATGACTCAACTCAACCTTCACGCCGCTGAAAAAAAAAAGAAGAAAGAAAGAAAAAAAATCTCAGCGCCCGCCGTCGCCCTCCGGCAACAGTTTGTACATGTCACATATGCCTTCAGGTGGCATTGGCAGACAATAATGGATTTTGTTTTGCTGTTTTTGTTGTGTGTGTGGATGTGTGTGTGTGTGTGTGTGTGTGTGTGTGTGTAAGACAATAGAAAAAAGGTGTGTGTGTGTGTGTGTGTGTGTGTGTGAAGAGCAGGAGCTGAGTATTACAGAAATAGTTCACCAAAAATTACATTTCTGTCATTATTTAATCACTTGCATGGCAATGCTGAAAGATATTCTGTTAAACCATAAAACACAAAGAAATATTTTAGAAAAATGTCAAATGGAGGTTTTTGTGTGTGTGTGTCTGTGTGTGTGTGTTTAAGAAATATATTTTAAAGAGCTCACATTCTAGTTTTGACTCCTATTAAATTAAATTAAATTAAATTAAATTAAAAACAACAGCATTATACTTTTTGGTGGCTTCTTAGTGTTTTTTTTTTTTAAAGACATTTTTTAAAGCTCCTTGAGCATTTTCATTTGTGTTCCACAGATAAAATAAAATAAAATAAAATATAAAATAGAATAAAATAACATAACAATTAAACAAATTCAAAAATATAGATTATAAAATAACTAATAAAATATTTAAAATAATAAAATACATTTTTAAGTATCTTAAAGAGTCCCTTGAACTCCTTGAAGCTCCTTGAACATTCTCATTTGTGTTCCACAAAATAAAATAAAAAAATAAATAAATAAATAAAATAAAATAAAAATAAAATAAAATAAAATAAAATAAAATAAAATAAAATAAAATAAAATAAAATAAAACAGAATAGTATGGGTTTGGAATGACATGAGGGTGAGTAAAAAATAAAAATGAAAATCAATAAAATATAAAATAGAACAAAATAACATTAATTAAACAACAAATGTAAAAATATAGATTAGAAAATAACTAATAAAATATTTAAAATAATAAAATAAATTTGTTTATACATTATCTTAAAGAGTTCCTTAAACATTCTTGTTTTGACTCCTGAAAATTAAATAAAATTATACATTATTATATTATAAAATAAATATAAAATTATAATTATCATATTATAAAATAAAATAAAATATTAAGTAATATTTAATATTATTATTTAATAATAATAATAATAATAATATGATTATTAATAATAATAATAATAATAATAAATAAATAAATAAATAAAATAAAAATTTAGAATGACATAAGAGTGAGTAAATGTCATTTATGGTGACTTATGGCAGCTTTTTGTTTTTATGTATGTATGTATGTATTGATTGATTGACTGATTAATTGATTGATTGATTGATTGATTTAAAAATGACATTTTAAAGAGCTCATCAAAAATTCTCATTTTGTGTCCCACATATAACATCAAAATAAATAAAATACAAAATAAAATACAATAAAATAATAACAATTAAACAAATGTAAAGATACATGTTATAAAATAAATAATAAAATAAAAAGTAATTTTTACAAGTATTAAAAAATATTATAACAAAATATTACAGATATTTTAAAGAGCTCCTCAAACATTCCTATTTTAATTCCTGAAAAATAAAATAATAAAATAAAATAAAATAACAGCATATGGTTTTGGAATGACATGAATGAGAAATGGTAATTTATTATGAATATTGTTGTTGTTGTTGTTTTAGTGTGTGTGTGTGTGTGTGTGTGTGTACCTGTTTTTGCTCAGGATTCTCTCATACAAAAAAAGTAATTGCAAAATGAAAAGACTGTATCAAAACACATCCATATTGATATTGACAAAAAGCTGCCATCTTGTATGAGGTAATCATAACTTCTCATTCACAGCGCCGCTTTCATCTGGAGCAGGTATATTGTCGGGCCGCTAACGAGATGACTGTAATTGATTTTTGGGGAATAGAGTCATTAACCTCAAATGTCAGCACCTCCTCCTCAAGTGCTGAGATATTGATCCGCTAATGCAGGTTCAATAGAGGCTGATGTTTAAACAGAGATATAAACACGACTGCCACTCGCCAATGAATAGATCACCTGCTGCTATCGCTTAACAGAATTACATTCAAATCAGGGTCGAAAAACTTCACTTGGTCTAAAACTTCTCTCTTTTTTGAGAAAATGGAAGAAAAGAGAGAGGGGAGTCTTTTAGGAGCATTTAATTGGTCATTCTTGATGGTTATTAAGAGAATATTTAGAGTTCAATATTCAGTTCACAGCATTTGTGGGATTCTGACTCATGACCATGAAATCATTTTTTCACTTGTTTTCATTTTAATTTTAGTCAAAGTTTTAGTAAACATGTCTAAATAGTTTTAGCTTTATTCATTTTTAATTATTTGAATATGTCAGGTTTCAATGAAAATGAGAAAATTTGAGAAATAAAATAACTAAATGACTAACATAATATATTTTTAAATTTTTTTTTTTTTTATATTTTATTACTTAAAGTAATTAACATTTTTTATGGTTTTAGTTTTAATTAATGATATCATAGCCAAAAATATATTAAAATTGGATATACATTAACTGCCGATAGCCATACTTCACATAAAAATAAATAGTTATTGTTCTGTCATTTTTCAACACCATATTATGTTATTTTTTAGTGTTTTTTAAAGATAGCTCCTTAAACATTCTCATTTTGAGTTCCACAAATAAAAATAAAATATACAATACAATACATACAATAAAATATATATATATATATATATATATATAAAAAAAACCTGAAATAAAAATAATAACAATTAAGCAATACATTTAAAAATGCAATTATAAAATAAAAAATAAAATAATAAAATTAAATTTAGTATTTTTAAAGATAATTTGAAGAGTTCCTTAAATACTCGTTTTGATTCATAAAATAAATTTAAAAAAAATAAATAAATAAAATAGAGCTTCTTAAAAAGGAAAAAAGAAAAAAAAGGAAAATGCAGATTATAAAATAAAACATTAAATAATAAAATAAAATGAAGTATTTTTAAAGATATTTTGAAGAGCTCCTTAAATACTTGTTTTGATTCCTAACAATAAAAAAATTGTAAAAAAAAAAAAAAAAAAATGAAATAAAATAATAACAATCAAACAACACATTTAGCTCCTTAAATGCTCGTTTTGACTCAGAAAAATAAAATAAAATAAATAATAAAATAAAATAATATAAAATAATATTAAATGAAATAGAGCTCCTTAAATACTTGTTTTGATTTCTAACAATAAAATAAAACGAAAAAAAAAAAGGGATGAAATGAAATAATATCAGTTCAAAAATACATTTAAAAATACAGATTATAAAATAAAACATAAAATAATAAAATGAAATTAAGTATTTTTAAAGATATTTTGAAGAGCTCCTTAAATACTCGTTTTGATTCCTAAAAATAGAATAAAATAAAAAACTGAAATAAAATAATAACAATTAAACAACACATTTAAAAATACAGATTAGAAAATAAAAAAATACAATTAACGCAAGTATTTGTAAAGATATTTTGAATTATGTTTTAAATTAAATTAAAAAATAAAATAAAATAAAATAAAATAACAGCATATGGGTTTGGCATATGACAGGAATGAATAATTGTAATTTATGATGACTTATTGTGTTATTTCAGTGTTTGTTTATTTATTTATTTAGATATCTTGAAAGGCTCCTTGAATGTTCTCATTTGTGTTCCACAAATAAATAAATAAAAACAGTATAGTATGGGTTTGGAGTGACATGAGAGTAAGTAATTTTTCTTTTCTTTTCTTTTCTTTTTTTTTTCATTTTAAGGAATAATGATAAAGATACAAGATTCTCTTGCACAAAAAGCAATTGCAAAATGAAAAGACTGCATCAAAACCACAAAAATACCACCAAAATAAACCACAAAATGAGATATTTTAAAGAATGTTCCTGCTGCTCTTTCCATAGTTTCCCAGTGACTTCAAATAACATAAAATAACAGCCTTTTGAATTTAAATCTGTTTCTTATGGCTTCATAGACTAATTTCACGGCGCTTCTTTGTCATGTTTTGGAGCGCAGCAGTCTCAGCTGCCTTCGTTGCATGTGTTCACCAGAAGAAAGAAAGTCATATAGGTTTGTAACGGCATGAGGGTGACTAAATGATGACAGAACGATCATTTTGGGATGAACAAACCCTTTAACTGAGACGTTACATCCTTGTTTGCTTACGGAGCATATCGGCTAATCGGTGACATTTGCGACTTTCCATATCAAATGATCAAAACAAACTGTATGGAAGTATAGTTTGTCAGAAGTTGGACCAAAGCCACGGATCTCACCAGCAGCTCGGCTAATATTCGCTACGTGTAAACATCCTCTGCCAATGTGGGGTGAGGATATGAACTCTCAGCATTTGATGGATTAGTGACATTTCCAAAGTAAAGCACATCTGAGGCTGCCCTCACCATGTGGTCTATGTGGGTTTAAACCCAAGCTGGGAGAAACGTGTAACTGATATCTTTGTGTCATGGAGCATATCCGGCATGCGGCGCGCTGACAGCCAGCGAGTGATGGCTGATGCTCGGCTGTCTGTCTGCGTGTGTGTATTTTCTGCCGCGCGTCGTTCCATTGTCTCGGTGGCGTTCGCTCTCGATGATGGCTCGAAGGAGCCCGGGGCGACCCGGAGGTGCAGACTACAATCAAAGGTCCTCTGACACCGCTGAGAATCATCACAGCTTGATGATAACCTGACTACCTTCAGGTAATCCCGCGCAAACTTTCTCGCCGTGGAGATCGAGTCTGAGCCGTCCAGGTGGGTTAAATACGATAACCTTCTGATTGATGGCCGCATTTGAGCTTTGGAGGGGGCCTTTATGACTTCAGCGGCGTCGTGTGGGGGTGTTTCACGAGAGAAGGTGGATGAATTAGCATTCGTGCGTTTGCTGTGCTGTTCGCTGTCGTGAATAAACAGCGTTGAGTCACGTTTACAATGAATGAATCCCATCGGTGACACTCATCCCGGAAGATGATGACAAGAACAGTAGAAACTTGATCCACATGGAAAGATCAACAGAAAGTTTACATAAATACTGTGACGCAGATACCAACAATACTGTAGTTAGGTTATGTCCACAATTAAAGAAAAGGAATAAAAATAAAAACAATAATAAAAAAGGTCCTTGAAAAATGTAAATGCAAAAGTTTAATTTTAGTAATTATTTTATAGTTTCTGTTAATAGTTTGATTATCATTTTTAATTCTTATATTCAGTATATCAAGTTAAACTGAATTAAAATAGGAATTGTTGCCTTGACAGCTACATGAAATGAAAGATATGTATATATTTATTTGTGTTTTTTTCATCTAGATGAAATAAAAAAAATAATTAATTAATTAATTAATGTATTTATTTATTTATTCATTTATTCATTCATACATTCATTCATTTCAAGTAACATCTAGATAAAATAAGAACAAATTTATTTATTTATTTATTTATTTATTCATACATTCATTCATTTATCTATTTCAGATAACATTTATTTCAAGTAACAGCTAGCTGAACTAAAATATATTTATTTATTTATAATATTTTATTTTAGGCGACATTTATTTCAAGTAACATCTAGCTGAAATAAAAAAAATATATATTTATTTATTTTTATTTATTTATTTATTTATTTATTCATTCATTCATTTGAAGTAACATCTAGATGAAATAAAAATATTTATTTATGCATTTATTTATTTATTCATTCATACATTTATTTATTTCAGATAACATTTATTTCAAGTATCAGCTTGCTGAAAAAAAAATATGTATGTATGTATGTTTATTTATTTATTTATTTATGCTATTTTATTTTAGATAACATTTATTTCAAGTTACAGCTAGCTGAACTAAAATATATTTAATTATTAATATTTTATTTTAGATGACATTTATTTCAAGTAATATCTAGCAGAAATAAAAAAAATCTTTATTTATATTTATTTATTTATTTATTTGTTTATTTATTCATTCATTTCAAGTAACATCTAGATGAAATAAAAAATATTTATTTATTATTTCATTCATACATTCATTCATTTATTTATTTCAGATAACATTTATTTCAAGTAACAGCTAGCTGAAATAAAATATATTTATTTATTTATTTACTTATTTATTTATTTATTTACAATATTTCACATAACGTATGACAAAAAAACAAGTAGCTGAAATAAAAATGATTTATTTATTTATTTATTTATTTATTCATTCATTCATTCATGTATTTATTATTTATTTTATATTTATTTCTATATACTATCTGAAATAAAATGTATTTATCTATTTATTTATTTAAAATATTTTATTTCAGATCATATTTATTTCAAATAACATTTTCTATGTTCATATATGCGTTTTTGAGGAGTCGCACCATATGACATTTTTAAGCATACTAAGCTTACCTTGTTATAAAAGGTCAAATTATCTGAAAACGAAAATTGAAAATAATAAAAAAAGAAAAATAATCAATACATAATACATGCATGCTCCAAAATACATCTAAAATGTCTGATATTGCTAATACATATAGTTCAGTAGGCCTTATGACAAAAAATACTTATTTTCTTTTCAATTTTATCCTCATCAAACATAAAAAGTCCAGATTTGTCCAGGCCTATAAGAAAGAGCTAGTCAAAGGTTCCTTACATTTTTTTGCCACTCTGGACACAGCCAAAGGGCTGGTGACAATCGGGAAGTAGAAAAGGAAATAGAAAACTATTGACAAGTTTCCTACAGCTGTTTTAACACTTGGGAACTGTATGCAATATTTATGGCGGTTTGTTTTCGGGGCCTCCAATGGTGGCTTTGGTTAAGATGGCAGGTATTGTTGGGGGGTTGGATGGACCCTGCTGAGGGCAAGCATTGTAAATGTATAACATCTTTGAATGCACAGACCATATCTCCCCCCCTTGAGCAAGTCCCCTCCCTCCTGCCCCCAACCCCCTTCTCCTCCAAAACTACTGGTGTGTGAAATATGAAAGAGACATGTTGTCTTTCAATTTGTCCAATATACCTCACAGGTGGGCTCCAGGTACGCGGCCCCTCAGTGGCTGAAAAATGACTGGTGAAGTGCGAGGTGACTTTGATGAACCTCGCCACTCCCGGCCCTATCATTCTTTTCCATCTGGCTTCCTCGGCTGCCGCGCGGACAACGCTCTGGAAATTTGTCTTATTGAAGTGAAGCCGCGCTCCGATTCCTGCCGACTCCGAGCCAACTAATGAACAGGCACTTAGAGTTCACTTACCCGCCCCTCATGCTGCCAAAGCCGGGCATGACGGCGTGCCGTTCGTCCTCCTGGCTGCTGGTGCGTGGTGTGTACCGCAGGGCTCCGTCATAGGGCCGCTCATGTTTGGGTAGGAATATCTTAATAATTTGTTATTTTAACAATCTAATTAAAAACAGTTGTCTCAACCAGAAGTCAATAAGAGTCTGTTTGCACTGTCTTGTTTCAGTACAAACATCTCTTCCCTTAGCCACTGACACCGTTAGTGTATCTGACACCGAAAGACCATTAGCACCTTGCACGGGTTAAACTTGATCCCGCTGGTCCGTTTAATCCTCTCCTTGTAAACCCCAGTGAGCAGACGGTGGGACACAGAGGATGTGATTAAGTTGGAGTGATCTCCAGCAGGGACTGGATTAAACTCAATAAGAGTCTCTTAATCCAGCTAAGCAGCGGTTGACCCGGCTAAGCTCTCTCTGCTCTTTTACCAGCTCAGCCGGTGAAAGTCTTCACCTCGCTCAAGAAATCATTACTGTTCACACCTAGTAAATGCATTGTCAGCAAAATGTGATGTAGGAAGATTGTATTGATGTAAAATAAAAGGACTGGAAGCAACGTCCATGTTAAACACTGTGGCACAAATGATTGTGGCAACATTGCATTGCAAGGTTCTTTCACTTTCAAAGTAAAATATACACATTTTATGACTGTTGCTCATTGTTGTATGTATAGCGGCAGTTCTGAAATGAAATGTCTGGTGAGTGGCGCTAAAATAATGGTAAGTGAGATGAGCAAAACCGTGAGGTACAAACATTTTCTGAAGCAACTATTACATTTTAGTTTGCATCTTTTTGGACAAGTGCAATGCTGTACCAGGTGCGCTACCGAGCAAGTTTACTATGTCCGAAAAGCTATGCATCTTCACAAAACACACCTGCGGTGACATTACATTGCAAGGGTCTTGACACTTTCAAAGTAAAGAATACACGCTTTATGACTGTTGTTAGTTGTTGTATGTATAGCGGCAGTTTGGAAATAAAATGTCTAGGGAGTGGCACTAAAATAATAGTAAGTGAGACAAGAAAAGCAAAACTTTTTCTGAAGTAACCATGCTATCTTAGTTTGCTTCTTTTTGCACAAGTGCAATTCTGTACCAGGTGTGCTACCGTGCAAGTTTACTACATCTGAAAAGCCATGCATTGTCAAAAAAATAAAAAATAAATAAAACGCCTGTGGTGACATTACATTGCATGGGTCTTGACCAGAAAAATATCCACGCTTCATGACTGTTGTTGGTTGTTGTCAGGGTTGCAAGGTTTTCATAACAAAACCTGCCCAATTACTACTCAAAACTAGCTCAATCTCGTTTCGAGGGGGGTTTCCCATTAAAAATTGCATTCCGGGTGATAAAATACACAGGTTTTGTTAGGATTTCCATGGTAAATTTGCATTTCAGGGGCTAAATATACCATTATTGGGATCGCTTCAACATGCAGACATAAAAAACTACCCGCGGCAACAGTGTAAAAGTAGCCCGATTCCGTGGAAAAACGCAGACTTGGCAACACTGGTTGTATGTATAGTGGCAGTTTGCAAATTAAATGTCTGGTGAGTGGCACTAAAATGGTAAGTGAGATAGGAAAAGCAAAACTGTGAGATAAAAACACATTTTATGAAGATACCATGCCATTTTAGTTTGCTTCTTTTTGAGCAAGTGCAATGCTGTACCAGGTGCGCTACTGAGCAACTTTACTACATCCGAAAAGCCATGCATTGTCAAAAAGACATGCCTGCGGTGACATTTCATTGCAAGGGTCTTGACACTTTCAAAATAAAATATCCATGCTTTATGACTGTTGTTGGTTGTTGTATGTATAGCAGCAGTTTGGAAATGAAATGTCTGGTGTGTGGCACTAAAATAATGTTAAGTGAGATGAGAAAAGCAAAACTGTGAGATACAAACATTTTCTGAAGCAACTATTTCATTTTAGTTTGCGTCTTTTTGCACAAGTGCAATGCTGTACCAGGTGCGCTACTGAGCAAGTTTAGTATGTCCGAAAAGCCATGCATCATCAAAAAAACATGCCTGCGGTGACATTTCATTGCAAGGGTCTTGACACTTTCAAAGTAAAATATCCATGCTTTATGACTGTTGTTGGTTGTTGTATGTATAGTAGCAGTTCGGAAATAAAATGTCTGGTGAGAGGCACTAAAATAATGGTAAGTGAGATGAGAAAAGCAAAAATGTGAGATACAAACCTTTTCTGAAGCAACTATTTCATTTTAGTTTGTGTCTTTTGACGTATTATATGTTATGCACTTAGCAATCCAGGCTCATTAAAAAAAACATGCTTGTGGCAACATTGCATTGCAAGGTTCTTAACACTTTCGAAGTAAAATATACACACTTCATGACTGTTGTTAGTTAATATACGTGTAGCAGCATTTCGGAAATTAAATGTCTGGTGAGAGGCACTAAAATAATGGTAAGTGAGATGAGAAAAGCAAAAATGTGAGATACAAACATTTTCTGAAGCAACTATTTCATTTTAGTTTGTGTCTTTTTGCACAAGTGCAATGCTGTACCAGGTGCGCTACCGAGCAAGTTTACTATGTCCAAAAAGCCATGCATCGTCAAAAATTACACGCCTGTGGTGACATTACATTGCAAGGGTCACATTGATATCTGTGTTTAAACTAAACTCATTTAAGCTTTGCCAGTTTAAATATTCAAAAGCCAAAAGACACGAGCTTGCCACGCAGTGAGAAGAATCCGTGCCTCAGAACACACAGAAATACTGAGCTACCTTTGAAGTATTGTGCTTAAATTGACAATTAAATTGAATTCACACAAAAATTATGTCAAATGCCCATCTTGGTAAGTATCCTAGCAGACATAGTTGGTTGAACGTACTGTGTCAGTTTATGAACACATTGCAAGGGTCTTGACACTTTCAAAGTAAAATATCCACACTTCATGACTGTTGGTGGTTGTTGCCAGGGATGCCAGGTTTTCATAACAAAACCCACCCATTTGCTACTCAAAACTAGACCATAACTAGCCCAATTGTGTTAAAAACTGCGTTCCGGGGATAAAATACACATTTTTTGTCGGAGTTCCCCTGGTAAATTTGCATTTCAGGGACTAAATATGACTTTACTGAGGTTGCTTCAACCCGCAGACATCAAAAACTTCCTTGCAGCAACAGTGAGAAAACCGCAGACTTGGCAACACTGGCTGTATGTATAGTGGCAGTTTGGAAATTAAATGTCTGGTGAGTGGCACTAAAATAATAGTAAGTGAGACGAGAAAAGCAAAAAAGTGAGATAAAAACATATTTTCTGAAGTAACAATGCCATTTTAGTTCCTTTTGCACAAGTGCAATTCTGTACCAGCTGCGCTACTGAGCAAGTTTACTACATCTGAAAAGATGCATTGTCAAAAAAAAAAAATAAAAATAAAAAATAAAACGCCTGTGGTGACATTACATTGCAAGGGTCCTGACACTTTCAAAGTAAAATATCCACGCTTCATGACTGTTGTTGGTTGTTGTAAGGGTTGCCAGGTTTTCATAACAAAACCTGCCCATTTGCTACTCAAAACTAGCCCAATCGTGTTACAAACCACGTTCTGGGGATAAAATACACATTTTTTTGTCAGGGCTCACCTGGTAAATTTACATATCACGGACTGAATATAACGTTATTGAGGTCGGTTCAACCCGCAAACGTCAAAAACTTCCTTGCAGCAACAGTGTAATATCCACGCTTCATGACTGTTGTTGATTATTGTCAGGTTTGCCAGGTTTTCATAACAAAACCCGCCCAATAGCTATTCAAACTTAGCCCAGAACTAGCCCAATCTCATTTCAAGGGGGGTCTCCCATTAAAAATCGGGAGATAAAATACATGTGTTTTTGGGGTTCCCCTGGTAAATCCGCATTTCAGGGGCTATGATGTTATTGGGGTCACTTCAACCTGCAGACGTCAAAAATTGCCAACGGCAACAGTGTAAATGTAGCCCAATTCCATGGGAAAACTGTGGATCTGGCAACACTGGTTGTATGTATAGCGGCAGTGAGTGGCACTAAAATAATGGTGAGTGACACTAAATAGAACATAGCACCTACACTAAACCCAACCCTAAATTTAACTGATAGTGTTAACAAAAGCAACTGTGAGATAAAACATATTTTCTAAAGCAACCATGCACTTCCATTCTTTTTGCACAAATGCAATGCCATACTAGGTGCGTTACCGAGCAAGTTTACTACTTGTTGAGTGCATGAAGTTTCCAACGTTACACCATTTTTCGAAATTTCCTAAATACGTGATTCTTCCATGCATATTTTGACTTCAAAATGTTCAATAATCAAAAGATCATAACTCAGTCTTCCAGTGATGAAGACAGACGTCTCTCTGGTGATGAATGCAGGACTTTCTCAATCATTTACTCCACTTAAACTCCGCTTCTTCGAGTTAATCTGCCTCCACTTTAAGTGTCATGCTTACATCCTACTCCCACCCAGCATTTTTTCTTTTCAATAATCCATTACATGACGTACGACACATCTTTTTTGTGATCACAAAAATGTTTTTCAGTAAGAATATCAATTCAGGTGACAGCATTAAACTCATACATATAAATGTACACTAACACTAAAGTAATAAAAGTAAACAACATCCATATACAGGTAAGTGAGTGTTTCCCTTTCATCTTTTTTTCTTATTGTTATTCATGTGGGATCAGGCGTAGCTGAGAGCATCCTTTACGATCTTATTGCTCTCTGTACGACTAAACTAAAGGAGTTTCTCCATTAATACCCGAGACCATCTCGAAAACAAGCCAGTGCATTACGCAAATGAAAAAAAAAAGCGACAGTAACCAAGGGAAGAGCGAGGGAGGGAGGGAGGGGGTGTGTACTGGACATTATTTAAGTGTTCTTGTAAGCCATCTAAGATATTAATGTTGCAAAGCTACTTATGAATATTTAAGAACATAAAAGCGAGATAGACTTATGCAGCCCAGATGACCACAACTCTACAGGGAGAGCATCTCCTGAACATTTATGATGGATTTTAAACACGATAAAAACAATCAGGGTGTTTATGACATTAAAGAACAGGCTGGAAAATGGAGGGATGGCTTATTGTTGTCTTAAAAGCTTGCGGCTCTAAGTAATGCTGTTCTGTTTAAATAAATCTGAATATGATCACTGACCACCGAATACTGAGCATGAGGTATTGACTTTTTAGCAATTAAATGCCATAAAACAAAATACAACTGCAAAAAACAAACAAATAAATAAGAAAATTAATAAATACTTTGTTTTAAAAAACACTAAATGAATAAACAAGGAACCATTTTTATTTTTTATTTTTTATCATTTTATTTTTTTATCTTTCATAGATTATTTTTGTTTAAAAAGAAAAATGTCACATTAACAATGACACAAAAAGCTTAACTATGCAAATCAATTAAACAAAACAATAAAAAAAAATCTAATTATGATAAACATCCATTGATACATTTATGCAAATAAAAATATTTGATTTTATGTATTGATAAAATGTTTTAAAAAATATGAAAATATTGAGCCGCATATTGCAAAATGAACACAAACGAAATTGCGTTAGCTTGTATGCATCAAGTTGTCTGTCAGGCATTCACCACAGCCACCTTCACCTGCCACACCACCCGGAGCACTGCCCACTCGTTCCTCATCACCGGAGTTTTGATCACGCACACCTGCAGCTGATTAACTCCACCCTTTATATAGAGCACTGGTTCCATTCTCAGTTTGTTGGGTCTACCGTTTACACCTCCTACGTCAGCTCCTGGCTTTTTATGCTTTCCCCTTGGACTTTGCTCTCCGTGTTCCGGCTGGACTTATTGTGGCTCAATATCGGACTTATATCTGCTCATCACTACCAGGACAGTCAGCTAAGCTATTTCTCTGCATTTCAAACTACCGCTCTGTTCATCCTTAACTGTGAAATAAATCTTACACTCAACTGTTACTTACCTCTCGTCTCCTCCTGTGTGTATGTGTGTGACAGAAGACCCGACCACACAAAGATGAGCACCGAAGCACCAGCCGCAACGGATCCATTCTTAGAATTGGTGAATGCCATCAAGGCGGCGTTAACTCCCACTCCGACGCCGCCACCTGCCTCAGGATCTCCCATAGCTGTACCCGCTAAATTCACGGGTGAGGCGACTGAGTGTAGCGGTTTTCTCCTGCAAGTCAATCTCTACATCCAGATGCAACCACAACAGTTTCCCTCTGAGAAGTCGAAGGTAGCTTTTCTCACATCCCTCCTCACGGATAAGGCTCTACAATGGGCCAAGGCCATTTGGAATGCTAACAATCCTATTATCAACTCCTACGAACTGTTTACTAATCATTTCTCCGAGGTGTTTAACACCGCTACCGGTACACTCTCCACATCTGATCAGCTCTTCCGCTTACGTCAAGGTTCAACTGAGGTCAACGAATACACGCTGCACTTCCGCACGCTGGCGGCGGCTAGCGGTTGGAATGAGTTCGCCTTGCTAGGGGCCTACCGGCAAGGCCTGAACCCGGAAATTCGTGCAGCAATGGCCATATACGATGACAGCATCGGTCTGGAATCCTTTTTACAGCGCACCACCCGAGTCGCACAACAGCTAGCCGCCTGCCAGCCAACGGTAACCGCTCCTCAGTCCGCCTCGGTGGTTGCTAGCTCTCCAGTACCAGAACCGATGCAAGTTGACTCCACACGGCTCTCACGCTCCGAACGGAATCGCCGGATTTCTCAAGGTTTATGTTTGTACTGTGGTCTGCCAGGACATCTTCTCCGCAACTGCCCCATCAGGCCCCCACGTCCGGTGGTGAGTACAATCCTATCGGATATTGAAACAGCTAAACTCACTTTGTTATCTGCAACCCTGCATACTTCTAATCGTTCTCTCCCTGTATCTGCCTTGATCGATTCAGGCTCCTCCGGCAACTTCATCTCCACGAAATGTTTAAAGGAACTTCATCTACCACGCCATCGGCATCACCAGATTTACTCAGTAACAACGATTCAAGGAAAACCACTCGGGCGTGGGGTAGTACGTTACTCATCTCCATTCATCACTCTGCAAATTGGACTATTTCATCGCGAGGAATTGAGGTTTCTGGTACTGGAGGATTCCACCGTCGATATCATCCTGGGACGACCCTGGTTACAGGTACATCAGCCAGAGATCCGCTGGGATCCATGCGACATCATCCGCTGGAGCCAGAGATGTTCCACCCAATGTATGTCTCATCTGCCTCATCCCCGCAGTATTCACTCCACTGTCGCTTCCACCCAGATTGAAAGCCCTGAACCGGTCTTTATGCCAGAGATCCCAGCGGAATATAGGGCGTACCAGGATGTTTTCAGCAAGCTAGCAGCCACCCAATTACCACCTCATCGGCCATGGGATTGCGCCATCAACTTGCTGCCTGGAGCCCAATTACCTAAGGGAAGGATCTATCCCCTGTCCATCCCGGAGCGCCAGGCGATGGAGGATTACATCACAGAGGCCCTAAACCAAGGATTCATCCGCCCATCCACATCACCGGCCGCTTCGAGCTTCTTCTTCGTGGGCAAGAAGGATGGAGGTCTACGTCCGTGCATTGACTACAGACAGCTGAATTCACAAATCATACCACAACCCTATCCGCTCCCCCTGGTTCCTGCCGCCCTCGAAGAGCTTCGTGGATCCCAGGTGTTCACGAAGCTGGACCTGCGGAGTGCCTACAACCTCGTTCGTATCCGTGAGGGAGACGAGTGGAAGACCGCCTTTATAACACCTACTGGGCACTATGAATATCAGGTTATGCCGTACGGCTTATCGGTCAGTCCCTCTGTCTTCCAAACGTTTATGAACGAGGTGTTCCGGGAGTTTCTCCATCGGTTTGTGGTGGTCTACATTGACGACATCCTGATCTACTCCCGGAACATGGCCGAACATCGCCAGCACGTCCAGCAGGTCCTACAGAAACTCCGTCAGCATCAGCTCTACCTTAAACTGGAGAAGTGTGAATTCCACAAGTCATCTGTTCAGTTCCTAGGCTACAACATCAATTCCGAGGGCGTGCTTATGGATCAGGGCAAAGTTGATGCCATCCAGAACTGGTCACAACCGGACAGCATCAAGGCTCTTCAACGTTTCCTGGGTTTTGCTAATTTCTACCGTCGCTTCAAGGATTACAGCTCCATTATAGCTCCTCTGACCTCCCTCCTGCGGGGTAAGCCAAGACGCCTCACCTGGGACCCCGCTGCCCACGAAGCATTTCAACACATCAAGAAGCTCTTCAGTACTGCACCTTTATTACATCATCCTGATCCCAACCTCCCATTTACCGTCGAAGCGGACGCTTCCACCACTGGAGTTGGTGCAGTACTGTCTCAAGCGGTCGGTGAGTCCTCTATTCTCCATCCCTGTGCCTTCTTCTCCCGTAAGCTGTCTCCGGCGGAACAGAACTACGATGTAGGAAACAGAGAACTGCTTGCCATCAAGCTGGCCCTGGAGGAGTGGCGACACTGGCTGGAGGGCGCTGTCCACCCCTTCACGATCATCACCGATCACAAGAACCTCCAATATCTCCGTGATGCTAAGAGGCTAAACCCGAGACAAGCACGCTGGGCACTTTTCTTCACAAGATTCCGCTTCACCATCACCTACAGACCTGGATCCAAGAACATCCCCGCAGACGCACTCTCACGTCAGATTTCGGCAGACCTGCACACGGACTCTGAAACTATCATCTTATCGTCAGCCCTATCATATGGAGCCTCGACCAGGATATCCACCAAGCCACTCTCCAGGAGCCAGCTCTGCCGGAATGCCCAGAAGGTAAAATCTACGTTCCTCGCTCCCTACGTCCCCACCTTCTGGGCACAGCTCACGGGTCTCCGGGCTCTGGACATCCAGGCAGTAAGCGGACCCTCTCGCTTCTCCAGAACCGTTACTGGTGGCCTAGTATGCGCCGTGATACCATCAGGTACGTCCAGAGTTGCTCTGTCTGTGCCATGTCTAACTCTCCCCGCATGCTACCCGCAGGAAAACTGGTCCCATTACCCATCCCGGAGAGGCCCTGGTCCCATCTAGGAGTGGATTTCGTCTCCGCCCTACCCAGTTCCGAAGGTAATACCTGTATCCTGGTGATTGTTGACAGATTCTCCAAGACCTGCAAGTTTGTACCCCTCAAGGGATTGCCCACTGCCATGGAGACGGCAGAACACTTGTTTAATCAGGTATTCCGCCACTTCGGTATCCCTGAGGAGATTGTGTCGGACCGGGGCCCTCAATTCATTTCTCATGTATGGAAGGCATTTTTCAAGCTGCTTGGTGTTACTGTTAATCTTTCTTCTGGATACCACCCACAGACTAACGGTCAGACAGAGAGGAAGATCCAGGAGCTCGGACGTTACCTCCGGGCATACTGTTCTGAAGATCAGCACAGCTGGAGCAGGTTCCTCCCGTGGGCCGAGTACGCACAGAACTCTCTTCGCCAAGATTCCACCGGCATAACACCTTTCCAGTGCGTACTCGGTTACCAGCCTCCGCTGTTCCCCTGGACGGAGGAACCCTCCAATGTTCCAGCTGTAGACCACTGGTTTCGGGAGAGCGAGAGAGTGTGGGACTCTGCTCATCACCATCTCCAGCGAGCGGTATGCCGTAACAAACTCTTCGCTGACGCCAGACGCAGAACATCACCTAGCTACCAACCCGGAGATCAGGTCTGGCTGTCGACCCGGGATCTACGGTTACGGCTGCCTTGTCGCAAGCTGAGTCCCCGCTACATTGGTCCCTTCAAGATCCTGAGGCAGATCAATGATGTCACGTTCCAACTTCAGCTCCCTCCCAGGTACCGCATTCACCCCACGTTCCATGTTTCACTGCTTAAACCATTCTTTCCATCTGCCACAGAACCCCCGGGAGCGGAGTTGGAACCCCCTCCTCCTGAAGTCCTGGATCAACCCTCCATCTACGCGGTCGGAGAGATCCTGGACTCACGTCGTCGGGGAGGTCACCTCGAATATCTCATCGACTGGGAGGGGTATGGACCAGAGGAACGCTCCTGGGTGCCTAGAGACGATGTCCTGGATCCTATGCTACTCGCCAACTTCCATCGCGACCACCCAGATCGTCCTGCCCCTCGCGGTCGTGGCCGTCCTCGGCGGCGTGTTAGGGCGTCGGGAGCCGCCCCTGGAGGAGGGGGTAGTGTCAGGCATTCACCACAGCCACCTTCACCTGCCACACCACCCGGAGCACCGCCCACTCGTTCCTCATCACCGGAGTTTTGATCACGCACACCTGCAGCTGATTAACTCCACCCTTTATATAGAGCACTGGTTCCATTCTCAGTTTGTCGGGTCTACCGTTTACACCTCCTACGTCAGCTCCTGGCTTCTTATGCTTTCCCCTTGGACTCTGCTCTCCGTGTTCCGGCTGGACTTATTGTGGCTCAATATCGGACTTATATCTGCTCATCACTACCAGGACAGTCAGCTAAGCTATTTCTCTGCATTTCAAACTACTGCTCTGTTCATCCTTAACTGTGAAATAAATCTTACACTCAACTGTTACTTACCTCTCGTCTCCTCCTGTGTGTATGTGTGTGACATTGTCACTGTACATATGTAAAATAATTAACTAAAAATAAAAAAACAATATGTAATTGCTTGAAATTAAATATTGATAAATATATATAAATATACAAAATATAATATAAAAAATATACAAATATATAAATATATATATATATATATATATATATATAAAATATAAAATATAAAAAACTTTAAACTTTTTTTTTTTTTTTTTTTAAGAACTAAAACAACTACAACTACTTTAAAACTACAACTTAATAATAAAAAATCTATATAGACATATTTAAAAACTAATAAAATGACTAAACAACATTTACTGAAATATAAAATCTAATTTAAAATATTAAAAAGCAATAAATGTACACTTTATTATTATTATAGTTGTTGTTGTTTTTATTACTAACAATAGCAAAAAAAATATTAGCTCGAAATTAAACATTTACAAAAATTATGTATAATTAATATATATAAACGACTACATTTAAAAACTACACTAAAAACTAAAATGTATTAGAAATATAGACATTTGGGGGAAAAAAACTAATAAAATGACTAAAACTAATTTACTGAAAGTTTAACTAAAATTAAAATGAAAAACAGAAAATATAAAATCTAATTTAAAATATTACAATTTTATTATTAACAATAGCAAAACATTGCTTAAAATTAAACATTTACAAAAAAAAAAAAATAATAAAATATATATATATATATATATATATATATATATATATATATAACTAAAATTATTTTTATTATTATTATTATTGTTAACTATAGCATTTGGTCATGATCACGAAAGTCCATTACTTTAAACTACAGGACTAATTCAACTAAACATCTTCAGCAATACCAGCATGCATTTTACTGGAGTTTTAGGTCTCTGCACCCTCATTCTGTTTAACCATCCTCTAAACATCAGCCCGCATCGCCTTTTCTCAAAATATAAAAAGCAAGGTAAAGTCTAAAAGGCTCTTAGTCTGTGACCTTATCGAGATCACTGCCAAAAAAACTTGCCCTGACATGGCCCAGAATTGAACTTCCTGGATTACTCTTAGACCCTGAAATGTAAAGTATTTCTCCTGCATTAAGTTGTATTAGCAACAAAGAGCTGCACTTTTAATCTATTCTTGATGAAGCAGCAATAATACAGTACATGTACAGGAAGAGACCGCATTAATGATGATTATACATCCATATACTTCCAGGGATGTGAGACTGAGAACCAGATTACTGTTTTTCATTTAAGAAAATTGTTTTTTGTGTATGTGTGATATAGGTCAACCCAAAATTGCTTTTAATTTCATCATTTATGTGAATAAGACAGCATCTAATCAGGCTAACACAGCATTCATGAAACGAGTCATCTGCCCAAATCACACAGCTTAAATTAATAACATCTCCGCAATGCAGTCCTGAATTGTAAAATAACACGTTACTCATTAATATGAGTATGTCAGTCTTTAAAACTCCAAATCTAAGAGATTTGGCTTCCGCTATGGATAATTAACCCTTTGGACAATAGCAAACAGCACCAAGAGGCCCTGGCTAATGGCCTGATGAATTTTTAAGCACAGACGAACAGGATAATGCAGCTCTAATCCATTAAGCCCTTTCTGTTAGTGTGTGTGTGTGTATTTAGTGATTGTTATGTGGAGTGCAGAAGGAGGGGTAAGTATCTAAATGGATGGTAAGATCTTATGTGTGTTCGAGTCACAGCCATAGAAGAATAACTGGAGCTGATGAAGACTTTTAATAAAAAGACAATCAAGTCTGAATGACCAGGTCTCTTACACATCCCCAAAAAAAGGATTTTTTTCCTAAAGCATATTCAAGGAATACAGTAAACAGCGTATGAAGGATTGAAACACATGATGCTTAGCATCAGATGGGTGTTGTGTATAGTGTTTCACACGTTTTACAGCACACACCATCAGTCTGTCCACAAATCGCCTCTTTAGCCACTTTAAATACACTTTGCAAATGGAATAAACCATCGCTTTCCTGTAAACATCCATTTACTTCTGTAATTACAAACTGTGACTGATTTCTTTCTTTCTTTCTTTTTTCCTCTTTGCCATTACTTTTAAAGCACTGTATTGTTTTATACTTGAAATCCACTCAGGTGGCACACTGTTTTACTGTTTTCTACTAAAAACTGAATTTTGATGCATTTTGATTAATCATTTAAATGACAGTGGTATCTGAAAACACAAACTTTTGAAAATATGTTTTAAAGTGCAAGTTTTATAAACAATTCAGTTATATCCTCTGTATCAGTTCAGTCTCGTTTAGTATATAGGTTTGTCCTCTGGAGCGTAGTGTTTTTTTTTTTTTTTAGAAAGTGACATAATCCAGTATTTTTAGTTGTTTTCATGGATCTATTTGTACACAGGGATTGTTATGACAATGCTGTCATCAGTACACAAAACTATGGAACAAAAATAATAATAATAACATTAATAATACAAAATAAAATAATTAAAATAAAATATACTCAGAATAAATAAAAAAGGAAAAAGGCACAATTTAGATTTTTATGTGTGTGTGTGTGTGTGTGTGTAATTTTGACTTTATTTCTCAGATTTGTGAGTTTATATCTTCAAATTCTGACTTTATAACCTGCAGTTGTGTGTAACTGTCAACCCTGAGGAAAAAAGTCACGAGTTTAAATTGCACAATTTTGACTTTATTTCTCAGAATTGTATGTTTATATCTCACAATTCAGAAGTTATAACTCACAATTGTGTGTAACTCGCAATTCTGAGGAAAAAGTCACAATTAAGATTTTTGTTTATTTATTTATTTATTTTGCACAATTTTGACTTTATTTCTCAGAATTGCACGTTTATATCTCACAATTCGGACGTCATAACTTGCAATTGTGTGTAACTCACAACTCTGAGGAAAAAGTCACAATTTAGATTTTTATTTATTTATTGATTATTTATTTATAAAATTTTTTTTGGAACAATTTTGACTTTATTTCTCAGAATTGCATGTTTATATCTCACAATTCGGACGTTATAACTCACAATTGTGTGTAACTCGCAATTCTGAGGAAAAAGTCACAATTTAGATTTTTATTTATTTATTTTATTTATTTATTGAACAATTTTGACTTTATTTCTTAGAATTGCATGTTTATATCATGCAATTCAGGCCTTAAAACTCACAATTGTGTGTAACTCACAATTCTTTTCTCACCTTTTTTTTTTTTTTTTTGGCAGTTGTGACTTTATGTCTGCAGTTGTGTGTAACTTGCAATCCCTGGGAAAAAGGTCACAATTCAGAGTTTATATTGTGCAATTTTGACTTTATTTCTCAAAACTATAAGTTTATATCTCACAATTTTGGCTTTCTAACTTGCAGTTGCAAGTCTACATCCCACAATTCTGAGAAGAAAAAAGTCAGAAAAAAAAAGGATAACATGCCCAGCGAGTTTCGTTCCAATCGGCCTCCATTAATCTTGTCTAGTTTCTCAAAATTAATTTAATTAATCAGCAATGTTTTTTGAAATACACAAATGTCCTCGAAGACACTTCTGGCACTTTGGACAAAGACACTGCATACTAATTTTCAAGTCAGTCGAACTAACGGGTGCGTAGTTATAGCCGTTTTTATGTCCCCTTCAGTTTAGTAAACGATTAGTAGTTTAGTAAACCACTGTTTTTGGTAAACCATAGTCATGTAAACATACTGTTAGTCAAAGTTTCTTGCAGTAAAAACTGTTAAAATTTAGTTTAACACCCTGAATATTTTACACCATCTTTGGAAGGTTATTGCTGGCACTGTGCCTTTAAGACTTTAATATGTAAATCACTCCCTTCTGATTGGCTTACTTTTGCATACCAAATAACTTGTTTATCTATCTATAAATAGAGACAAGTGGACAATATATAACAATCTGTAGATTTATTCTATGCAGTCTTATATTTGCTATGTTTATTATTACATCATGTCAGATCATCATGAACTTGAAATATCAAGGGTTGCACACACAAATGCTGCTAGTGAAAGGCTCAGCAGCTGATTCTGATTCTTAGCATTCTGATCAAACAAAACGGAGTCCGGATGCAGGAGGAGGAACGTACAGAGTGTTAACCAGAAAGATGAGCGTGACACTGTAGTGAATGGAGTTTCAATTTTGGCATCACAATACTGTCACAAAGAACACAACACAACACAACACATCCAAAACCTAAAACATCATAAATGCTCTCGTCATGTGAAGGCTGATCCAAACAGTGGGTAACAAAATGATGTTACTTTAAAAGATACCATGTTTTGGCCAAATAAAGCAGCATCATACGTGTCCATCACAGATATGTGAATGACAGAATGCATTAAGCAGAAATCAAGGAAAATAAATCCAAGATGGCAGAACGATGTTTATAAATGACAAAATTAATCTTTTTTTCTCCAATATGTAAGTGTGCTATATATTTTCTTATATACATTTATTAGAGTGGTGCAGATTTATAGCATTTTATAAGCAAAAACAGTCTAAAACAGCTCTAAACAAATATGTGGGTGGATTTTGATGTGAGAGGACAACAATAGATGGACTTTTTCATCCGAGGAAACATTATTATGAATTATGGACTATTTTCAGAAGTGACAGTTTAAAGTTAAAAATGCCTTAAAGGGGTCATCGGATGCTAAGTTCACTTTTACATGTTGTTTGAACATTAATGTGTGTTGTCAGTGTATGTACAAATCTACCCTATAATGATAAAAATCCATGCAGTGGTTTTTAATTAATCTGTAAAAATAATATCCCCTTTTTCAAATCGAGCCATTCTCAGATGCCTGTCGTTGTGGCGTCACACCCACAGAGGCCGCTCACACGATAGTTGATTGACATGAGCGTTTTACCTCAGATCAGCTGTAACAGTCCGACCTCCATGTTTTGATGCCAGAGCAGGGATGTAAGTTAGACAAGAATGGAGCGATTGAGGTGTTGTGTTACTGGATGTAATAATGAACATAGTGGTCGTCATTTACTCCCGACATCTGAGCCACTGAAGATGCAGTGGATTACATTTGTTTGTGAAGGGAATGTGCCTCTGATCTACATATATCCGTCTATGTTTGCGCGAATCATTCGTGATCCAGCTTCACTTACAGCAGAAGTGAGTATAAGGCTTTTTTATCAATCTTTGCGATCACCTTTTCTAATAATGTGCTAGTTAGCAAGTTTAGCGGCTAAACGCGGCTAAATGCGGCTAAAGTAAACAGGCTCGTCACTCCACAGAGAGAAGAGAGGGGCGGGGCGAGCAGAGCTCATTTGCATTTAAAGCAGCCTCGACCAGAATTAAATGATTTTGCAGATCTGATTTTGACAAGGTAAAAAGGGTGTTGTTTTACACTGCTATTAAGAATTTTTAACCAAAGTATATTATAGACTTTTCATTCAGACCCTAAAGAATCATATCAACTTGTGGAAAATGGGCATCCGATGACCCCTTTAACAAATGATGTGTTTCTTACAAACACACAGCTTTTTACTTTACAAGATGTTCACTGATGGATTAGAGTGGTGTTGATTACTTGTGAATTATTGTGATGTTTTTATCAGCTGTTTGGACTTTCATTTTGACGGCACCCATTCACTGCAAAGGATCCATTGGTGAGCAAGTGACGTAATTCTGCATTTCTCCAAATCTGTTCCCGTGAAGATACAAACTCATCTACATCTTAGATGGCCCAAGGATGAGTAACCATGTCATTTAAGCCTGTAGGTTTTTAGTGATTTAATTAAGAGTCACCATTTAAAAAAAAAACACATAATAATTTTCTTTCCAGAAAAAAGATGAGTGAAATAAAAGCCATCACTGCATCCTGCCACCTGAAATGCGTAACAAAAACGTACAACAAATAAATCTCTCCATAGCCATCTGAACACATCACACTCCTGGCTACAGGTTTGTCTTTCCGTTGTATATGTGTGTGACGGGCCGGCTAGTGTTACACGTCCGAAACACACTCGGAACAGGACTCAGTAAATGATGGCTGTGGGCGAGCAGGGCAACTGTAAACTCGCTCTCTGGAGATGACCTAAAGCAGCGGGTGATATATGTGTGTTTTGGTTTGCCTCTGGGAAAGCGAACATGCTTATTTACACAGAGCACCCCTGGGTGTGGGGCCAAGATACACACAGACACAAACACTATCACTCCATCATCACACAGACACACAGTACAAGTGCAAATATGAACAGACACACTAAACATCTCCCTATATATATATATATATATATATATATGGATCATTGACATATAAGGAATTTCGACAGGCCAATTTAAAAAAAAAACAAAACATAATATCTGTTATAATTGTTCAAACTTTAAGAATGGTACACCTAAATTCATATTAAAATTTAAAATTTTTAAATTAAATTAATTTAAAATCAATTCATCTCAATGAATTGGCTATGGCCTTAAAAGGGTCCTATTACGCTCTTTTACAAAGTCTTGATTTTGTTTTGGGGGTGTACTAGAACATGCTTTTATGCTTGGTGATTAAAAAAAACGCATTATTTTTACATAATTTACATTATTACAATACATTTCTCCCAGCCTTGCACATAAGGCTCGATTAGTTCTGGGTTTAATGAAGGTCAGCCTTCCGAAAAACAAAATGTGTTGTGATTGGTTAGCTGTCCCACTGTGTTGTGAATGGCGAACAGCTTATACGGTGTTTCAGTACTGACACACCCCTTGCCAAAGAAGCAAGTTCCATGTACAACTGTTAGCGCAAGCTAGATTAAAGTGATTCTTATGTGTTAAATATGGATATTTTTCTTACAAAAATGCATCGATTCGCTACAGGAGGCCTTTATTAACACCCCGGAGCCGTGTGAGGCACTTTTTTTTATCATGGATGGATGCATATTATTGGACTTGTTTTGGACTGATGAGGAGAAACGCTCGTCTATGCTGTTCTAAAGCTTGGAAGTGCCAGGATAAATTTTAATATAACTCCGATTGCATTCGTCTGAAAGAAGGAAGTCATATACACCTAGGATGCATGGAGGGTGAGTAAATAATACTCTACAGTAGTGTTGGGTCCTATATTGTCAGCCTGCGAGATCGCCAGTACATGATATTATCGTGCTAATGTATTTAATTATTTTTCATACTAAGTTTCGTTGCCCGAAACCAGCTCCAGCATAAGGCTGAAAGCAGCCTAACATTATCAAAGAACATCATCACTGATTAGCCTAGCCTATTCTAGTGCAAGTTTATTCATTTTAAAAAGTGAAGCTAACGTTATCTACACTGTATGATGAATAAATCTCTTACCACACACTGCACACGTCTGCGGCGCGTTGCGGCTCCAGCGCACAACTGGAGTAGATCACGGCTTTGGCACGTGTTTCGACCCCTTGTACTGCACCCCATTGCTAAAGTTAGGCTAATCCCCCACCTCGTCTCAGTAATTAAAGGAGAAGTTCACTTCCAGAACAAAAACGTACCTATAATGTACTCACCCCCTTGTCATTCAAGATGTTCGTGTCTTTCTTTCTTTAGTCGTAAAGAAATTATGTTTTTTGAGAAAACATTTTCTCCATATAATGGACTGATATGGTGCCCGAGTTTGAACTTTCAAAGACAGTTAGGGTATGTCGAAAAACTCCAATCGTATTTTCTCCCCCAACTTCAAAAATCATTTCAAAATCATCCTACATCACTGCAGAAGTACAGACACAGTCTATGCAGTGAACATGTAAAGAAGATCAAACACCCTTAACAAAAAAATAAGTACAGTGATATAGGATGATTTTGAAGTTGAAGGAGAACATGAGATGGGAATTTTTCGACATACACTAACTGACATGAACCAGAACAAAAACAGAGTTCAGGCAGAGCAACACAAGGTGAGAGTTTGACATTAAAAAGTATATAAATTGTATATTTCTTAATGAAAATAACTGATCGTTTTGCTAGAAAAGGGTGGTTGGTGTTATTTATAGCCATTTGAAGCTGCATTTAAACTACATTTTGGAAGTTCAAAGTCCATATCAGTCCACTATATGAAGAAAAATGCTCGAATGTTTTCCTCAAAAAACATAATTTCTTTACGACTGAAGAAAGAAAGACATGAACATCTTGGATGACAAGGGGATGAGTACATTATATGTGAATCTTTGTTCTGGAAGTGAACTTCTCCTTTAAAGTGTTTGAGATTTTGTAAATAATGATCTCATATTTTTGTTTTATAATTACAGAGTTGCCTTGTTAAATGTAGTCAGCAGACTTATTTTTCCGTTAAATTACATAAAACTTATAAAAGTGTTTTAAAAAATACCATTCTTTTGAGCATGCTGTAGCAGTGATTTTTTCTTTTTTTCTTTTTATTTCAACCAAAGAAATTTGATATTTTATTTTTATTTTAATACAGTTATTCCTATGATTGGTTATTCATATTACATGGTAAGTGGTTACTCCAAATGATGCAAAGGCCTTATATCATTTAAAAAATCTATTTAAAGAGACGTGTGAAAATTGCAGCACATGGCATTAACTGCAGGCATTTCTTTAGCCCCAGTTATTTCTGAACTTTGCTCAATTAATTTTTTAACTAACATGCAGTAGGTAGTACACTCGTATCCATTCTGAACATACTCAGACATTCAGACCACAAGAAATAATCACTCTCACGCTAATGGTCAAATAATTGATCTTAAGTAGTCTTAATATGTTGATCACTAGTCTGTCAAGGATCAGTTGGCTCTATGATTTCATCTGCAGTAACGTGAGCCACACTCTGGACATAAACTTTTATTTTTAGACTTTCATTGTTCTGTGTTTATTTAAGAGTGGCTGGAAAAACGTATTGCACAAAAAACCTCACATCTCATTTTTAACAGTATCGATTGCTTTGCCATTTTCTCAGCTGCTTTATTTGCGAAGATAATTCTTTATTTGCACTTTAATTCACTGCCTTTCAAATTTAATACAAAACTAGATACAAAATCCAAAGCAGATATAACTTCATCTTAACCAAGCTAAAAAACATCTAAAGCAGAAAATAATCATGCCATTTTAGATTGGCCAAGCCATCTCTGGAGAGCAATAGTAATTTTCTTTATTTAGATCTAAATCTAGATATCATTCACTCAGTTAATAATTGTTAACAACATAATTTGCTGGATGGCCATATTTCAAGTCACTTTGATAGGAGTCATTTTATTGGGGAAAATCTATGATCATATTCATAACCAGCAGCTTTTGCAGTAAAATGGAAGTGATCAATTCGCCTGCATGTAGAATAATCCATATTTCACCTCAGCAGTGCTAACATAGATCTCTTTTTATTGACTGCTAAGCATACAGTACCATTAGAATATGTAGCTACAGCTTTTATATGACACTTCATTTTATTTGTGCATTTTATGCACGCGAAATTAGAGGCACTACAAATATATTTACATTTTTAAGCATAATAGTAGCTGAACTGATATTACAAGAAACTGGTTTTCATAGCATAAAAATGCTACATTTTACGTTTTTGACTTCACATACACATGAGTATAATGAGGCAGTAAAACTGCTTTTGCCTTTTAATTCTCATGTTTGGACACTTTCTGTTTTGTTATCAACTTAATCTAATTGCTATAATTATTTTAAATAGTTGTAATTTGTATACAATATAAAAAATATATATTTTTTAAATTAATTACAATAATATAATTGTAATAATTGGTTAAATAGTTGTACTATATTTTTTAATATTATTAATTAATATATATATATATATAATTTTTTTTACGATAGTTTAATATAATTGTTAGAATTGTTTAAAATAGTTGTAATTGTTTGATATAATATTGAATATATACTTTAAAAAATTAAATGACAATATTTTAATACAATTGTTATAATTGTTTAAAAATATGAAATATCAAAATATAAAACTTTTGTTTATCTGTAACAAAATTTGTCAAACATGTTTGTATGTATATATATATATATATATATATATATACAACTTTATGAGGACACAATAGAGAGGAGAGGAGAATAAAGTTTTTTTTTTAATATCATTACACTTTATTTGCTCTGTTTTATTTTGTGAAACCTTACTACGTATATGGAATAACCATTTTATAAAAGCAATAAGTCCCATGAAACCGTGGTTTACAGTGAATTTATAACAGTGTTGTGCCAAACAAAGGCCCTTAGATGTTATAAATTCACTGTAAACTACGGCTTCTTTGGGCTTATTGTTTTATTTTAAACCTTGAAAAAAGTTTTGCATGTAATTTACAAAGGTTTATTGGTTTATCTACTTTGTAAATTCTTCTGTTTTCTAAATGTATGTTATTGAAAAATGAAACATGGATTCATAGATGATCATTAAAAAGTTGATTAAATATTATTTATACACAGACTGTGAAACTTCTGCCTCCATAAAATCAACAACCAATGCAACGAACCAAGACCCTTGTTTTTTTTTTTGTTTTTTTTTTGATAATCTGTTTAATGTGGATATGATATGTTCCCCAACATGTGGATGTGATATGTTCCCCAATAGGAATTGTTCACCCTAAAATAAGAAATGTATGAATGAGTTTGAGTTTGTTTCTTCATCAGGTTTGGAGAAATGTAGCATTGCATGACTGTCTCACCAATGGATCCACTGCAGTGAATGGGTACCGTCAGTCCAAACAGCTGATAAAAGCATCACAATAATCCATAAGTAATCCGCACCACTCCAGTATATCAATTAACATCTTGAGAAAGCATAATCTGCATGTTTGTAAGAAATAAGTCCATCATCAAGACGTTTTTAACTTTAAATAGTTGCTTCTGGCCAAAATACAAGTCCATAATCCATTATATTGCTGTCATTCTGACGGCACCCATTCACTGCAGAGGATCCATTGGTGAGCAAGTGATGTAATAAAGAAGTAAGCCCCAAGACGCCATGGTTTACAGTGAATTTATAACAGTTAAGGGGTGTTGTTAGGCAAAACGCGAAGTGGAGTTTTAATCAGTTTTGCATCGTGCCAAACAAAGCCCCTTAGCTGTTATAAATTCACTGTAAACCACGGCTTCTTTTTTAAACCTTGAAAAAAGTTTTGCATGTAATTTACAAAGGTTCACTGGTTCATTTTTGTAAATTCATCTGTTTTCTAAATGTATGTTAATGAAAAATGAAACATGGATTCATAGATGATTCAATGATTCATCATGAATCCATGTTTCATTTGTTTTTTTTAATAATATTTAATCAAAATATCATAACTCTTTTGGTATTCTTCCAGAGTCTTCCTGTGAAACAGACTGTCAAATTACAAGTCCATAATCCATAATATTGCTGTCATTCTGACGGCACCCATTCACTACATCCATTGGTAAGCAAGTGATGTAATAAAGCAATAAACCCCAAGAAGCCGTGGTTTACAGTGAATTTATAACAGCTAAGGGGTGTTGTTAGACATAACGCAAAGCGGAGTGCCTAAAACCCCCTTAGCTGTTATAAATTTACTGTAAACCACGGCTTCACGGGGCTTACTGCTTTTATAAATTGGTTATTCCATTGTAAGGTTTCACAAAATAAAACGTAGCAAACAAACTTTTTTGTAGGTGCTGGTGTGTTACATGTGTGTACCGAGTTTCGTAAATGTACGTGAAACGTAGCTCGAGGCGCACTCCGCTGAAAGTGTATAGGTGGCGCTATCGAGTCATTTTGCCACACCCACTTCTGAAAGCCATATCAGATGTAAATTTTCGCCAGTTCCGATGTGTGTGCAAAGTTTCCTGACTTTTCGGGCATGTTTAGGCCCTCAAAAATGTGATTCATTTTGGAGAAGAAGAATAAAAATAATAATAATAATAATAAACGGAGCAATTCCAAGAGGGTCCTCGCACCACCGGTGCTCGGGCCCTAATAAAAACAGTATTCTTCCACCAAACAATGTAGTTCCTCAGAAACGGTTATGGTTGCAACAAAGTGGTTGCTGAGCAACATGCACATGTAAACAAAGGTGTATGTTTGTAGAGTAATTTACAACAGCTTTGAACACGGCTCAACCAATCAGAATCAAGGACCAGAATTATCCATTTTATAATGCTAAACTACTCCAAATCTATATATTGGATGGCCTGAGGGTGAGTACATTTTCATTTTGGGGTAAACTATAATTTTAAGCTTAAAAGAATTTTCTCAAAAATTAGATTTTACTGAAAGTAGCCTAATTTATTATTTCTGTTAAATGGCATGTGTATTGTCACAACTACAGTCACTGAAAGTACAAGACAGAGTCTTTAAAGGACAACAGTGTCCTTTGGGGAAAAAAAGGGTCTGTTATTCTCTACAGAAATCTCTGTTGTGTGTTTGCCAAGCGCAACCTGTGTAACTACCTATTTAACCTTTCAGCCACCGACTGCATCTGACACTTCTCACGCTCACGTATACCAACGTAACAACGTGTGACAGCCACTGAGTCAATTACTGCACTTGGCAGTTCTTCATGGACATGCAGGTCTGTCATTGGTTCTGTCACGCTTATGTGCATTTTACTAGACTGACCCGACAGCTTGTACAACTCACTTTACATTTCCCTTCGCCTTTTGTTCTGACGCGTGCCCCTCATCAATGTATGTAAAACGTGTCCGAGTTTAGTTATTGAAGCAATCAAAGGCTTTTTTCTTTTTAAAGATCCACTTGGACGCTTCCCAAACCTCTCTGGACATCAAATCCCTTGTGGTTGGACAACGGTGTTCCCCAAGTATCTGTCCTGGGGCCACTATCGATCGGCTGCAATTACAAACAAATCGAAACATGATTTATTTGGACGGGAATCATTTCAATATCAGGAAAAGCCAGGGCCGATGAAGACTCCATCAATAAACCAGCGCCCTCCCCCTTCCGCCCCTTTCGTTTCTCTATGCACATTTCCCACAGAGGCAATCATTCTGCAAGATGTCAATACGACCAGTCAAGCTCAAAAAAAGACAAGGCGATTGAGATATTTTGATTTTTTTCAGCCACCCCTCCCACCTCCACCTTCTTTTTTTTTTTCTTCCCATGCACTTAATTAAGTCACCAAAAGGCTGTCAAGGATAATTTTCAAAGCACAGAACCTGGTCGCACTTGACATTTGATAATATTACGCTCCATGCTGATTGAAATTGATTTTGGAGGCTCACTATAGCCGGCTCCTTTTGACAACTCCGAGCCTATAAACCCAAGGACAAGGGCCCCCAGTCGCCGTTGCAACTCATATCCCTACGAGTGATGGGCAGCCGGGAGCTTTAGTCTGGGAGGGGCAGCCAGGGGCCAGCAGGCGGCATCCCGTCTAGGGGTCATGGATCTGGCAACTCATAGTGGCTAATAAATCAGCACCCCTAACAGCAATCTGGCCTTACTTTCGCTCTCTCTCTCTCTGGCTAAGATGGGAAAGAGACAAATATGTATCAGTGCTGAGGAATCTACTTTAAAACTAGCAGTAGTTTAAAAAAGTAGTTAGCAACACTACAAATAAACAGTAACTACACTGAAGCCACTGAAGAATATGGCTATTCTGCATTTGGAGTATTTATACCAGAAAAAAAAAAATTACGATGACAACATATTAAATCCTTTCATAAATTTGTATTAATGTATTCATTTTACAGTAAATACAACCAATATAACTTTAAAAAAATGTTAATAAAGTGACAGCATTTAGCACTATCTTGTTTTGAAACCAGCTGAACTGCCATCATGGTAAGTTAGTGTCGCAATTTAGTGAACAGTTTTCGTTAGGAAACACTAAAAGATAAACACTAGCTAGTGCTATAAAACATTCTGATCACTGTATAGTGGAAATATATAAGTTATAGTTATAGTTTTAGAAAACACTAGTCATATAAGGCTTTGTTAATTAGGGGTTCAAGTAGCGCTGACACCCTATTGTAATTGTTAATATGGTCACGATTCAGCGATCTCCACGTAAAACTGATCATGCAGAGCAAACTGTAAGTCGTAGAGACTTGAAACTCGGAGGAATGGTAGTACTCTCATGACCTACAATGTGACCAAGGCTTGCCCCAGTCGGCCTGACGGGGGCGCTACAGCAATCAAAAGTATGAAATCGCTCATAACTCCTAAACAGTTTGTTGCAAGCTCAAGTGTCTTATGTCGCTGGAATCCTTGGCTCAGCCGTAAGCTAGCCGTAGGTTTTTCACCTGATCAGAACCAATCCAGTGCAGAAAGATTTTCTGGAGAGTGAATATCAGTAAAAAAAAAGTAAAACTTTCGACTCACCGTCGCAAAGGTACGCCAAAGCGTTTGAAAGGGGCAAGGCCACTTTTAGTAAAATGCCTATAACTCCTGAACCGAATGAGATATCTTTGCCAAACTCAGAACACTTATCTAAGAGCTCAATCTGAGGTCACATGAAAAATGTGCAGAGTTTGGCCACTTGGTGACGCTATTAGAGGAAAATAACATACAACATAAAAATGGCTATAATTGGGAAACCATTTGTCCTTTCAACATGAAAATCAGTGAGCAAGGTCTTGGTCCAAAGTGCCACGAGTGTCAACAAGGACATTTGCGAATCTCAAAAAACATGGCATCCATTGGCTGACGAATTTTGAGCACCTATTAACAGTTAACGGAGGCCGATCAGAGCAAAACTTGGTGGGCCTGTTTGACTCACAGCCCCAAAGGTCTGTGAGAAATTTGAAAGAAATCGTCCAGTGGATATCGCATTTTTCAAGGGCAAAAACGATTGCATGTTGCAAGGTTTTTCGCACATACACGCAATATATTTTTATCATATGATAGAACTCTTCATTCCGGACAAGTTTGCCTCTAGAACTACTGCTGTCAATCAGATCATTTGTCAAATGATTGAGAAGAAGAAAAAAACTACTTTTGAGAACTAGTCGTAGGTTTTTCGCTCAATCTGGAAAAAAAACACTGCAGTACAATTCTCTGGACACTGTAAGTCAATAATTATTAAAACAAAATGTTGAAATTTACCCTTTGGGAGGCTATAACATTGTCGTTTAGAAAAGTGGCCCGTCCAAATCTACCCAAAATCCTATAAAGCCTAAAAGAAAACTCAAAACTTCACAAAACCTGGTGAGCACATGAGACAGATGAATTTAAACAAACATGCAAAGTTTTAAGGAGATCGAACCACAACTAACAATAACAGTTAAAAGAGACTCAAAAACACTGTATTTCTATGGTAAATGACCTGGATTTGCCCAAAATGCTTTTTTAATCATTGATTTAGATGGGTAGAGCCTTGCTAAATAATATGAAATGTCTTTTTCCTTATATGTGTAAATGCCTTAAGCACTTGAACCACAGTAATCGTTGCTTGCAGCTATATTTTTAGTCTTTTATGGAGTTTGAGACTGACGTGATGGTTTCCATCTTTCACATATAAAATATACTCTTTAAACTTTTAATTTCGTTTTCCATGGAGGAAAGATACTCAAATAAGCAAGATGAAGGTGAGTAAATGTGTCCTTTTAACCTAAAAAAAAGCCTACTGTATCATATTTGAACGGCTATGCACATTTCTGAGGCCTCCAAATGATCAACATCATTAAACATACTGAAAAAAGTTTAACAACTTTTGATACTTTAACAAATAAAAGTCCTTTTAGTATAGTGTTAATAATGTCTACACTTTTAGTTAGCCACACTACTACACTACAAATAAACAGTATACAGTAGCTAAACACGTTGTTCTGCCTGCTACTGTACAATATTTCATGATCCAAAACTGTCCTGATTTTGAGGCCTAACTTTACAAGTTATTTCTAGACATCTTCACATCAGTTGTTGGATGTTTTGAGGCATATTAACGTCTTGTTTCCTTCACTGTGAACTCCCCTATGACAGTGCCTGGCACACATTATCTGGGGCATCTATGTTTGTTCAATTATAACGCCAGCATTTTCTCCTCTTTTAGGGTTCTAACCCGCTTTTGCTAATCGCATTTTGCCGCCTCGGGCTGTCGGAAAACTGTAACGTTTAGGTTCGGGAAAATTTGCTTAATTATTTGTCTTCCTCAGTGGTATTCACAAGTAAAGTCTATCAGCTCCCTGTCTTGCAGCATGTTAGTATGGCCTACTTAGATCTATATACACTGATCTCATCTTAGATGGCTTTAAATCAAGCAGATAATGTTGAGTTAAGATGCATATTGCAAACACTAGTAATAAAACAGTTAGAAATGTTAACAGTGATTTGCTATTTGATGTATTTGATGTTATCAACCTCAAATTTTCATTGCATTTGTTCTCATTCATCCTCTGTCCTCTATTTTGACCGAAGACGGCATGTGCGCTTCAACAGAGATAACTTCAGAGGGAACATCCCATTCAAGTTGAACCCAGGGCGAGCTGTTTCTATGATTAACTAAACTACAATGAGGTGCAGCGCTTTTGTCCTTAACCGCACAACTGACACGCAGATTTATCAGTCGGCAGTTAGGCCAACAGCAAACTCATAAAAATGAAGTATGGCTAAGAAAAAGGTAATGAAAGAGTATTGTGTTCCTGCATTTAATAAACCTGAGCATATTACAGCTTAATAGCTTGCCATTTTATTTACTTCAGCTCCACGTTGACCACTTCAGTTCCAAACAAATAAGCTAAACCATATTAACCACAGGATGCATTTTTTAACGTTTCACTTGAGCCGTGGGTTGGAAATTACTTCAAAAAACTGTAAGCTCATAATCGAAGTAGTTAAACAACAGTCAGGCTGTCTCAAGTCAATCTTATTTTGAATTGGTTTTACACCAATAGTTATCGTGCTTGATGTAAACGGGTCTTACTCTGTTTAAAAAACAGCTGAGCTGAAAAGTAGTTAACCTTTCGCCCGTACTGGTGTTGAGGCAAAGCGATTATTCAAAGCTTAAATTACGTGTGAGGTAAATGTTTACCAGCGAAACAAAGGGATTTATTGCACTTAGCTTATTGAATTTGTCCAAGCTAATCAAACTATTTACAATGTCTAAGTAAAGGAAATAAAATGGCAATAGAGCCGGCTGTCAGTCAGCGGGAGTCGAAGAGGCCAGTTGCGTTCTGATTGATCAGGTCTGAACCGTGGCCTTGACAGGCGCCACGGCTGCTATCGACAGCAATCTGGTGCACGAAAGAAGGAAAGAGAGAGAGAAAAGAGCGCAAGAGAGAGCGAGCTGTCCAGCACTATTAACCTCTGGCCCTGGCGTCCTTCTAGACATCACCGCTGCAGTAATTAGGGAGTCAATCGCAATCGCATGTATCACTTAGCCTGTCGTGTCAGTCAGAGCGGCCTGTGACAGATTCATTAAGCTCCTGCCCTCCAGGTCCCCCAGTCAAACGGACCTATAAACTACTTTTAACAGGACCTCACAAATTGGAGGGGCCAGGAGCAAGGGGAGGGTGCGTTAACAGCCCAGAATAAATGCTCAGATGACAATTAGCATTGATCAGTGGGAGGAAAACGGACACTCAATGACAAGAGATCGCAGGTGAGACCGCCTTCTGGGTTATAGCGGCGCACGGGTGAATGAACACATGCTCTAGAGTTTGTACTGCTGGGATGTCAGTCTAAAGCCAGAAACATACTCTACACAAGTGTGCAAACGCAAATTATGTTAAAGGAGAACACCACCTCCACAACAATAATTCACAAATAATTTACTCACCCCCTTGTCATCCAAGATATTCATGTCTGTCTGTCTTCAGTCATAAAGAAATTATGGTTTTTGAGGAAAACATTTCAGGATTTTTCTCCATATAATGGACTTCATTGGTGCCCCGATTTTGAACTTCCAAAATGTAGTTTAAATGCAGCTTCAAAGGGCTCTAAACGATCCCAGCTGAGGAAGAAGGGTCTGATCTAGCGAAACGATCGGTTATTTTTTTCGGAATATACATTTTTTATACTTTTTAAGCACAAAAGCTCGTGTAGCACAGGCTCTGGAATGCTATTGAATCACGTCATTGAATCATTGAATGTACTATTGAATCACGTCGAAAGGTCATGCTTAACTACAGACCCAGTGTTTACAGAGCAAACGTGCAAAGACTAAGAAAGTGCAAGTAAGTCAAACGCTGTTTACAAACAAAAAGGTACAACGATGTCCTCCTCTCAAGTTGTAGGAGAAAATAAGATGGAGTTTTTCGCCATACTCGGTACACAAACGATGAACTTACACGTGACTCGTAGTAGTGATGGGAAGTTCGGATCATTTTACCGACTCGGACCTTTGAGTCTCGTTCAGCAAAATGAATGAATCTTTTTTTGAGTCATTTCGTTAATTTTAGCAAAATATAATTAAAACGTTACGTGTTACTTCTCTAACACATCTACTGCTCACACAAATGTTGATCACACTACAAACAAGACAAAACTATAATGCTATAAGAAACAGAAAAGATTAATTGACTGTTTACCTGGGTCTTTAGTCTATGATTAGCTCATCTCACCTTCTTATCTGACAAGTTTTCTGGTTTGAGTCACTCGTTCATCACTTGACAGCCCCATAAGATGAACGAACGACTCGAAAAACCAGAAGACTCAAAACAGGTGAACTAATTCCAGTACAGAACCTAATAGGATGTTGCGCATGCATGACTGAATGAATCACGAGACAATTTGTTCTTCCCGAGTCACATTAAAGATTCGTTCAAAATGAAAGAATCATTCAAGAGCGACCCATTACTAATTTGTAGCATCGTGGATGCGCATCCCAGAGCCTGTACTACACAAGCTTTTGTGCTTAAAAAGTATACAAATTTTTATTTTTCGAAAAAAATGACCGATCGTTTCACTAGATAAGACCCTTCTTTCTCTGCGGAGATCGTTTAGAGCCCTTTGAAGCTGCATTTAAACTACATTTTGGAAGTTAAAAATTGGGGCACCAATGAAGTCCATTATATGGAGAAAAATCCTGAAATGTTTTCCTCAAAAAAAAAAAAATAATAATTTCTTTACGACTGAAGACGACTGAAAGACATGAACATCTTGGATGACAAGGGGGTGAGTAAATTATTTGTAAATTGTTGTTCTGGAAGTGGACTTCTCCTTTAAGGGATCTGTATATAAGTGGAAATTGCTTTAGTTTTTTTAATTATTTTCTAACTTCATACATGTTTTTCATTGCAAATATTATAAGCATAACAATGAAGTGAAATTATATACAAATTAGCATTTGGTTCCCTGTTTTCTTCAATGACACCAGCACTCAAGTGGACGTATATTAAAAAAAGCAATGAAATTTGACATTTTGTACAAAGACGTTCATATGGTCAATGTCACATTTAACTGGTGACCTAGATAGTGCAAAATCTTTACCATCTCTTTCTCTTTTTATATAATACATGTTCAAAGTCCTAAATCTTGTTTTTTACTTTTAGTGTTACATAAAAAAAAAATCAATCAATCAATCAGTCAATCTCAGGGTTTTAATGTGGTCTCAGACCTTTTGTACTGTACATTTGTTATGGTGTTAAGTAGAGTTTTCTTACTAATGACTGTGTCATATGCGTGTTAATGTTTCTAGCTGGTTTAACTTAACTAGTTTAACTCAAAGTAACTTGCTTACCAAGAATCTTTTCAGACTCAGTTTCAGTTGCTTTATTGCTTTATCATGACAGTTTACAGCATTCCTTGTGGCAGTGTTGAGAATATGTCAGAATTCTCAACTACTTTTGTGGGAAAATGTAGAGCAAATACCAAAGTATACTTCACTTTTTTACACGTATGCAAGGGACAGCGTACAGTGTGTGTGACACAAATTTTGTTATCAGAATAGTACTCGCACCACCGCAAGGGTTGCACATGCACATTGACGTTAATTTAGTACTCAGTTGTTCCACAAGGTGGCAACACTGTCCCGGGTCGTTGTTTCATAGTAGAAAACATAAATAAAGAAACAGAACAACAACAACAAAATAGTGCAGACTGTGACAACAAAAGACACTCACACTGACAAGCACTTTTGAGTGAGAGGGAATGAGATTCAAACATAAAGAGTTCAGAAATATTTGTTATCAATCATACATTATGGGGAAAAATGGAGCGGACACTGGACATGGATGAAGCTTGCTAGAGTGCGTGTGTCAACCATCTGCATTTGCACACAACATCAAATTGAATGTAGTTTGAAAGGCTATGCATTTGACTGTATGCATATGCTAGCGTTCGCGTACAAAAACAAAGTATACTTTGGGCTTAGCTATTTTACATTTTGGCAATTTCATACAATTTTTAGGAAAAAAGCAAGTTTGAATGTCCACCCATAAACTTAACCATTACTGGGGCATAAGCAGATCATACGAAAACGTATACATTTAAATTGTATGAATATATGCTATTGACACAAATTGGTCATTAATAATTTTCTCAGTGTTTTTATTTTAGTGGCTTGGCTGGTTTAGGCCTGTCATGGATTTGTTCAGAACAGCTAATTCATAAAGCAAGTGGCTGAAATGAAAAAAGTGGCTGTTTATGAATAGGCCATTGAATCATTGACTCATTGACTCAAATGATTTGTTCAAAAACAGATTCATTCAGGAACACAACACTGCAGTGTTGATGCCATCTAAGATGCTACAGCTCCAGCTTTGTTTGGAACTTTTTTTGATGCCAAAAAAACAAAAAACAGACAATATTGTGTGTAAAATGTAACTCACTCAGTACTAACTTCTTGTATGTTGAACTTGTTTAAAATCAATACAACATTACAATATCGTTCTTGCGCTAATCAGGAAACTCAAACTTATGTGATATTACTACTAAGAACTGCCATGTGATTGTTGCGGAGGCATGACATAAAGTCTTCGTGTTCATGTTTTGGGCCTAAATTCAGAAAAATACAATTCGTTCAGAACGGCTGATTCATTTACAAATAAAGCAAGTAGCTGACTTCATGAATGGATCATTGAATCACTGACTCAAATGAATCGTTCAAAAAAGATTTATTCAGGAACAAAACACAGCAGTGCTGATGCACCCTGAGATGCATGAATGTCTTGCTCCGACTTTGTTTGGAATTTTTTGATGGAAAAAACAGAAAATAAAATAAAAAAAAAAACAGAACATATTTTGTGTAAAATGTAACTCACTCAATACAAACTTCTTGTTTGTTGAACTCTTGTATAAAATCAATACAACATTGCAATATCACTCTTGCGCTAATATTCGGGAAAACAGCACTCGAGCTTATGTGACATTAGTACTAGGAATTGCCATGTGATTGTTGTGGAGGCATGAAATTAAGTCTTTGTGTTCATGTTTTGAGCCTAAATTTAGAAAAATACGATTCGTTCAGAATGGCTGATTCATTTAAAAATAAAGCAAGTAGCTGACTTTATGAATGGATCATTGAATCACTGACTCAAATGAATCGTTCAGAAAAAGATTCATTCAGAAACAAAACACTGCAGTGTTGATGTACTCTGAGATGCACGAATCTTGCTCCGACTTTGTTTGGAAATTTTTTGATGGTAAAACAAATCTTTGTGTTCATGTTTTGGGCCTAAATTCATAAATATATCATAGGTAAAATATGCAGATTTGACTGTTTGGCCATTCTGTTAAAACTAAAATGTCATTTTAATGCTATGGTGTAAAAAAAAAAAAAATGTGTTAATTGGTTAACGGAAAGTTCCTTTACTATAAAAAGCTGTAAAATTACATGAAATGTCCCATTAAATGTGTTACAGTAAAATACATATTATGTAAGTATGAAAATTAATTTGTCGGCCTATTGAAATAATATCAGATTTATTAAATATATTGTTTGTTTTTTTTTGTTGTTGTTGTTGTTGTTTTACAGTGAATTTAAGTTTAAGACCCATTTAAATAACACCCATAAAATGGAAATTGTTTTACAGTACAGTTTTTACAGTAAAGTGATGACAGCCTCCATTTTTCTTAACCTTCAAATGTCTGTGCCATTTACTATTAGCTACTATATGAAATATTAACTCATTTTAACACCTGAGAATGCACAATGAACATGTGCCGTGTTATGCATTGCAACATTATGCATGCATTATACAGTGCATGCAATGATCTTGTGTAGCTGTGTGTTTGCTTTCATGTACTTGCAATGCCTAATTGTGAGTTTTGGGCCTTATTAGCTCTTTGCGTTTGTTTACACACTCTCTCTTGCTTAATTTCACTCAACGCTGATGCATTCCTGCTTTAATTATTGATGGGCTTTTCCTAGTGCCGCTGCACTGATTACTTCTCCTTAATTAGTCAATTCTTTACCTCATACACAAAGTGCAATTAAACACAACAAGTTATTACCTCTGTCAGACAGACCATTAGTAACGTGCGTGCGGATGTACATGCGTGTGTGAGTTTCAGCAGCCTATGGTTCAGTCTCATTGGAGATATATGACACAAACAAACTCCATTTCACTATACAAACACACACACACGGAGGCACTTCCAAACAAACAACCCGTATCATCTCAAATGCATGGCAATTACTGTATGGCCATCCTCTGCAGGGCTGGGAAAACACAAAGACAAGTAGATGTAGCTTGCGGTTCAGTTGTAAATATCCCCTGCAATTCATTTGAGAGCGAATCAGAGACATTAAGCTCAGCTGCGAGCGGAAAAGCACATAAACGGCTTTAAAATTAAAATTGAGCTTGGAATCAGCTGTCGTGATGTGTTCTTGGCAAACGTTGCTGCAGCGTTTTAGAAACAGAGCGGGGCGTATCGTCCGCGAGGAACCTCTCGATTGCTATTATAATTATTCACCACCTTTTAGTTGATTAACTTCTAATTGCTCCTCTGCATTCTAATGGTCCCACTCTGATCATTACAGTTATTGCCTGCCATAATTACCGGTAATGTTCTTTTCGACACACTTGTGATAATTGCCTGTAGAGAAAAGTTTTTTTTTTTTTTTTTGGAGGTTGTCGTTGTGCATGGATTTCAGACATGAAAACTGATGCAAAACAACATTAGAGGTTGTAACTAATGATTAGTCATTGACATACAGTAACATACAGTAACTCTCATTTTCTGATTTGATTAAACATCTTCGTCTTGTCAAATTTTCAGATTTCAGCAGGACAAATAATGCATAAAATTCAGATATAATATATATATTTTTTTATTTTATTATCTTTCATTTAATACTGTATAAGAACAGTTCAATGTCAATAAATTAATTATTCTTAATGTACAATGATTTTTTGTGGAGGTACTTGTAGTTTCACAGGTATTACAATGTTATTAACTATAATAAGCATGTAATAGCCATTTTTTACAGTGTACCATTGTTTTTTAGTGCCACAAATGGTAAAACTGATCAATTAAAATTTTCTCAATTTTTTTTCACAATTTTTATTATTATTATTATTATTTTTTAAAATAGGAATTTTGTACATATTTACTTTTGCAAGAATTGTTTATTAAAATAGTGTAACTGTAAAAAAAAATGAATAAAATTTATAAACATTTTGTTTATTTATTTAAATTAACAAGGACTAATTGAGTATGTTTTACAAGAACATATTATTTCAGTCTTTCTACTTTAGAATTTAATGTTTAATTCAATGTGTTACTTGCAGATTATTTTTAACATTTTTTGCTAAATTTACAGCATTTTTTGAGTGAAAGTAAATTTTGTAGTGAAATGTAAAATGTTATGCATAGTTAACCTGGATAATTAGTTGTACATTTCAGAGAGAGAGAGTTATCTTCTAAAAATATCTACAAATGCTTTTCTCTTAAGACTTTTTGCTTTTCTTTTGCGGCAGAAATAAATCATGCATAAAACATTCTTAATACAATTAAATACTAAATACATTGTTTTAATTATTATTATTTTTTAAGAATAGGAATTTGTATTTTGTATTATTTTTTGTGTTGTTGGGTATTTGCTTATGAAAGAACTGTTTAATTAAATAATGCAGCTCTAAAAAATGATAAAATGTAAAAACAGCACTGTAAACAATCTTCACTTTATCTTTTTTTTTAAGTTAACAAAGTCTCGTTGAGTATGTTTTCCAAGAAAATATTATTTCAGTCTTTCAGTCTTTCCACTTCTATTTATTGTTTAATTCTTTAATTCTTTAATGTTTGTTTTTTTTTTTTTTTGCTAGAATTTACTAGAATTTGAGCAAAAAAAAAAAGTTTCAAAGTGTTATGCATGATTAACCTGGATAATCAGTTAAAAAATATCTACAAATGCTTTTTCTGTTAACACTTTTTGTTTGTTGCTTCAGAAATAAATAATGCATAAAACATGCATAATGCATAATACAATTAAACACATAGTACATTTATTTATTTTTAAGAACAGGAATTTTGTATTTTGCATTATTTTTTGTTATTGTTTTGAGTATTTGCTTATGCAAGAAATGTTTAATTAAATAATGTAACTGTAAAAAAATGATAAAATGTAAAAACTGCATTGTAAACAATCTCCACCACAAAAAAATCTGTTAATAAAGTTAATAAAGACTAACTGAGCATGTTTTACCAGAAAGTATTATTTCAGTCTTTCTACTTCAGAATTTAATATTTAATTCACTGTCACTCGCAGATAATTTTTATTTATTTATTTAATTATTATTATTATTATTATTATTATTATTATTTGCATTAGCATCTTCTGAGTGAAAATATTTCAAAGTAATTGTAATGTGCATTTGTAATGTAATGTAACATGTTATGCATGGTTAACCTGCATAATCAGTTTTTGCAAAAAAAAAAAAAACACTTAAAAATATCTACAAATGCTTTTTCTATTAAGCCTTTTTGTTTGTTGCGGTACAAATTAATTATGCATAGTACATTCATACGAGAGTGACTATTCCATTATGTTGGACTTGATTATTATCAAATAGCATATCATTCAGTTTTCAAAGATTTGCTGCATTTGTATTATTTGTCATGTTTTTTGGCTGTGTTAAAAGCCTTTCAAAAACCCAAAGCCAGCTTAACCATAATACTCCAACTATAGCCTTTGAGAAAGCAAAGAGGGCACATTTTAAAGTTCTTAACAACTACCCCTCGGTCCTCCCCCAAACACACACACACACACACACAAATAACCCTGGATAATGTTCCTTGCGCAAGGCTGACCAAAGCTTTCCTATCGCCTCCCTCTCTCGCCTGTTTTTCCAGCCCATTAGAGATATTGCCGAGCCTGGGAACTCTGCATGTTAAATCACTTAATCAAAAGCAATGGGTCGAAAATCTTGTTTCTCTTCTTTTATTTGATTCATTCCTCCAGATAAAGGGAGAGTAGGGAATGCGGAAAGCACATTATCACTTTGGCCCAATAGCACATGCATTATGTTCTAAGCAGCCGCAGAAAGACTATCATTGGGTCTGATCCCTCTGGGTACGGGGCGACTGTTTTCACCGATCATCCATTCAAACACCCTACGAGCGCTCCGCTGTCTTCCCGGATGGCGTCTATCCTCGCGTGGCCCCCGTGGTCTTCCATGTCACTCGGCTTGGCGTGAATGAATAGACCCTTTTAAGTTGAAGCACCTGTGCTGTAATTCTAAAGTGTCAAACAGAGATGCATAACGCCGCTCGCTTGCCTTAATAAACTTCTTGCAGAGGCAGCATTCAAGAGCGAGACGGGGAGAGGGAAGTCATGCTTGCTGGGATGCCCAGAAGCGGGACATTCGCTCTGAGTCTTGGACCTGAACGCGTCGCCCATATTAACAGGGCCCGTGCTGCTAACTTCTAGTCAGCAAACGCTGAAAGCCTGTCCACCTTTACATGGCCAAACCATGGTTTAACCATGGGTCTTTGTTTTCACTCAGAAATTTCTATATTTCACAACAGTTACAAAGAAATGGCAAGTAATTTAGAAGTCAAAACCCTGAAATAGTATTATCTTGTAAAACATACTTCAATAATATTTGTTCTAAACCTCAAAAAATCAGTTTTTACAATGTAGATATGTATGGTCTGGTCCAAAATCAGATGAGCTGCCTACACACTATTTAAATACATCATAAATATGATTTCCCACATACACTCTAAAAAAACGCTGGGTTAAAACAACCCAATTTGGGTTATTTTGGTAAGCCAACGCTGGGTCAAATATGGCCGTATAAATATTTGACCCAACACGCTGGGTTGTTTTAATTAACTCATATATTCACTGAAAATTACTATTGCTGGCTTAAAATGAACCGAAAATAGGTTTGAAATTAAAAAGCAGACTAGAGGCAACAGTAATAATCAAAACGTGAACATTTATTAATACGTGAAAACAGCCACCATGGGCAAAAATATAAAACAAATTGAATGACGCATAGTTTTTAACATATCATATATTTCAAATCGTTTTACAAGAATTTTAGAAAATAAAATACAACATTCAAAAGTAATATTTTAATTTAAGTGTATTAAACGATTCTCTGTTATCCCTTTTAACCAAAACAGTGCCGATTTTCGTGCCGGTGTGTCGCTGAAATCTGAGCCGGCGATGGGCTGCTGTTTCCCGGGGAATCTGCGAACTTCAGACCGCCGCCGCCTCGCGTTTCACTCACGTAGCGGAAATGTGCCATGACAGACTAAGCTGTCCATAAACAATCAGTTAAGAGTTTTGAGAACATATTTTAACATCCGAATTAATTAGAATCAATAATACAACGAATAAAATCAGTTAGACAAGGTATTTCTGTCATGCGACATGACCGTTGCTGACGCATTTTGACCGACATGACATGTCGTCCCTGTATGTCGCGTTGCGCAAAATAAAACAATTTAAAGCACAGTAAAGACTTTACAGACAAATAAAACGCATGCAGTATAAGGGATACGTTATAAATAAAACGAATACAAACGTCAGTTTCACTGAAGAAGTCCACTGAATCGACGGCGCTGAGGACTCGCTCTCTCCTGAAGAGAATGAAAAGCCCGCGCTCCGACTGTACCCCAACAGCTGGGTTGAAGTGAGTCCGTGCTGGGTTATTTCGTCGGAGGGAGGGGAGAGGTGTATAGTTTCAGCGGTCAGTGAGATTGACCCAGCCACTAACCCAACAGCTGGGTTACACAAAAATTACCCAACACTGGAAAAATAAACCAACATAATGACCCAACAGGCATAGCCCAGCAGTTGGGTTAAAAAAAAAACAACCCAGCGTTTTTCAACCAAAAAAATCAACAAAAAAAATTCTCTATTTCTTTTTTTTTCTTTGTCATATTCATTAATTTTAGTCTTCCTCTGACTAAAATGCCACCTAATTTAGTAAGCTACAGCAGCACAGTTGCTGAACATTTTATCACTTAATTTTATTGTCTTCAGTCCACCTAAATGTGTCAAATTAAAGGCAACATAATTCATTATGAGGGACTATATGAATCATTTTTGATGCATTAATTGAAAATGCATTGGTAAGAGTGTTCCCTAGTTCAGTCTTTGCTTTGTATGGGACTGAATTAGAAGAATCTATGTAGAAATTATGTATTGTTAAAAGAGCTTGTGCGGTTAAAGTTTTCATGGTAGCATTGTGTGTAGAGCTTGATTAGGTTGTAGGATGTTATTATGACCATGCATTTAAAAAAACAACTTCAATAATTCTATTTAGAGGTAATAAAATTTAATTTAATTCAATAAGTAATATCTACTATAAATAATATCTGCTAATATCTGTGCAGTGACACATAATGACAAACTAAAAATATGAGTATAAATGATCAATTAAGTAGCACGGGTATATTTGTAGCATTAGCCAAAAATACATTGTATGGGTCAAAATTATTGATTTTTCTTTTATTCCAAAAATCATTAGGATATTGTGTAAAGATCATGTTTCATGAAGATATTTTGTAAATTTCCTACTGTAAATATATCAAAACTTAATTTTTCATTAGTAATATGCATTGCTAAGAACTTTAAAGGCGATTTTCTCAGTATTTTGCTTTTTGCACCCTCAGATTCCAGATTTTCAAATGTCTCAATTTAAAAAAAAAAACATTGACACTTATGACTGGTTTTGTGGTCCAGGGTTACAATTTTCATGCCTTTTAAATGTTGAGTAAAAGCAAAAAGTATGGATTTATTCACTTGTTCCTTTTACTTAATTGTTGTGTAATATTGGATTAATTAATTACTTGTCAACAGTAAGTTTATTATTACTTTATTTTACACTATCATTAACAAAAAAAAAAAAAAAAAGAGATTAGGACTAAAATAGTTCTGTTCAATTAAAAGTGGTAATTTGCCAATATTTGTGTGGTTTTATGCTTGTGACAGTATCTATGCAGTGGCCATAAAACATATTTGGGCAGTTAAGTCACATTTTAAAATATTAATGTCACTGCAAGTGTAATTTTGAACAATAATATGCTCTGATTGGTTAATTTTTTGAATGCACTGAAAGTGTGGCAGTTGTATTTAAATGCATCAAACATCTAAAAAAAAATGCTAAAATCATCAGAATCAAAACATGTTAGCATACAGTTTTTTAAAGAAAGTACCATTTTTATTTCATCTTTTTAATTAACTTGTCAGCCAAATTCATAATGAGTTCATTTTGAGTATTTGTGTCTGTAAAAATTCACCTGACAAAATTGAAAACTCTAAAAGGCAGGAGGAGGAAATAAGACTTTGCTTACAGGCATATGTCTGGGCAGCATAACGTATGTTTCCTAACCACTCAGGAGAAATAGACAAATCACCGAACTTATAGAGGAAGACAAATCCATACACAGCATCCTGTGCAGCTGCCGCCATCTGCATTCTAATACACACTTTATGTGTTTCTCCATAACCTCACACAGCTGTGGGGAAACGTCTGAATTAAGGTACAAGTCATTTAATTACAATAGCAACAGTAAAATGCTTAAACTATAAAACCATTTTGTTTGGTCTGTTTCAGATCAACGTCATCTTGTATTCATACGAAAAGTGTGGTTTTAGCACACATATGTGAGTCTGGACCACAAAATCAGTCTTAAGTCGCTGGGGTATATTTGTAGCAGTAGCCAAAAATACATTGTATGGGTCAAAATTATTGATTTTTCTTTTATGCCAAAAATCATTAGGAAATTAAATAAATATCATGTTCCATGAAGATATTTTGTAAAATTCCTACTGTAAATGTATGAAAACTTAATTTTTGATTGGTAATATACATTGTTAAGAATATTATTTGGACAACTTTAAAGGCGATTTTCTCAATATTTTGATGTTTTTGCACCCTTTTACAGATTACAGATTTTTAAATAGTTGTCTCTTGGCCAAATATTGTCCCATCCTAACAAACCATACATCAATACAAAGCTTATTTATTCAGCTTTTAGATGGTGTATAAATCTCAATTTTGAAAAATGACTGGTTTTGGGATCGAGGGTCACATATGTTTTAGTATTGGTTAGACACAGAAATGTATATGAACAAATGGACAACTCTTAAAATGAATATGTACTATTTTCTGCTAGTGGTCAAAAGTTTGGAATATAAATATATATATTTTTTATATGTTAATTTAATGTGAAAGAAGTCTCTTCTGCTCAACAAGGCTGACCAAAATTTGATTAAAAAATACAGTAAAAACAAAATATTGTGAAATATTTTTACAGTTTCAAAAAACTGTTTTCTATGTGATTACTGGGGAAAATGTAATTTATTTCTGTGACTAAAGCTGAATTTTCAGCATCATTACTCCAGTCTTCAGTGTCACAAGATCCTTCAGAAATCATTCTAATATGATGATTTGCTGCTCAGGAAACAAGTTTTTATATAGGATTTAAAAAAAATAAAAAATGTATTCAGCAAGGATGCATTCAACTGATCAAAATATGACAGTAAATACATTTATAAAGATTTATATTAGAAATAAATGCTATTCTTTTAAACTTTTTATTAATCAAAGGCCATGCACACACTGCAGCTAAATTCGGTTTTCAGTTCAACTGTTAGTGCTCTATCCTTAACTGCACACACACAGTTCAGTAATTTACAGGAGTGACAACCACATTCTACAACTGAACTGACTCATTAAAATTGTAGGTAGTGTCAACCGCATTTACAAAAATTCTATGTAGAGTCTATGGAACTGATCTGAACGGCTAGTTGTTATTGTGGTGCTCAAAATCACAGGAAAGAAGGTCCATTGTGACTTAGTGTTGCCAGTTCTTGCTATTTAATACAAAATGACAAATAGAACAAGCTTAGAATAAACTTCCAAAGTCCAAATTTTGGAAATAGTCCACATACCAACATACCGTCACTTTAACCTGCCTACTTTATTAATTCTATAAAATGGATTGTTGATGAAAACAACAATCCCAATTGACATTGTTTATAATAAGTGGACATGGCAACCTTTAAAGAGCACTCTATGAAGTAACCTTTCGAACAAACGCAAAACACAACGACTCTGTCAGTGGTGGTTTAGTTAAAACTGCCAAACATAACTAGCCTTTCGTCGCTGTAATATCATGTTGATCAAAATAGCGGATACCAAATGTGCAAGACAGCGAAAAGTTTATTTGGTTGCATTGGTGTCCCATTACCCTTCAAAATGCGTAAATTTAAAATGCAAATTGAAATTACGCCTAATGGAAACGCATCAATTTCGCAAAAACTCCCATATATCGCAAAAAAAGTTTTTACGCTGGCATGAGGTGGTTTTTCAGGCCATTTGAAAAAGGAATATTTCACAAAACTGCAATGGAAATGTATTTTTCGCATTTACAGGTCACATGGCATATGTAAAAAGTCATATGATCATTATTCAATGTACTATAAACACCAAGAAACACTTCATACATTGCCGCTCTCAAGTATAAGGGGGTTTTCTCTGATATTAATGCTTAGACTATGTACGCTGCACACATCTGCGGCGTGTAACGGCACCAACGCGGTCACCGGAGCTGATGTTATGTTTAAAACAGCAGCATCGCACACGCATACGCCTCTTTCGATTAAATAAAGCCAAAATCCGTCCAAATCCCACCAAAATCTGTTGCCAAAGTTTTGCGCAAATCTGTAATGGAAACGCGCCTAATAATTGTAATTTTGAGAGTGAGTTCTGTTCAGTACACAGTACACACACAAAATGATAATTCAGGGGATTTACTCCTGCATTTAAATGCGGTGTCACTCCTGAAGATTTACAGTGTGTATGTGGCCAAAGAATCCTGAGAAAAAAAGTTATACCAGGTACGCCTGTTGAGCATATGATGCTTCTTTCAAAAACACTTAAAGGAGAGGTCCACTTCCAGAACAAAAATGTACAGGTAATTTACTCACCCTCTTGGATCCAAGATGTTCATGTCTTTCTTTCTTCAGTCGTAAAGAAATTGTGTTTTTTGAGGAAAACATTCCAGAATTTCTCTCCATATAGTGGACTTCAAAGGTGCCCCCAAGTTTGAACTTCCAAAATGCAGTTTAAATGCAGCTTCAAATGGTCCTAAATCTAGGGTCTTATCTAGCCAAACGATTGGTCATTTTCGAAACAAATTGACAGTTTATTTACCTTTTAACTTCAAATGCTCGTCTTGTCTCGTCTCTGTGATGCGCATGTGTACTCTATGTAATCCGGGTCAATAAAGTTAGGTTATGTTGCTGTTTTACCTTTTTTTGTAAAGGGCGCTTGATCTTCCTTGCATGTTCACTGGGTCAGTACTTCTGCAGCAACGTAGGACAATTTTAAAGTTGTGAAAGAAAACGAGATGGGAGATTTTCAGTATACCCTAACTGTTTTGACCGTATTGACCCAGAAAAAAAACAAACAAAAAAGTTCAGACCTATTGTAGACAAGACGATCATGTGAGGTTAAAAAGTATATAAATTGTCAATTTGTTTTGAAAATGACAGATCGTTTAAGAAACATTCTTATCGACTGGAGAAAGAAAGACACAAACATCTTGAATAACAAGGGGGCGAGTAAATTGTCTGTAAATTTTTGTTTTGGAAGTGGACTTCTCCTTTAAGATCCTTGCATTCCCGTCTGAATTTTTTGTATGTTAAAATAAATACATCCTCACCTTGTATCAGTCATGTTTATACACTGCATCTGAAACTTTCGTTCCATCATCCAATCAGGTTCTTCATTGTTCCAAAGGTTTCAGTGTTGAATTTAATGTGTATAATCTGTAAATAGACTGTTACATGTTCAGGTCAAGCTGGCAACTACTCTGCCCTCCAAAAGTTTGGAAACACCCCTGGCAAAGTGTGGTTTTGGACGATATCAGCATAAATCCTTATTGTTTTTTGGTGCAAATACATTAAAGTAACTTGACATTATCATTGAAGACCAGCAATAATCATTTTCATTGTGATTACATAATAATGGCAATATATACATGTCACAGTCAGACATGCCCCTTTTCCAGCTGTGATGCCTGATTACTCGTTTAAACTTGGCCCAGGTTTTTAAAAGATTTTTGGGTCAGCACACCTTAAAAGCTTCAACAATTGATTGACAATTAAGTTTATAATACAATGAATTTAGGCCCAGATTATGCAGAGCTGTAATAGCTGCTAATGCTGGATATTTTGATGGATCGAAAATGTAAGTTTTTTCTATGTATAAACTGTTTATGTAATAAAATATGTTTTCGTAGTTTGTGTTGTCCCTTATCAGTGCACAGTTATCACAAGTTAAAAAGGATTCATGCCAATATTGTCCAAAACCCCACTTTTCTAGGGCGTTTCCAAACTTTTAGAGGGCAGCGTAAATTATTATTTGTAGCTCGCAAATGTATACTTGAAGTCTGGATTAAGGATAAGCCCCCAACATTGGACCAGTGGTATAACAAGATTTTCAGAATTCTTCCTTTAGAACATCTTGGGGCCATCAGTAATGGCAGTGAGGCTGAATTTGAAAATTTGTGGTCCCCATTTTTTGATAATCTTCCTCAGAGTATATCACAAGTTTGTGCGAAAGGCCGGGTGTTTTTAAATTAGAAATACTAATATGGTTTCATAGATTGCTGGAAGGTACGTATATATATATATATATATATATATATATAAAGATTAAATATTTCTCTAGTTAAAGGAGAAGTCCACTTCCAAAACGAAGATTCACATATAATGTACTCACGCCCTTGTCATCCAAGATTGCAAAGAAATTGTGTTTTTGAGGAAAACATTTCAGGATTTTTCTCCATATAATGGACTGATATGGTGCCCCGATTTTGAACTTTCAAAATGTAGTTTAAATGCAGCTTCAAACGATCCCAAATGTGGTTGTAAACGTTCCCAGCCAAAGAAGAAGGGTCTTATCTAGTGAAACGATCGGTTATTTTCATTAAAAAAATACAATTGAAATACTTTTTAATCTCAAATGCTCGTCTTGTCTTGTTCTCCCTGAACTCTGTGTATTCTGACTCAAGACAGTTAGGGTATGTCGAAAAACTCCAATCATATTTTCTCCCTCAGCTTCAAAAATCATTTCAAAATCATCCTACATCACTGCAGAAGTACAGACACAGTCTATGCAAAGTGAACATGCAAAGAAGATCAAACACCCTTAACAAAAAAGGTAAAACAGTGATATAGGACGATTATGAAGTTGAGGGAGAACATGAGATGGGAGTTTTTCAACACACACTAACTGTCATGAACCAGAACAAAACAGTTTAGACAGAGTAAGACAAGACGAGCATTTGACGTTAAAAAGTATATCAATTGTATTATTTTTATGAATATAACCAATTGTTTTGCTTACCTTTCTTCCTCGGCTGGGACCATTTACAACCACATTTAAACTGTATTTTGGAAGTTCAAAATCGGGGCACCATATCAGTCCATTATATGGAGAAAAATGCAGAAATGTTTTCCTCAAAAAACACAATTTCTTTACGACTGAAGAAAGAAAGACATGAACATCTTGGATGACAAGGGGGTGAGTAAATTATTTGTAAATTGTTGTTCTGGAAGTGGACTTCTCCTTTAAGGAGGAGAAGCCGTGGCCTAATGGTTAAGGAGTCAGGCTTGTAATCGAAATGTTGCTGGTTTGGGTCCCAGGTCCGGCAAGGATTGAAGGTGGGGGGAGTGAATAACCAGCACTCTCTCCACCCTCAATACCACGACTGAGGTGAGTCCCTTGAGCAAGGCACCGATCCCCCACCTGCTCCCCGGGTGCTGCAACGATAGCAATATAGCTGCCCACAGCTCTGGGTGTGTGTGCATGTTTGTTCACTACTCACTACTGTGTGTGTGTACTTGGATGGGTTAAATGCAGAGCACAAATTCTGAGTATGGGTCACCATGTTTGGCCTCACGTCACGTCCTTTCCTTCCTTTCCTTTAAAATCAGAGTTGTAGTAATGCATTACACAGTAAAGCATTTAGCGGAAATTGCAAATCAACAACTGTGAGTTCAGCTTCTGTAGGCAGTGGTTTACTGTTTAAAGATCTGTTCTCGCATGGCTTTTTCGTCCCGTTTCATAAACGATCTATTCCTAAGGCTCTTAGGCCTGGACACGGAAAGCTTCTCATAGTACTTATCAACCAAAGAATAAAAACACTCTTTTAATTATGAAAAGTGAAAAGCATAGAGTCTTTGTGAGAGTTTAGAGTGGCTCATGCGTTCCATGATCATCAGATAATCTTTAACCTCTTTAAGACGCTCTGTGTCATTTCATGATTGGGAGCCGCTTTTCAAGAGCCTGCGATGTAATAAAATGCCGTTCAGACAAAATCACTTTCTTTCACAACAAGACCTAATATCGGTTCATCTTCTTAAAGTTTTCGACTTTTGCTCTGTTTTGCATTCAATCCCTTAACACACAAACATCATTTAGCTAAAACTTCAAAATCCAGCTTGAGAAGTGCTCAAAGTCGGATCTGAGGGAATTCAGTGTTTTGGAAAGGAAAGTCAAAGTATTAAAGCTGTCCATTTATAATAAACGAATTACAATTTTATGAAAAGTGAAGTGGAATTGGGGACAAAAGTAAAACAAAAAGCATTTTCTTCTCTACAACAGCATGCATGTTTAAAAGGAAAGTGAATCATATAAAACTTTAATCTTCTTACACCAGTGCTTGAAACAGAGCCTCGTGTCTTTATAAGGGAAGATTGTGGTATTATATAAAATTCACTAATGATAGTTATAATGCGGTAATATTTCTCATGCAAATAACTTGTTTATTTGTCTTTGCTCAAGTGAAATTCCGGTAAAGTAATGAGAAGTGAGCAGGGGGTGTTTGATATGTGTGCTTGCTTTGGTTTAAAAGTTTAAGAGGGGATGTTCTGTCATGACGCCGACACAGATCAAAAAATTAATTTGATATATATTTCGGTAAGACGATTACCCACTGGGAATAAAGTCGCAGGCATCTGCCGAACTGCGTGGCTCATTAGGTAAGTTGGTGCACTTCTCTAATTGAGGGTTAAGTTCAAAACATGGCATCCTTTGTGAATGTAACTCTCGCTTTCAAGTTATAATGACCGGAGTGACAAACTAAGCTACATTATGGAAAAAAGACTGAAGTATAAACTTGATAGAAAACTTATAACATGTTTATTTGTAAGGGTATAAATATTTGAAAACAATTCAATTCAGATTTGATTCTTTATGAATCATGATTTGCTTTCATTCAGTTGAAATATTTAGCTATAATTCTTATATAAAATATGCTGAATATTCAAATGATATTTGACACTATATTGTAATATTGATCAATACACTCAATACGTTTTTAGTGTTGATCATGATTTGGTTTTATTCAATTAAATTCGTATTTAAATATGCTGAATATTCAAATAATATGATGTAATATAGAAGTCAAAAACTGCATTTTGAATAAAAAAATCAACATGTAATATGTTATTACAGTAAATATATTCAGTTATTAAATTTTGTACTTAAGCAGTTTTTACATTGAATTTTCATTTTTAACACCGACATAAATGCATTTGCAAAACTTTTTAAAAATAGCTATACAAAAGTGACAGCAAATATTATGTTATGAAAGATGTCTGTTTGAAATAAATGTTATTCTTTTAAACTTTAATATAATATAATATAATATAATCAGTTATTACATTTTGTACTTATTAGTAATTAGCAATTATTACACAAAATTTTCATTTTTAATACCGACATAAATGCATTTTCAAAATTAAAAAAAAAAAAAAATTAAATACAAAAGGGACAGTAAAGATATTTAAAATAGTTATTTTTAAAAAGTTTTGAAAATGCATTTATGTCAGTGCTAAAAATGAAAATGCAATGTAATAATTGTTAATTAAGTACAAAATTTAATAACTGATTATATTATATTATATTATATTATATTATATTATATTATATTATATTACATTATATTATATTATATTATATTATATTATATTATTCAAGTTTAAAAGAACAACATTTATTTCAAACAGACATCTTTCATAACATTATAAATATCTTTACTGTCACCTTTGTATTTAGTTGTTAAAAAAAGAAACAAAAAATGAAATAAACAAACAAACAAACAAACAAAAAACTAAAGAAAATAAGATAACTAAATAAAATAACATTTAGTGTTCACCAAAAAAAAGAATATTTATTTAAAAATTGCTAGTAAAATTGCTTTCTAAACAACAACAGTGGATTAAATGTGTAATTTATATATATATATATATATATATATATAGTATTTAATGGTACCTAATCCCAAAGTGCATAAAAAAATATATAGATATTTTTAAAAAAGAAAAAAGAAAAAAAAAACCATTTAAATAGCACTATGTCAATGACAAATTCAGAGTGATCTCGTTCATATTTGTAAGTGTTTGTGAAATGTGAAATAAATACAGAAGTGTAAATTAAAAGTACATTATTATTTAAATCATAAAGCACTTTTTGCATGTACATTTTTTTTTACAAATCTTTTACATCACACAGAAGAGTTTAGACTGATTCAAATTATGTACATTATTAGGTGCATAATGTGATTGATGACATTCAATACTATTAATTGTAGTATTAATAGTACTAATAGTATACTACTAATTAATACTACATTAAATCTTTATCCATTAGTCTAATTTATCATAAATACAACATGAAATGAATTACAGTTATAAAAACAATGAATGTGAAGTTCTAATAAAAATGCATAATGATTTATACATTCACTGAAATTGATATAGTACATGTCAGTCTAATTATTTAAAAAAAAAAAAAAATTCTCTCTTTTTTCAGATCTCGTGCTTGTGAATTATTAAATGAAAACAGAGAATTGATATTAGATTTAAACTTATTTGGTCAGCTTTTAAACTTAACAAGCAATACAAATAATAAAAAAATGAATCCAATTCCAAAGAATCCAACTCAAGGTTTTTTAAAAAGAAAATGCCAAGTACCCAGACCATGATTTGGTTATGAATACTGAAAGCCATGCGAACTGTATGCATGTATTGAGAGAGCTGGGTGCCTCCTTCAGCGCTGTGTGTGATGCAGGAAACCAGCGGCTCTGTCAATGGACCACCGTACAATTAATACCAGGGTCCCATCTGTCCCGACCTGCGTCTCAATTTGATTGTAGCCCGCTCTCCATTGTGCCTTTTTATCTCTAAGTGTTTCTACTCCTCTCTGCCGCTGTATCTGGCCGTTCTTTGAATATAGAGGAGAGGTGGCGTGCATTCATGTTTGTGTGTGTGTGTGTGTGTGTGTGTGTGTGTGTTTGCCGGTGAAGAGCTGGAGCGCTAGTATACGTCTTTGATTTCACAGGGAGTGTTTGAGAGACTCCGGGCTAAATCTAGGGGGTGGAGAGCACAGGGCAGCGTGGCGATGGACGTCGAGTGAGAGGCCGTCTGAAATAGGAGTGTGGGCGCTCTGCTATGAAGTGCATTAACATGACAATGGCTTTCATCTCGCAAGAGACTTTAGGATGCACACACACACACACACACACAGAGTAACCCGCTGTAGGGTGTTTACCTTTGACCATAACATGCACGAAAGTGCCCTCTGCCTCTATCTGCATATGAAGATCAAATAAAAACATATCTGCATCATGATTATACAACGATATCTAAGAATGAAAACACTCTGATCAGCATTCATAATCAAGATTATTAATGCTCATACGAGTGTATCGTTCAACAGATTTTTCATTTACTTGAGGTAAAAATTGTTTTCTTTTAATGCAGCTAATGCAGCAATTCTTGAACATTTTGTGAGCATTAAATTGTACATGCAATCAAATTAAATTTGAAAAATAGTTTTTTGCTTACTACATTCGCACTCTTATTAGGACTGGACAACATCAATATTTACAATGCATATGTGCAACTTTATTGGTGATTTAAAGTTAAGCACATTGATTTTAATGCACATTTAGTTTGGCAATAAAATGAGACATGAGAATAAATTCAGGATCCTATAATAATTTGATTCAACTTTTCATTTCAGTTAACTGATTCAAAACTCTAATTCAGATATTTGTTTGTATCATCAAAGTCTTTGCACTCGTATATAAAAACAGATCAAAATGTTGTCAAGATTGCTGTTTATTGCCACATATTTTTATATTAGTGCATGTACAATACATATAAATTCAAAAATGTAAATACAATTTTAGTTACATTTTATTTATTTAAAAATCAAATTAAATCTATTAAATATTTTAAATTTACTTGGCAACAATAGTTGAAATGTTTCCTCTGAAAAATAAAAACACATTTCAGAGCAAAGAAATGTGTTAAATATTGTGTAAGTCTAAACTACATCTATATTTTTTATAATGATAATAATAACCTTTTTCCAATGTATTATATCTGGTAGGCGTGAAAAAATAAATAAAAATATGCCTTTTTTTATTTTTATCTATTTATTTTTATTAAAAGCTTCCTTTTATTTATTTATTTATTTATTTATTTTTTATATATTTATATATTTATATATTTTTTTATTTTTTTTATATTTTTTCATTATTTTGTATGAAAAGGTTTTCTCAGTTTAATTACATTTATTGAACTTATTTTTGGAGTATGCACTTTATTACAATGTTATTACGATGTAATTACAATGTAATTATTGCACTGTTATTAATACATCATACAGTGTTTTTACAGTATGTCCAGATTTTGTTTTATGGTGGTGCATGTTTGTTTAAATCCTGCTGAATCTTTTTCCTTTTTATTGCATCTGGTACGCCTGGAAAAATACAATAAAGATGCCTTTTTTATGTTATCTATTTATTTGTATAAAAGCTTATTTTATTTGCATGAAAAAGTTTTCTCAATTTAATTACATTTATTGAACACTTTTATGTTTGGAGCCTGCACTAAAGGATCGCACTAAAATAAGGCCGTTGAAATAATATGTAAAATATTCAAATGCAATGCATTGAGTAAATGGTCATGAGCGCATCTGTTTCGGATGGTTTCATATTCAAGTTGTGATGACGTGAAAATGAAAGTTGCCTGTGAAAGGTGCGCGGCTTACGAGGCAAATGGCATTTTTGATTGTGCCATCTGCTTTGTGTCTGGCTACATCGATGAATATGCGCTTACTGTTTTTGCATATGTAAAGTTGGGCTGCTCATAGCCGTGTATTCAATCCCCCAAAAAGGGGGGATCTTTTTTCCCCTGACAAGCCAGAGACACGGCACAATGAGGCACGTGAAAACATGTCCCCAGTATTTGAATGTGATTCATTGGACAGCTTCTTCAAATTAATTCCCAGAGTCGGGCCAGATTGCTTTACAGCTATGTCATATTCCTTTGAATGGCAAAGCCTATTGACGGAAATGGAGGGTGACAGCCACCCCGAAAGCCCATTGCGTGATGTGGCGGGACAAAATGATAGGGGTCATAGCAAGTGTTATTACACCGGGCCCACACAATATCTCCCAAAAGCACCACACTGTGTTTTTATCCATAATTTAGATTGCCGGCTTATAGTCGGCTCTCTGCGTTAGATGAGGAAATAGATCTGTCCCGCCATGCATGGAGATTTCTCTAATCATATGTTGGCGGGAAGCAGAAAACAGCGACATGGGGCAAAATACACACCAGAAGGTGGTTACCACCGAAAGCGCTTTCGCCAAACCATCAAATAGACACTAGAAAAAAGCCATTTGGAAAATAAACAGAAGACGACGCACGGCCTAGAAAAGTCAATATAGGTACTGGGTTTTATAAACCAGACATTTTGTTTAAAAAAGTCATCGTAATGCATAACGATGTGCAAGAACGACCCATTTAGACAGAATAAAGAGCAGACGGTGTAAAGTGAATAATCACAGTTTATTTTGTTGTATTTGTCATCGAGGGTTGGGTGAATATGAAGTCATTTATGCCACAGTTATCAGCCGGTCGAAAAAGGCAAAATATGTAATTTTGTTTGTGGATTTATAGGATATAGAAACTGTTTCATCCACAGAATAAAAAATGCTATTGTGACTTTTTCATATCATAATTCTGACGTTTTCTACAAACAAACAAACAAAAAAGCTGCAATCGATAATTGGGATTAAGCACAACAAACTTCCAGATTGCGTCACTTTCGGTTCAGGTCTTTTACAGCTGTTCTCCTCAAGATGCCTTCAAAGGTAATAATAACCAATATCTATCACATATGCAGATTGGTAACTAAAAGGTTTTTTTTTTTCTCCTTTTTCATCTCATTAACATTCTGATATTAAAATTGCCCCATTAAAAACAACTAGGTTAACTGATTACATTAAAAGCACATCAATATCGCCATTATTATCATTTTAACTTGTTATTATTATGTTAACAGCATTATTATTGCTGTCAACATTTTCTCTGACAAGCAGATGTGTTGTTTCCAGTTTGGTCAAGTGACATTTGACACATACACATTACATTAACCTTATGATTCCAAGGCAGCAATTTATTTTTATTCAGTGGTGGAAACAAGTTTCCATAATAAGTCATCAACCAAGAAGTGTTCACCGTAGCTGTCAGTTCCAAAACTTATTTTGTTTTTGTGTAAAATATCAGACATTCTGTTTAAAAAGTGACCATGCTGCATAACGATGTGCAAGAATGACCCATTTATACACAAAAAGAACAGATATCTAAAATGAATAATCACAGTTTATTTTGTATTATTAGGTTTTATCTGACATTTTTGACAAAAGTGGGTTATTCACATATTCTTATTCTGTGACAACTTATTTATATTATGTGATTTGTGTTTGTGTGTGTGTGTGTGTGTGTGCATTTTGGGACATTATTTAGGAAACCAAAAGATTCTATCTACAAAGTATATAGAATGCATAAACTTTGAAGCTCAATTTATCATAACCACTCAGAATGCAGCTATAAGTTTATAATTCTAGGGTGGCAAATTTTATACCAGCTGAAAAAAGGCTAAATAGTTTTGCTTGTAGATTTTTAGGACATAGAAGCTTGTTTCAGCCACACAATAACAAAGGTGACTTTTTATGTCACAATTCTGACTTATTTCCCTTGCAATTCTAAAAAATAAATACATTTTTAAAAAGAAGCAAATTTGTCAATAAAATGTCATTGTGAAGAAACTGTCACAATTTTGTTTATTATTATTATTATTATTATTATTCTATATATAGTTTTGCTTGTAGATTTATAGATTATCTGTTACCAAGTGCCTCAAACTAAACTGTGAGTATCTTTCAAAGATTTGACTCCATATAAAACTCAAATTATTCATCCATAGCGTTTATTTGATCAGTCCCAAAAACATTGTGTTCTGTGTAAAATGTCAATAGTTTTGTTTAAAAATTCATCATTGTGCAAGAATAGCCCATTTAGACAAAAATAAATAAATAAATAAATAAATAAAAATCTGGCTGACATGTAAAATGAATATTTACAGTTTGAGTTTATTTATTTATTTATTTATTTATGTTACTTTTTTTCTATTGAGGGGCAGTAAAAATATAATCCTTGATATATACTTTTTTTTTCTTGTGAATTTGTAGGTTATGTGTTACCAAGGGTAAACTCAAGGGTAAAGTATCTTTCAAATACTGGACTCCTCAAAACTTCCTTAAAGGTTCTTCATCATTATAGTATTGTTCTGTGCAAAAAATAAATAAATAAATAAATAAAAATATAATAAAGAAATAAAGAAATAAATAAAAATACATTAAAAAAAAAGTCTACTTAGAAAAAGAAAATCTGACGAACATGAAAAATAAGTCATCACGGTTTATTTGGTTTCTTGAAAACCAGCCTGAAAAGGCATAATATATAGTTTTGCTTGTGGATTTATAGGGCAAACTCTGGCAAATTCTTCATCAAAAGCCCTCGTTTTATCAGTTTTAAAATTGTGGTATTAATTCATGCAATCGTATTGCTGCTTGTGATTTTTGTGAGTGTTTTTAGGTTTTGTTCATCAGTCGGTCAGTCAGTGGATTGTGGCCAGTCTAAGGCTATAACCACTACTCAGTCAACTGAGAATCTCATGAAACAAGCTCTAGTGCACAAAAAAGTTTATATGACTCAGTCAATTCCTCGTATCACTCAGTCAATTTCCTGTGATTCAATCAAAGTCATTCAACACAGCAGTCTAGGAGGAAATAATTCAGTCATCATGTCAGTTTGGAGAGTTGTAGCCGCTGTGAGATGGCAAACAGACCTTGAGTACAGTTGGGGCTGCAGTCTGACTTCCTGAGACTCCAGAGAGAGGCCTACTGTTCACACGCTCGCATGGATCATCATGACGGATGGAGGCGATGCTCTGAGCTCCTGCGAGTCGATACAGCGCAGTACTTACCACACTTAGCATATGGGAGCATGTCAGTTATCTACAGGCTCCTGCATTGATGAGTGGGAGTGAAAACTTCACTCCACATCTCCCACCACGCACAAATAACTCAATAAAAAAACTGAAAATCATTATCTGCAATCATAAAGAAACTCTTTCTCAAAAAAAAAGTTTCATACAATATTGTGAAGAGTTAAAACTTTGCTAATCTTTTAACTAAAATGTTTTCTCATGTGTCTAAACGTGAAAATGGTCTGTCTGTCTGTTGGTCTGTCTTACTGTCGGTCTGTCGATCAGTCTGTCTGTCTGTTAATTGGTTGGTTTGTCTGTCTGTCTCTCTTTCGATCTGTCGGTTGGTCTGTCTGTCTGTCTGTGGATCGGTGGGTCTGTCAGTCAGTCTGTCTTTTGATGTCTGTCTGTCTCTCTGTATGCCTGTCTGTTGATCAGTCGGACTGTGTGTGTGCCTGTTGATCAGTCTGTCAGTTGGTCTGTCTGTCTGTTGATCATTTGGTCTGTCAATCAGTCAGTCTGTCTGTCGATTGTTCGGCCTCTCCGTTGATATGTCTATTAATCTGTCTGTCAATCAGTCAGTTGGCCTGTCTGTCAATCTGTCTGTCTTTGCATCGGTTGGTCTGTCTGTCTGTTGATTAGTCAGTTATTCTGTCTGTCAGTCTGTCTGCCTATCTGTTGATCAGTAGGACTGTCTGTCTACCTGTTGATTGGTCTGTCTCTCTGTCTGTCCGTTTGTCTGACTGTTGATCGGTCAGTCTGTCTGTCGATTGGTCAGTTAATCTATTGATCGGTTAGTCTGTCTGTCTGTTGAACAGTCAGTCTGTCAATCTGTCTGTTGATCGTCGTCTGTCAATCAGTAGGACTGTCTGTCTACCTGTTGATTGGTCTGTCTGTCTGTTGATCGTTCAGTCTGTCAGTTAGTTGGACTGTCTCTCAATCTGTCTGTCTGTTGATAGTTTGGTCTGTCAATCAGTCCATCCGTCGATCGTTTGATCTTTCTCTGTCTTTCTATCTATCTGTCTGTTTGTTGATCAGTCTGTCATTCTGCCTGTTGATCGGTCTGTCTCTCTGTCTGTCTGTTGATTGGTAGGTCTGTCTGTCAATTGGTTGGTTGATCTGTTGTCTGTCTGTCTGTCTGTTGGCCAGTCGGTCTGTCAATCTGTCTGTTGATAGGCGGTCTGTTTCCCTGTCTGTTGATCGGTCTGTCTGTCTGTCGATTTGTCTGCCTGTTGATTGTTTGGTCTGGTTGTCTGTCTGTCGATCGTTCAGTCTGCCTGTTGATCATTCGGTCTGTCTATTGATAGGTTGGCCTGTCTGTCAATCAGTCTGTCTGTCTGATGATCAGTCGGCCTGTCTGTTGATCGGTTGGTCTGTTAATTTGTCTCTCTGTCTTTCTGTCTGTTGATTGGTCTGTTGATCTGTCTGTCATCTGGTTGGTCAGTCTGTCTGTTGTCGATCTGTTGTCGATCTGTGCAGTTTACACTGCACAGATGCAGAATTATTGTAATTTTGTTGTCTGTTTTTATTTGTTTCATTTTTATTTTTGTTGTTTTTAAAATGTCTATGTATTGTCTGTGTACAATGTAATTTTTATTTCAGTTTTAGCATTAATTATTTTATTACATTAAGTTAATAGTAAAAAAAAAAAAAAGGAAATGTTGCCTCAGAAGCTAACTGAAATTAAAAAAGGTTTAAGTATTTTATATTTTACTTCAGTTCACATTTATTTCAAGTAATGTTTTTAATTATTTTAATTAACTATAATATTTACCTTCGTAATTAGCTAGAATTAACTATAATATAGATAATTAATATTCGGCAAGGAAGCATTAAATAAGCAAATCATGAATAAGACACTTATAATGTTATAAAAGATGTCTGTTTCCAATAAATGCTGTTCTTTCTGTTCATCAAAAATCATGCAAAATAAAATGTTTCCACAAAAATATGAAGCGGAAAATATGAAGGTTTTTTTTTTTAGTTTGTTGAGCACCAAATCAGCATATTTGATTGATTTCTTAAGGATCATGTGACACTGAAGACTGGAGTAATGATGATGAAAATTCAGCTTTGATCACAAGAATAAATTACATTTAAAAATATATTCAAATACATTTTACATTGCAAAAATATTTCACAACATCACTGTTTTTACTGTATTATCAATCAAATATATATTATATATATAAACTATAAAAGTATTATTAAAAAAACATTGAAAAACGATGTACTTTAAGTAAAAACACTGAAGTACAAAGGGATTTTCTTTCTCTTTCACTCTCACTTAAGAACCGATGCCTCTCAGTCAATAAAAAAACCTTGACACAAACACTGCAGATGGTGAATATCAAATATCCCTCTTCTGCTTCCTTTACAAGCTGATGCTTTACAAATGGTTTCCAGAACAATAACTACAACAGGAATGGAAAGTAGAGTCACTTTAGCGACACGCTATGTGTGCGGTGAAAGCGCTTCATTTCTCTGAGTGTCAGTATCCTGCTTTTGACATTCAGCATCTGTTTCTCACAAACGCCATCCATCTGCGCTCGCTCTTTCTCGAAACACGGTGTTTATATACTTATAAAACAGATTGACTCCTTCAGTACATCAGGATCTGGAGCTTAATTGAAGCAAGCTGCCAGAAACTTGCCGTCTAACTGCTAAAGCGTCACATGAGCACAAAAGAATTGTTCAGAGAGGTAAAACCTCTCCTCCAAAAATAAAACACTTGATGACAAAAGTGAGACACGAGCAGCAGATAATCTTTCATAGAAGTGAAGTCACTTTTCTCATGTACTAATTAACTTCACATTTATTTATCATGTAATATTATTATAATTTAAAAAAGCAATTTGTAAAGCATTGGCTTTTGAAGGTTATTTCAAGAGCATTTTTTCATCCTGTGCTTAAAATACTGGCTTTGACACTGTAAGCTCTCACTTCACCAATGCATTTGGCAACATTGCAATGAAAAAGTGTAAAATTAATGTAAATCTTGCTATCCCTTCTAAGACGTGTCTGCTCACAGCTATTGTGTTGAGCGAAGGGGTAGAGAGGGACAAAGTTGTGAAGTGTTTTTTTCCCCCAATGGTCACAGAGTTGAGAAAATGAACAGGCAGAAATGTAATGGAATTCTTCATCTGACAAGCAGGCAATCTTCAGCCCCGGCCCAAAACTACACTTCATTTGCTCACCGCAAATGTTAACATTGAAATGAAGGCCTCTCCAGACTCGATCTGCCTCCTGAGATATGGCAATAGAGACGGGACGGCCTGCACGTATGCAAATTCTCCATGAGCTGCGAGGAAAATCTGCGCTAAAATGAACGCTCAATTTGAGGAGCTTAAATCAAGAATCACTTCTGAGGCTGTAGAATTGACTGAACCACGAACCCAACAAATATAAACCGCTTCCCATGGCAGACCTTACCTATTGGAGCAAATCCCAATGTCTCTCTAGAACACGCTTGATTATTTTTGTTGGTGAAAAAAGCAACACACAGGTATGCTAAGCATAAATTGGTTACAGCTGAATACATGGATTGTTGACCAGGAACAATGAAGATGCTCTCAACAGAAAAACAAAGTTTTTTTATATAATTAATTATAAGAAATAATTTGCAAAAATGGTAACACTTTACAATGTGTCATTTGTTAACATTAGTTAATGCATTAACTAACATGAACGAACAATGAACAATACATTTATTACAGTGTTTATTCATCTTTGTTAATGTTAGTTAATAAAAATATAGTGGTTCATTGTTTGTTCATGTTATTTCACAGTGCACTGACTAATGTTAACAAACACAACTTGTGATTTTAATAATGCATTATGCTGAAATTAACAACTAAGATTAATAAATTCTGGAGAAGTATTGTTTATTCTTAGTTCATGTTAACTAATGTTGCTAAATACTGTTAACGAATAAACCATATTGTAAAGTGTTACTGAAAAACTTATGCATTAGTATTTTCTCCGTGTAACTACTGTATTATTAAATACTGTGTAATCATTGCATTATTTTATTATAAATATTGTTTTATTTACAAAAAATATGTTGCAGATTTTTTCAATTTATGCAATTAAAATTTACGTAATTAAAAGTATTTTACATAATCACGTTTCATTTTAGCTAGGGTTATTATTAAAAAAAAAATTTACTGAAGTTAATTGAAATCTGCAATAATATTATATTTATTATATGAAAAACATAAACTTATTTAATTTACAGTAGTTTCCAGAGCAACAATTTGTAATTTTTACTAAGTTTAAGTTTAAGACCTGAAACTAGTAACTGGAAATAAAATAAAATGTAAAACTGACTTTTTAAAAAAATATATTATTTATTAATATTAATATTATTAATAGAATTAGCTTTAATTGTAATATTTTTTTCATTTCAATTTTAGTTTAAGTTGAATATAATTTCAGGTTTGAGTAATTGTATGTGTTTGTCAATTTTATTCATCTTTTCGTCTTTTAAAATATTTTTGTTAAATTATTATTATTATTATTATTATTGTTATTATTATGTCAGTTTTGGTAATTTTACTTCATATTAAAACTAATTTTAACCTGCCAATTTAACATATCTAATTTTAGCTTTTTCATTTATTTATTTATTTATTTATTTATTTAGAGCTAAATCTTGAATAAAACTCAATTAAACCTATTATACAGTAATATTTAATAAAATGATAATAATCATAAAAATGACACAAGCTCACAAGACAATTAAAATTTAATGAAAATGAAATCAAAGTATCAAAATAAAGCTAATTCAAAATATTAATAGAAGCTATAATAGTAAAAAAAATAAATATAAAGTTAAAGTACTAAAACAAACTAAAACTTAATAAAAAATTATAAACACATCAAGAAACAACAACTAATAAAAATGACAAAAACAACAAAATTAAAACAACAATGTAAAAAAAAAGCTTAAAAAAAGTTGTTTCAACTTTAAAAAAGTAAGAGTTTGTGCTGCCTTAAAATTTAAGTTTACTCAACTCAAATATCCACGTTTTCATGTAGTACAACTTAACATTTCATGTTGACTAAACTTAAGATTTTAAGGCAGCACGAACACTTACTTTTTTAAGTTGAAAAACGTAAAAAAAGTCAAAAGTCAAAATATTAACAAAAACTATAATAGTATAACAATGATACTATAGTACTCTAATAATACTATAATAATATAATTAAGTCAGCTCTGTTTTTTTCACCTGATTTATTGTTCACCAAATGAAAATCACAGATCTGATTACTTAGAAAAATTTGCTTTCTAAACAGAATCGCTAAGTATGAGCAGCAGTAACAGTGCGATCTTAGCAGAGATCTTTACATTTGTGATTTGATTTAAGGTTTAATTACACAATAACCTTTTAAATGTACACACGGCAGCAGGTGTAACTCACATCCGTGAGACGTAAGAGCCATTAATACACTTGCCATAGTTATTCCAGGGATGGAGCGTCTGTGTCAATACCGTCTGGATCATATCTTTATCATAAAAACGGCGCAAACAACAGGGTCGATGGGATGCGTTTCTATCTCCCATAGCCTTGCAACATAAAACTTCCCAGCCACTAGAAAATAGCTTCTCATCCAGAAAGAGAGGGACCGCTCCACTCAATAAAAACATAATACCCACAATGCTTCACTCTCAGTCTCACTTACACCCAATGCCCACACGCATTCGCTCGTAAAAGTTACTTATTGCCTCTTTTAATTCGGCCCAGAAAAGACGCCCCTGCCAATTCAGTTAACTAACAAAATAAAGCAACAGGGCGGAGATTAAATGGACGGAGGAGCGACAATAAAGCATAAAGAGTTCGAGGTTTACGATTCGTGATATTAAAACAAACTTATCACGTAGTAATAAAACTAAACAAAAGAGGGAAAGTCGAAAAATGTCATTCATCCACATGTTTGTAAGTTGACTCATACCTGAAGTGAACTTTGTGAAAGGAAAGACATTATCTGCACTTTACAGGAGCTCCGTTTTATGAGGTATTTATTTGGACTAAGTGTTTGTTTTTGTCATTCTCGTGTGCGTTTGAAGGTTAAGTGTGTGTGTGTGTGTGTGTGTGTGTGTATTAATGCTCCATTATGTTTGTGGTGTGGGTGAACAGAGCTCGCTGCCTGTGTACAGAACTTTGTTTCTCAGCACATTGAATCTGTCTGCGACGCCACAGGGGGCTCATCGTCTTCAGTCAGTGAGTGTGTGTGTGTTTGTATATGTGATTTTTCTCAGATGATATTGGTAATGCTTGAGGGTTTTAATATATGTGCCTGCTAGTCTTACCAACATATGGAGCGCATTTTCTGACATTTGTCGAGGTTTTAAATGATTTTCTTTGCATTTCCGCAACACAAATTATGATTTCATAATTAATGGTGTGTATATTGAAAATGAATTGTTAATGACGTCCGTTAAAGTGTTGAAGTTAATGCCATAGGTTAATACAGCTCGTTCAGCTGTTGTTATTGATTGACAGCCCTGCTGATTGACATTACGCTAATGTTAATTTAAATGCGGCAGATTATTGGGATTATTGTTTTGCTGTGTGCTGACTTTATTTATGCTGTTATTGTTTTTGTAATTACTGCTACCTAATTGTTGTGTGGCGATATTAGATCTTTATTATTTTTGTAAAGGGTCAATGAAATTATGTTGTTGTTTTTTTTTTTATCTAGACCTATTGATTTATATGTTGTTTTAAGTTATCCTAAAATGCCTAAAAATGCATTTTACTACATTAAAGAAGAAGTCCACTGCCAAAACAAAGATTCACAGATAATGTACTCCTCCTTGTCATCCAAGACGTTCATGTCTTTCTTTCTTCAGTCGTAAAGAAATTATGTTTTTTGAGGAAAAAAATTCAGCATTTTTCTCCATATAATGGACTGATATGATGCCCTGATTTTGAACTTCCAAAATACAGTTTAAATGCAGCAATTTTTGGTAAGGGTCTTATCTGCCTGAACTGTTTTTTTTTTTTTTGTTTTTTTTTTTTTCCAGTTCATGACAGTTAGTGTATGTCGAAAAACTCCCATCTCATGTTCTCCCTCAACTTCAAAATCATCCTATATCACTGTTTTACCTTTTTTGTTAAGGGTGTTTGATCTTCTTTGCATGTTCACTTTGCAAAGACTGGGTCGGTACTTCTGCAGAGATGTAGGATGATTTTGAAATGATTTTTGAAGTTGAGGGAGAAAGTACGATTGCAGTTTTTCGACATACCCTAACTGTCTTGAGCCAGAATACACAGAGTTCAGGGAGAGAAAGACAAGACGAATGTTTGAGATTAAAAAGTATTTCAATTGTATTTTTTAATGAAAATAACCGATCGTTTCGCTAGATAAGACCCTTACTCGTCGGCTGGGATCATTTACAACCGCATTTGGGATCGTTTGAAGCCGCATTTAAACTGCATTTTGGAGGTTTAAAATCATTAAAATCGTTCATTTAAAAGTTTAAAGTTTCTCCATTGTATGGAGAAAAATCCTGAAATGTTTTCCTCAAAAAAACATAATTTCTTTACGACTGAAGAAAGAAAGACATGAACATCTTAGATGACAAGAGGGTGAGTACATCATATGTGAATCTTTGTATTGGAAGTGGACGTCTGTTTTAATGGTTGTGTCCAAGTCTTTTTTTTTTTATTTTAGATTAATTCAGGTTTTGAATTATTATGACTGTGACAATATCTCCAAAAAAAAAGAAAGAAAGAAAGAAAGAAAGAAAGAAAGAAAAAAAAAGAAAAGAAAGACCTGCAGTGATGCAGAAAACAAACAAACAAACAAACAAGCAAATAAATAAATATACGGTAATGCTTTAACCCTCTAACTGTCACCCCCATTTTTGAACATGAAATGACATGAGAGTGCACTAAAATTACTCCAAACTAAAAGTATTATAATTAATAAACAAATTTATTTTGTAATATGATTTTAAAGTACCAATTCCATGATAATGCAATGTCCGATTTTAAGTATTTATGTCGATATATAATTTATTATGATCTCAAAAACATGAAAAAAGACTTTTTGAGTCAAAGATCAGAACTCCTGTTATGATATAGATGTTTGAGGTGCACTCTTGTCATAAATTAATCTATTACTGTTCCTACATAATTTGTAGCAAAATACAGTGGTAAAATATCTATTAAGGAGTCTTAGACCTCTCCAATGATATATAGTTTGTCATGATTAGATTAGGGTTTAGTTGTAATATTCCCCGCTGAGGGGACAGGTGACAGTTAAAAGGTTAAAAATGAGGACATTAAAAAAAAAAAAGAAAGAAAGAAAAAGTCATATATTTTAATTATCAGTTAAATTCTGTAAATCAATAAATTAAATCACTAGTATGATCACTCTTTGCCTTTGCCTTTTTTGTCACAGCTACACTTGCACTGTTTTAGGTAGCTTTGCAGGTGGATTTCTCCAAGAGTCTTTGAGATGTTGCCAGATTTCTTATGGATTTTGTCTGTTTCAGTATTTTTGTCTTTTCATGTAATCCCAGACAGACTTGATGATGGTGAGATCATACTGCCTGTTGTCGGACTCCTGCAAACAAAAATCTCACTGGATTCACAAACTTTTCACTGACACTGAAATTTCAGAGGTAAGAGGGAATGTGTTTGAGACATCATGCCACTATGGGTTTGATGAGACTGGTTTTAAAAAACACTAAATGTGTGGTCATATTTACCATTGTCTGTCAAATTTTCATGTGCAAAATCCCATTTTATCAAATAGGAAACCACATCGGTAATTTCAAAATTGCAATATTTTGCAAGAGGTTTAAACCAGTCACAATTTGCAACAATAACTAACTGAAAGCTGCTTGGTTTGAAAGTGACTTCTGTGGAAAGGACATGATATGTAAATTAAAATCAAAGAATGAACTGGTGTGATGTCAATTTGAACAAAACCAGGCTAAAACTACGTTTGAAGTTTGCAAAAGCTTGTCAAAGTGCTCAAGCTGGTAAACACCTTCAAACTACCAATGGACAAAAAGTAAAAAGTAGATGTGGCTATAGTAGAAACTGGAGTTGTAATTCTAACTGAAAGCCACATTCATAACGTTTTTCATGTTTAACCTTTAAAGGGATCATATGACATTGCTAAAAAGAACATTATTTTGTGCATTTGGTGTAATGCAATTTGTTTACACATTTTAACACATTATTTTCCAAATACTGTACATTATTTTTGCTCCTCTCTGCCGTCTTCTTTATAAAAACGCATTGATTTTAACAAAGCTCATTGTCGTGAAAAGCGTGGTGCGCTAGATACCCTAAGCATGTGGCAGAAATGTGCCCCCCTTACCATATTTTAACCCCGTGTCCCAGCACAAGACAAATAAAAGACAATAAAACCAACGTATCTTAAATATGCACAAACAGCTTGTAACACTCCAAAGACAAAGGGAAATATAAAAACGCATAATATGACCCCTTTAAATGCATACCTCAGGTCTTTAGTGACCTGGGACATTATTCATTCTTCATCATCCCCCTCATTCATTTTTTAAAGTTATAGGCATCAACTTTCTTAGACTTCCTCAGTCTATTCATTATAAACAATATAACAAGAACTTTTTTTTTTTTTAAAAGTGTACTGGGTTGCTTGTGGTCTGAGGTATGTAATAGTGTATTTTATTCTTTGTCGTTTATTCTTCCTGCACAACAATAATTAAATATCTGATGACTCAATAAGTGCAATTCACCTTTATTCCTCAAGGTGGCACATTCAATGTTTAGCACATTCACACAGCAGCAGAATACGGTCGTCAGTTCTGTATTTGAGTCCCTAATACAGTAACGTTCACACACTGGACGGTTATTTACGGGTTTGACAACCGATTTCTCTAGACAGGAGCAAATTATACTTGTGCTGCGGCGGTTCACATGAGACCAAAACCAAATTCGCCCCAACAGAAAGCATATTTACACTGTCTGAATTGTCCTCTACACTGTAAAAAACAATTTGTTGAGTCAACTTAAAATAATTTGTAACCTGGCTGCCTTAAAATTTTAAGTTCAGTCAACTCAAAAAAAAAGCTTTTTAAACTTAAAATGTTAAATTATACTAAGTGACAACTTAGATATTTGAGTTGAATCAACTTAAAATTTTAAGGCAGCTGGGTTACTTACCCATCTGTTAAGTTTAGCAAACACAAATATCTAAGTTGTTACTTAGTACATTTCAAGTTGACTAAACTTATTTTAGTTGACTGAACTTAAAATTTTAAGGCAGCAGGGTAACAAATTATTTTAAGCTGACTCAACAAATTGTGTTTTTTATTTTTTACAGTGTATATATACGTGCCATTTACCGTACAAAAAATACAAATTCTTTGAACAAGTAACCAATTTTAGCTGCAGCTTCAATGTCAATTTATGGTGTAGGGGGTGGGACACGTCAGATTCTAGAGAGCATTTGATTGGACAGAGAGGAAGTTAGAGACTGTAAGAGACTGAATTTTGCCATTTTTTTGGAGCATGCTAACTTACAGATAACCTTAAGGCTAACACATTCATACTAAAAGCCAAAAAACTTCAATTTTAATTTCATGGGGACTTTGAGCTTCATTTAACTTAGCCCAACTTCAATAAACCCATAAATGGGTGTTTATGTGGGAATAATTTTGGAGAAAAAATCAGTAATTGTTCAATGTACATCCACCTTTTTTTGTCAAAGTTCTGTCAAATGTTTGCCGAGCCCTTTTCTGTCAGACCAGGCTACGAAGCAGCTATTGATTTATGTTGATGTGACGCCACTGTGGCCCAACAAAAAGTTTCACACCTTTGAGCGATAGCTTACCACCAACCAGCTGCAGTCCCTTCCCGGCGTAGGTCTTTCCTGTCTCTGCACGCTTGTTAAGATGCATGGAGAGAGATGTCCTGTCAAAACTCTGCCACAGTATTTCTTTTCCAGTAAGGAGAGCGAATTCATTTTTTTCCCCTTTCGCCTCCTGCTCTTGTACACAGGCCAAGTAATGCTGGTCACTCCATCAAACATTTAGTGCAGGTAGGTTGATTGTTCCCTGGTAGATACAGTGGGTGTATAACTTGCAGCTCTTTTTGTCATGTTAACTGCAGTCGATCAATGACTGGAGGTCAGGGGCTCCTGATGTAGGTGCGAGCTTAAGAGCGAAAGAGGCCGAGAGAGAAAAAAAGTGTCAGAGATCCATTTTTTTTCATCTCATAACACACACGGGTCAGTTATTTTTCTCCGTTTAGCACTCACCGCTCTAAGTGGATATTGATCAGGTACCTTAATGCAAACCTGTCAAATTAATTTTGTTGGTAGAAAGCTATGACTGCTCTAAAATTGCCTCAGCAATCGCTGTTAGCTGCTAGCCTATGAATTTTAATCATTATCTGAATGGGAAGCTGGCATTGAAATCTCTCGCTCTCTCTCTCCTTCTACAAAAGCAATCTAGTCAGAAAGTGAAAAGAAAGAATGCTTAAAGCTGCATTTACATAGTCTGAGCGCAGACTATCTGATCCGTAGCCATGCCGGTCATTTGTTCTGCAAAAGTAGTAATTATGAACTTTATGGATTCGGTTTTGTTCATTGTCGTTTTATTTTGCAACAAGAGTTTCAGCTGATTGACGCGTGATTTCGCTTGTAAAAGGCATTTGCTTTTAGTTTGCAGTCCTGACGATGAATATGGCAGCTCCATAAGCAATGTAGCGAAAAGGACTTGACCCCATCACAACTTCAAGGGCACAGAAACCCATGAAAACCAACAAAAATGAAAGACATTACAACAAATGTTGTATATGAATGGACATGAAAAGATAATTAGTAGTGTTTTTTAAGATCATATTTGGGGTCAGTAATTACTGCTTCAGATGTGAATCACACCAAAAATTGTGCCTTTATTTTACCAAAACCAGGTAAAAAAAAATCCATAAGCTTACAACGAAGGTGGAACCTAAGCCACGTTTACTAACCAGGGGTGCGTTTCCCGAAAGCAACTATGGTCGTAAGTTCCGTCATTACCGATAGATTTCAGTGGAACTAACGACCATAGTTAGCTAATGATGCTTTTGGGAAACACACCCCAGGGTAGGGTTGCACCAGCTGTTCGTAAGTCCTTACTTGAATCAGAATGTAATGTCCACACTAGAGGTTTAGAGACTGTACTTACACAGTTGCACTATTTGTTCTTATGGAAGACTGTAGCTAATAGGTTGTAAGTCCTCCATAAAAGTAATGCATTGTTGTATAATATGACATTTATATGCATTGATCCATTAGCAGTCTTAAAATACATTAGCAGGAGTTGTGTTAAAATGCAGTGTTTTTTTTATGTAACTAACAGTATTTTCTTATGTAACTAACAGTATATCTGTTTCCACTGAAATATGACAATACTTGACCATCACTAATATAACAGGTATTTTTATATGTAAATAACATTCATTCATTTTATTTGACATGTGCAATACAGACTGCACTGTTTAAGTTGGATTTGTGTTGAAGAGTTGTGTTGAATTATTTTTTTGTAATTATTTTTTATACCATTATATACCATTATTGCAAAGGATTGAAGCCTTAAAAAAAGAGCTTATTTATGCAATTATGCAAAATTTTATTCCAACTATTACTCCTGGTTGGAGGCTTTCGTATATGTTTAACTCATATGTAGAGTTACATTTCAACTAAGTTTGTTGGTGCAATGCAAAAGTATTAGTAGTGTGCAAGTTATAAAGAGGACATCGGATGCTCATTTTTCACAAGTTGAAATGTCTGCAACATACGTCATGTAAAACAACACCCTTTTTACCTCGTCAAAAACAGCTCTGTTCACAGCGACCCATTTCAGTGCATGTCTCTTTAAATGATAATGAGCTACTGCTCACTCCGCCCATCTTCTGTTTTTTGTCTATTTGGTGTCATGTTACCATCAAAAACAAAAATAATCCACTGCGTCCTCTTATGTTCACTTTTACATCCAACTACAAAACACCTGCATTGCTTATGAGACGTTGTTGCTACAGCGGCTCGAATGCAGAGGAAATGGCAGAGAATGTACAACTAGCTAACACTGTGTGCTAACTACACACGACGTGACAGGATTCCAGCGATAAGCAATTTGGCTGTCCACACCAACGCAATGCAACAGAATCAATCAAATACCGCAGCCAATCAGAAACGTATGTGGGCGGGCTCTCCCTGGAAACGCACTGCACTCTCAACGAAATAGATATGTTTATAATCTAATTCGTAAATATGAACCTTTTTAACATTATTAAAAGTATATACTGAGTGACTGAGACCATCTTTGTCATGGAATACGCTTTTTGGTTCGCTCTGAGTTCGCAGTTTTAACGTACATCTTATTTTCAAGATCTGAGGTAAACTATCTATTGTTGCTTTCCGTTTAATGATATTCAAACTCACATTAGACATGTTTAACTTATAAATAAAGCACATAATCAGTACCTGAGATTGCTGTCATATGCTTTGTATGTTGTTGCTCCAGCCGCAACATTGTGGAAATAGAAACCGTTTCTAAATTAGAAATTTTGCATGTCAGAGTCATGACTAGTTAAGACAAAATCTCAGATTAACGTGGAAAAGATACCTTTTATCGTGTGTCGCGGCTTTGCGTGTAGTTAGGGTTAAAATGTGTTAATATGGAACAGTCCGTCAGCGGTCGTGGGCAGGGCCTGAGCAGTATGACATCATACTGCTCCAAAAACCACAATGGCTTGATAATTGAGACTGTTTGGGTTTTTTAGTGATAAAAAAATGTTGGATTAAAACAAAAATGGATTTTTATCATTGTAGGGTGGTTGCATCCACACACTGCTAAAACATATTTATATGCAAACACCATGTAAAAGTAAATTTTGGATCCGATGTCCCCTTTTAACAACTCAGAGGACCCTAAAGGCTAATGTCAAGCCATTGTTTAGCATCTGTTGGCCTAGTGTTTGGTATTGTTCTGCACCGTTGGCACTAGTCAGACCCTGTCGGTGACTTTCGGCCATTTGAACATGTTCAATCGGTGACTAAGCCCATCAGTGGGAGAGATGACTCTGATTGGCAGTTCAGTTTAGCAAACTAGTGCTCACGAATAAAAACTTTATGGTTTGTATATCCACAGTCCTAACATTCCTTTTTTGTCCCTTTTTGAATATAGACTACTGACACCTGCTGGTGTGGAGAGCTATTTCCCCTCGCGCAGATGCAGAATGGATGTGCTACTTGGTCGTGAGGTGACAACACAGTCCACTTTCTTTACCGCTAACTTTTTAATGGCAGTTTGGTGTGTCTGGGCCTTAACAACCACCCACAAGACCCTAGCAACCACATAGCAAAGCTCTGGCAACTACACTCTAACAGAGTTAGAGGCCGCTCCCACAATAGTTGATTGACATGAGCGTCTTAGCTCAGATCAGCTGTCAAAGTCCAACCTCCACTGTTTTGATGACAGAGCAGGGATGTAAATTAGACAAGAATATCTCAGATTGAGCGATTGAGGTGTTGCTGGATGTAGTAATGAACATAGTGGTCGTCATTTACTCCCGACATCTGAGCCGCTGAAGATGCAGTGGATTACGTTTGTTTGTGAATGGAATGCGCCTCCCGATCTACATATATCCGTCTATGTTCGCACAAATTATTCATGATCCAGCTTCACTTACAGCAGACGTGAGTATAAGGCTTTTTTTATGAATCTTTGCAATCGCCTTTCCTAATAATGTGCTAGTTAGCAAATTTAGCGGCTAAACGCGGCTAAAGTAAACAAGCTCGTCACTCCACAGACAGAAGAGAGGGGCGGGGCGAGCAGAGCTCATTTGCATTTAAAGCAGCCTCGACCAGAATGAGATGATTTTTGCAGAGCTGATTTTTGACAAGGTAAAAAGGATGTTGTTTTACACTATCATTGAGAATTTTTAACCAAAGTATATTATAGACTTTTCATTAAGACCCTAAAGAATCAGATCAACTTGTGGAAAATGGGCATCCAGTGACCCTTTAAAAAGCAGACACACAAGTACAAGAGGCAACAGTAATAATCAAAACGTCAGTGAAAACACCCATGGGCAAAAATATAAGACAATTTGAATTATGCAGCATAGTTTTAACTTTGGATACATTTAAACTCATTTAACAAGCATTTTAGAAATAAAAATATAACATTTAGAAAGTAATATTTTACTTAACCAAAATAGTGGCGATTTTCATGCTGGTGTGTTGCTAAAATCTGAACCAGCGATCGGCTGCTATTCCTCAGGGAAACTGCAAACTTCAAACCATTTCACTCGTAGCTGAAAGATAACGTGACTGACTTCATAACCTGTCAATAAACAAACCTACAGAGTTTTGAGAACATATTTGAGAAGATCCAAATTAATTTGAAGCAGTATTAAAACGAATAAAATCAGTTTACGTTATGCAAAGCAAGGCGTTTCCATCATGTGAAAAGACTATTGCTAATGGATTTAGTTGACTGAGATCTCACCTGTATGTTTTATTGAAGGGAGGGGAAGGGGTCTATAGTTTCAGCGGTCAGTGAACTTGACCCAGCCACTAACCCAATAGTTGGGTTACACATAAAACTACACTGTAAAAACAATTTGTTGAGTCAACTTAAAATAATTTGGCTGCCTTAAAATTTTAAGTTCAGTCAACTCAAAAAAGTTTACTCAACTTGAAATGTTATGTTGTACTAAGTGACAACTTAGATTTTTGAGTTGATTCAACTTAAAAATTGAATCTTACCCAGCTTTTAAGTTTAACAAACCATTTTTTTTTTTTGCTAAGTCATTTCAAGCTGACTAAACTTATTTGAGTTGACTGAACTTAAAATTGTAAGGCAGCAGGATAACAAATCATTTTAAGTTTAATCAACAAATTGTGTTTTTTTGTTTCTTACAGTTACGCAACACTAGAAAAAATAACCCAACATAATGACCCAACAGGCATAACCCAGCAATTGGGTAAAAAAATAAATAAATAAATAACCCAGCATTTTTAGAGTGTACCCAGAGTACTCTAGCAACCATATAGCAACATCTTGGCAACTACCTAGCAATGTACTAGCAGAACACCCTAACAACATTTTACATAAATTCCCTACATCACACCCTAGCAACCACATAGCCATTCCTTAGCAACCACTTAGTACACCCTAGCAACACAATTCTTGGCTGTTGTTGTTAAAGTCTATCCATTGCGTTACCTATGCATGTATCGCGCTGTTACACCCAAAGATTGTTTCTCACTCAAGACGCATTACTTATTCATCCTCCGTTCAATTCCGTTTCCCTCTCATTCCAAACACATTTTCTATTTATTCAAAAGCCATTTTCTCCTCGATTTGGGATCTGAAGGATTGGACTGGGTTAATGTGAGCAGGTCTGGTCCATTCATCTCTGCCTCACCTGAGGGCCTGTTGTATCTGTGTTAATGCACTGAGCACTATCTGACTCCAACCTTGACTCCCATCCAAGAACAAAGAGCCGGAATGAACTTCAGAAAACAGGAGAAAATTGACAAAGCTACTATAACTTTTGACAAAGACCAAAAAGTTGAGAATTGAGCATCACAGTCTTCTTGAATGCTATGTGCTAGTATGTCCAGAAAAAAATATAAGGTAATTACACACATAATGTACAAAATTAACCGCAAAATTAACATCCTTTTTTTAAAAGGAGTGTATGAAAAAAAATGCAAATTGTCTCTTCAGAGAGTTGTAAGAAACGTTCTGTACCAAAACCACAGTATTAACTGTTTGAGAATTAATATTTTGTGTTTAACATTAGTTTAGTTTTAGTAATTTCAGTATTTCAACTTAAACTTTCACTTGGGAGGTGTTCTATGACTAATTTCACTGACATTTAAATGAAAATTTTGTAACCAACTAGTAGACTATAATACAATCATAAGTAAACACACGTATGCACGGTCTGTGGGACATGACTGAATTTGTTTCTCACTCACGTCAGCTGCGGCTGTCACTCGCGGGGCTACTTTTTGGTAAGGATGGTATAACCTCTTTTTTTCATACACTGTGCTGGTTTATTCTATTTCTCTTTACATAATCCAGAAATTTCTACTCAAATCAATATTTCATGTCCATTTATTTATTTGGTAAGTAGCTATATAACCAGCGGGATAATGTGCAGTTCAACTGTACATTAGCCATTACTTAATTGTCATAATTGCCATATTTCATGCTCTTTCAACCTCCTGAATCCAAGGGGATTGTCGGCTGATTCTCGTCAGATGATTTTGTTGGTGGATTGTGACCGGTACACTATAAAGCATGAAAATCCATTGTTCGTGTGAGCAACAATTGTTATAAGACGACTGCTATACAATGCTTAACTTTTTCACCTTCTAACAGAGTTTTATACGTATTTCTCCTTTCTTCAGGGACTAAACAAACTGGCAAGTAACATTTGCGCCTCGATGCAATTTTCCCGCGGCTGGCCTATCACCTATCCACATCCCTTCCCACAGAGTCCATTACAGCAGCGGCTGAACGGATGCTCACGGCAAACAGGTTCCTCTGGGCGCCGCGGCCACGTGCTCGAGGTAGAATGTAAATTGAAGCAGACATCAATAAATAATTACGAGTCTTGAGACTTTTAAATAGGAATCTATGCAGTGTGAAGCGGCGTTTAATCGAGTAACTTCTGACACTGTATCCATCATTGGAAAAGCAGCAGACATCAGCAGAAAACGAACAAGGCTGCTTCTGAGATTTGCCTTCATTTGCTTTGTCTCTGGAAAGGGGCACACGGTGATATTTAAATTCATCAATTGACTCGAATTTGCACCGGTCTCTGGGTGCATTGCAGAGCTAAGAGTGAAAATCAAGCCGAGACTATAATCATAGCAAAGTAATAAAGAGAAGATGCGAAAAAAACAACATAAAATTGCTACCTTCTACTCTAATTTAATGAGTCGAGCTATACACCGAGAAGTTTGGCTGCTGTTGCATTTGCATTTAGCTGTAATCATATCAGCGCTGATATGTATTATTTGCAGAAGTGTACCCAAAATGCAAATTCATGGATTTGATTTTCTTCGCTCTGTGTTATGAGTGCATATCAATGAAATGAAAAGGATTTCATATTCCGTCGTATCATCAAGAGTCAACAACCAAAGCTCACACTCCCTATTATCAGGACAGATATGATTATGTTGTACAATAAAATGCTTTCTCCTTTAGAAAATAAGCAATAATTTACTTTTTAAAACACCAGCTGAAGGAGTGCAAATTATATTGGTGTAGTTAGATTCGGCTGTCACTCGCGGGGCCAAATTTGCTAACTTACTACCTTTGATTACTCATTTTGCATCGGCGAGAAAGCGAACTCGAGAGACTTGCAACCTGTTTGGTCATTTGAACAAAATATACAACAATTCTCATGCTGCGGCCCGTTTTAAATGGAATTTTTTGATGTGCTTGTGGCTGGCTTTATTGATTTTTACATTTCTCTGAACTGCAAGTTGGCGAGCAGGTTTATGGAGACGGTGTAAAAATGTCGCCTGAATAGAGAAGCTCAGCTCCTGCTGGTTATGAATAAACTATCTTTATAAGATGTCATTTGGCCGGCAATAGACAGTAAATAAAAGCCAATGGCTAGTTGCAGTTAAATCAAACTTGGTGGAGATTTTCTAGAGATTTACAAATGACCTCAGGGATTTGACTGCAACAAATGCGGCCGCACATCGAGGTGCATGAGAACATATGGATGGAGCACTGCAATTCACTTTTATTCATTATATATGTCTTTTCTGCAATGCAGTTTCATTGTGGCTTTCTTCAGCATGGTAGGAGTACAAGAGAGACATTAAATGATAAACCACTGGACATTTGGTGGAACTTTTGAGGGATGTTGAATGTCACCAGTCAGATGGACATTGTCAGGTACATATGGGTGTTAAATTCAAATAAAGTAATTACAGAAACAGATATATTTAAAAATGGATATCACAAGGCATGGAATGTTTGACCTAGACAAAAAAAAAAAAACTTCCATTAAATCAGTACCAATTGTGTTAACACCATTTGCACTGAACACAAAAATCTATATAAAAAAAAATATATATAATTAAAATTAAGAAAAATAGTTTTACCATCTTAAGTAATTTTATTGGGATTATTTTTTTTAGAATAAATATTTAAAACAATGAAATGCATCTCTATAGTTAGTCATACAAATTACATTTTTAAATAATTTTATTTCAAAAATCCAGAAGCACCAAACCTAAATTTATATTACTTTTTAAATAATTTTTTAAGGTTTTATAAAGAAGTCTCTTATGCTCATTAAGGCTGCATTTATTTGATCAAAAATACAGACAAAACTGTAATATTGTGAAAAATTATATTTATAAATAAAAATTTTATTTGAATATACTTTAAAATATAATTGATTTCTTTGATGCAATGCTGAATTTTCATCGTCATTACTCCAGTTTTCCTTCAGAAATCATTCTAATATGCTGATTTATTATAAATGTTGGAAAGAGGTGTGCTGCTTAATAACCTAAACATAGATAGATAAAATTACAAAAAATAAAGAATAAATCATAAAAACATTAATAATTTAAATCATCCAGTGCTTGTTATAATTCCCCAATCACAAGTTAAAAAAATCCCCAATTATTACAAAATTAATTTAGTTTGAGGTGTAAAATAAAGACGTTCTTTGTCTGAATGTTTAAAACCTTTACTAAAAGTATATGGGAAAAGACTGACGTGAATATTGAAAGTGCTGTCAATGTAGAAGCTCATTTCCATATGCTATGCTTTTGCTTAATACTCACCTTAAACCGAGATCATGCATCAATGGCAATTAGATTATTACACTGTACTTGACTGATATAATAAGTCTAAACTAATCATAACTCACTGAGATTGCTTATAGATCGGCCCGGTTTGCACCTCCCTAGCTTCAGCTGGCCAAAAGCGAGGTGCTCTAGAAATCATTTCAGACTGAATCAAAAGTATTGGCAGCTTTCACATTACGGCTCTTCAAATGCATTGTTGTTGGAGCGGGTGGGGGTTTGCTTTGCGTCTACAAACCAATCAATCTAGGTGAGAATCACATTGGCCTTCTAAGCAAAAGCGCTTGGAGAGATTTCTAGGCCATGGTGTCACCAATCCGATTTCCACCAGTGACCTCTGATCTGCGGTGTCATGGGCCCAGCTGACACACCGGAGTCAACAGGAATCAATAGCCACTGCTGGGGTCACTTCACCTTGTATAAAAAAAAGACATTATATATTTATTTGTATTAAAGCTTGACACATTCAACTTCCACTCGGAATGCACTCCCGTGCTAATGAAATGTCAATCTAAAGGAAAACATGAAGAAGGACAGAAAGAAAGAAGGGAAGAGGAGGGGGTTAAATGTAAAAGTTTTTAATTCTGGAACAAACGCATAATCAATTCATGTGAGTATAGAGCAATATTTAAAAATTATGGAAATATCAGCAGATTATATACATATATGCAAAAGGGTAATCTAAACAAATTACACTGACAACACAATTACTTGCAGATTATAAATACAACAATTTAACAACATTTAAAGATGTTTTGATAAACCAAGCATGAATTTACCAACTCATTTAAACTATATCTCAGTTTTCATGTGACTTTTGCAACACTTTCAGTCAGTGATGCTTCTGAGTGTTTGCCAGGGTGTTGCTATGAGGTTGCTAGGGTGTTCTGAGTGTTTGTTAACGCATTGCAACGTTCTGGGTAGTTTCTAGCGTGTTGTTATGCAGTGTCTAAGGTGCTCTGGCTGTTTGTTACATTCTGGGAGCTTCTATGGTGTTGCTGTGGAGTTGCTAAGGTGTTCTGCGTGTTTGTTAGCGTATTAGTTTCTAGATTGTTTCTATGTGGTTGCTAGGGTGTTCTGAGTGTTAGTGCATTCTTACATTCTTGGTAGTTTCTAAGTGTTGCTATGCTGTTGCTAAAGCATTCTGAGTGTTTGCAAGGGTATTGCTAAGTTCTCAGTACTTTTTAGAATGTTGCAATGCGGCTTCTAAGGTGTTCTGAGTGTTTGTTAGTGCACTATGTTCTGGGTAGTTTCTAGGCCGTTGCTATGCAGTTGCTAAGGCGTTCTAAGTGTTTGTTACATTCTGGGTATTTTCTAGGGCATTGCTGTGTAGTTGGTAAGGCGTTCTAAGAGTTTGTTACATTCTGAGCAGTCTCTAGGGTGTTGCTATGCAGTTGCTAAGGTGTTTTCACTGTTTTTAGTGCGTTAGTTTCTGGTGTGTTGCTATGCGGTTGCTAGAGTGTTCTGAGCGTTCGTTAGTGCATTGATACATTCTTAGTTTCTAGGGTGTTGCTATGTGGTTGCTATAACATTCTTACTGTTTGTTAGCACATTGCTATGTTCTTGGTAGTTTCTAGGGTGTTGCTATGGAGTTACTAAAGTGTTCTGACTGTTAATGCGTTGTTACATTCTGGGTAATTTCTAGGATGTTCCTATGTGGTTACTAAGGTGTTCTGAGAGTTTGCACATTGCTATGTTCTAGGTGGTTTCTAGGGTGTTGCTATGCGGTTACTAATGTGTTCTGAGAGTTTGTTTGCACATTGCTACATTTTAGGTGGTTTCTAGGGTGTTTCCACGTGGTTGCTAAGGTGTTCTGAGTGTTTGTTAGTGTGTTGCTACGTTCTGGGTAGTTTCTAGGGTGCCTGTAGCTTTTGGCATTGTTGCTTGGAGGTTGCTGGGTGATAGCGATGGTGTTTGGGGTTGTTGCATGAGTGTTGCTATGCAGTTTCAAGGCAGTTGGTAAAGTGTCCTAGGTGGTTGCCAGGGCACTGTTATGGTATTCTAAATGTTTTTTAGCACATACATAGTGGTCATCTTTGTAAATTTCTAAGGTAGATGGAGTTGTAGCTTGGGTGTTGCTGAGATGTTCTGGGGGGTTGCCAGGGTACTGCTATGCGGTTCCTAAGGAATTTTGTGTGTCTATTAGCACATTACACATATGTGTTGCTAAGGTGTTCTGTGAGGTTTCTAATATGTTGCTATATGGTTGCCAGGTGTTCAGAGTTGTAGCTTGTGTTGGGTTGTTGAAGGTTTTCTGGGTGTTTACTATAGATTTTTGGTATTGTTGCTTGGAGGTTACAAAGATGTTCATAGTGGTAGCAGTTATGTTTGGAGTTGTTGCTAGGTGTTGCTATATGGTTGCCAGGTGTTCAGAGTTGTTGCTTGTGCGGGGTTGTAAAACGTGTTCTGGGTGTTTGTTACAGCTTTTTGGTATTGTTGCTTGGAGGTTAAAAGATGATCTGGGTTGTGCCAATAGTGTTTGAGGTTGTTGCATTGGTGTTGCTAGGGTGTTGATATGTGTTTGCCAGGTGTTCAGAGTTGTTGCTTGTGTGGGGTTGTTGAAGGTATATTGGGTCGTTGCTATAGCTTTGGGTTTGGTTGCTTGTAGGTTACAAAGATGTTCTGGGTGGTAGCAATTGTGTTTGGCATTGTTGCATGGGTGTTGCAATATGGTTGCCAGGGTGTTCAGACTTGTAGCTTGTATTGTTGTTAAGAAGATGTTCTGGGTGTTTACTATAGATTTTGCATTGTTGCTTGGAGGTTACAAAAGATGTTCTGGGTGGTAGCGATTGTGTTTGGGATTGTTGTATGGGTGTTGCTGGGTGTTGCTATATGGTTGCCAGGTGTTCAAAACTGTTGCTTGTGTTGAAGGTGTTCTGGAGGAGTTTACAAAGATGTTCTGGGTGATAGCGATGGATTTGGGGTTGTTGCTACTGTATGTGGTTGCCAGGTGTTCAGAGCTGTTGCTTGCGTGGGGTTGTAAAACATGTTCTGGTGTTTGTTATAGCTGTTGATATTGTTGCTTTGAGGTTGCAAAGATGTTCTGGGTGGTAGCGATGGTGTTTGGTGGTGTTGTATGGGTGTTGCTATGTTGTTGTCAGGTGTTCAAAGTTGTTGCATGTGTGGATTGTTAAAGGTGTTCTCTATGGTTGCTAAAGTTTTTGATATTGTTGCTTGGTGGTTACTAAGGTGTACTGGGTGGTTGATAAAGCTATGCATCTCTGTGGTGTTCTGTGGGTTGCTAGGTGGTTGATTACTGGTCTGCAGTGATTTATGTTTTGCAAAGTAACGTAGGACTGATGTTTTCCTTATAAAACAGCACTATAACTTTGACTATAATTTTGACTACAGCATATGGCGTTCTTAAGTAAAGCCAGTCAGTTGATGAAAGTGGATGTGTACAGCTCATATATCTACGATGGCTGACTGATAAACCCGTTGTAGTCATTAAAGTGGAACATATTTGTCTCATCATTTCTGTTATTACACACATTTGCATCCACCTTAATTAAATTCACACTAATGTATACGCACTCGCTTCACAGGCCCATAAACGAGTCTGTCCTAAAGCATATTTCTTGCGTCGTGCGGCTGCTTTATTGTACCTCAGTGGACTCTAGGGAGCTCGGACCCCCATCCCCACCCGGAGTGTGTTGTTTGTGCTGTCAGGGGCCGTTGTTTTGGTAAATGGGGAGTTAAACAGATATATCCAAGCGTAAAATCTGAAAGTGTCCCCGGTGGGAGCCCGAGGGCTGGTGTTTGAAATCAACTACATATCAATTGAGCGGCGTAGAGCAGATCGTATGATAAATTCTATTCCTCAGACGCCTATAAATTACTTTTTCTCTCACTACATCTCCTTTCCTTTTCCCGCACCGGCTCAAATCCCTCTTTTTCCTCGTATCTCTCTCAACCCACCGCAAACTACGCCTTTAATAGCGTCCCCCGGGGCTCCGGCGCTGCAAACTACAATTGTGCGAGATGTTCAGATGGATATTTTCATAGCGTGAGTGACAATATTAACAGAACGTGTGTGTGCGTGTGCTGCGTATTCTCCAATGGATATTTCCCCCCAAATTCTTGGCCTCTCATCCCAGTTCAATCGTGGTGTGTTATCTGGCAGTTCATTATCTCAGTGTTTTCTGTAAGTAAGTAAGCTTAGATTGAATTACTAGGGGCTCTATTGTCTATTTGGAATTCTCCTTCCATGTCGCCCTGCTAATGAATGGGCAATTTGCTGCGTCTTTGTGAAGGCTGCTTGTGTGTATCAGTCACTTAATTACTCTCAGACTGTTGGCGGAGGTTTTATTGGCGATACAGGGCAGTAAAGGCCCAGCGAGCAGAGAGGAGACGAGCAAACAGGCGACGGAGAACACAAGGGCTAATTCTCAACAGACGGCGAGGTTAGTGAAGCGCACAGTAATGCCAAAGACAAGCTAGTCCTCGTAAAGTTTAAGTTTGGGAGTGCAAACTAAGGGCTGAATTCATGAAACCTTAATATGAATCACTTTCTTGTGACGTTAAAGCGGATCAGTGGCGGTTTTTAAACAATGGACAAATCGGGTGAATCTGGAGCCGGCCTAAGCGCCTTGACTAAAATGAGTGTGTATATTAACATAGATATGCAAGCATCTGTGTGTAAGTTTCATATTTTGTTGGGTATAAAGTTCAAACTTGTTGATTAAACTCTTGGCTATGAATCTAATTTGGAGGGAATGTTCATTTTGGCTGTTTCACAAAAATATGTTTAGTTTTAAAAAAATATTAGCTCATAAATAAAATAAATGTAATAATTATAAATCAAAAGGTTTAATTTAAAAGTTTAAGAGTTTAATTTATAGTGTTGTCAGAGCTTGTATATTATAAAATATTTTAAAATAAAACAAATGTAATTTAATTATTAATTCATTCATTTATTCACAATTTTTAATCATTATGAATTATTTATTAAAAACAAAAGTCTTGTAACATTTTTGCATGCTTAAAATTTTGGTCTTTAAAAATATTGATGATTATAAACCAGAGTTTAACCGTGTTTTTTTTTAATCTTATAAATCAAAATATTGTTTTATTTCTTGTCATTACCAAAAAAAAATATATATATTAATAAAAAAAAAAAAAATGTTGGATTAACTTGTTAGTAAATTTCATAGTTAATTACAAACTAAAAAAAAAAGAGAGAAAAAATCAATTACTACACTGAATTAAAGACGAAATAGTATTTTTTCCCCTGTAAAACACTCCAATAATCTTATTGTTTTATTTAAAAAACAATACTAAAGTATACTATGCTATGTATACTAAAGTAGAACTAAATACCACAGATGAAATTAAAATTAATTTTATTCATAACATAAAAAACAAGAACCACACTGAATTAAAAATGTTTGTTTTTTTAAGTATCAGTACTGAAAAAGTTATTTTTTTATAAAACACTCCAATACTTTTATTGTTTTATTTAAAAAAATAAATAAATAATAATAATTTTTACTGTATACTAAAGTAGAACTAAATACCACAGGTGAAATTAAATTTATTTAATTTACAACAGAAAAAAACAAATATCACACTGCATTAAAAATTATTTTTTACAGTATTACGACATTTTTTTGTAAAACACTCCAATAACCTTATTTTTTTTATTAAATAAGTAAATAAATAAAAATTATTTTAACTTTACACTAAAGTGGAACTAAATACCATATAGAAGAAATAGAAATTAATTTGATTCAACAGAAAAAAACACGTACCACACTGAGTTAAAATATATATATATTTTTTTACAGTATTAAGACTGATTTTTTTGTTTGTTTGTTTGTTTGTAAAACACTTCAATAATCATATTGTTTTAGTAAATACATAAATAAATAAACTTATTTTTACACTATGCTAAAGTAGAACTAAATACCACAGATGAAATTTAAATTAATTTGATTTAAAACAGAAAAAAGTGCCACACTGAATTAAAAATATATATATATTTACAGTATTAAGACTGAAATAGTATTTTTTTTTTTGTAATACACCCCAATAATCATATTTTATTTAAAAAGATTTATTAAAATTGATTTATTAATAATATTATTAATAATATTTTCTTACCAAATACTCTACCTCTACCTACATTTGTTGTTACTATAGTAAAAGTTTAATTTTCTTGGCCTAACCAAGTTTTTTGATGATTAGATTAGCTGAGAACAGTGACTAAGAAGACACAGCCGTTCAACCCATTAACTGATAATTACTATAAATTCTACCTAACCTGCTTTAATCACTACTGTACTCATGTTCAGTGATTGAAATGACTTGTTGGTTTTGTTGTTACACCATCTGAAGTGACAATGTCAGAAAGCGTGTTGTTAACGAGACTGAAAGTGCAGCAAAGCAAAGACACCGATGAGACGAATGCTAATTCAAGCAAGCCATGGTTCACGAGCCTGTCCTCCTCCCCAGAGCAGAGACAATGCCACTCCACAGTTTCCCCCCATTTAGTACTCAGACCCCAGCCTGATGGGGCTCAGCAGGACGGCCTGCAAATGGGGGGTGGAGAGAGAGAAAGAGAGAAAGAGAGAGAAAGAGAGAGCCGCGGGCCACACGCTGCTCAACCCCCTCAGAGCTGCCCTGTGCTTCCAGCGGCTGTACCTGAATGAGGAGCGGGACACGGGCCTGCGTCCTCCTCTATGCTCTGACAGCCAGGGGATTTGGAAATCTGGCAGGTTAACTGGAAAATCTCCATATGATCCAAATGTGATTCAAGACCCCCATCCAGATAGTGCCGAACAGACCCCCAATAATTTCCACAGGGGTTTCAGTGGCCACTAAATGAGAGCGAGATTCTTATTAAATTGTTGTTTTTTAAAGGTTTAAAAAAATTACTTAAGAATGAATCTCACAAAAACATGTCCAGGTTACATAAAAAAATTAATTGGCAATGGCATTTAAGCAAATTAGACTGATGCAGTCTGTGGGTTTTCATTTGGAGTTTTTCTTGTTATTGTGCTAGATTTTTGTAATTTAATTCAGCAGAAATTAAAAGTAGTACAATAAAATAACATTATGCACAAACACATTATGTATTAATTAAACCCTAGCATTATTTATTTTTATGTAGTTTAATTATTTCTTAATGAATTGCATTAAAGGGCAATTTTTTTGCATTAACTTAAGGACAACTGGAAGGGTCTTAATGGAACTAAAGTTAAAATTAAGTTAAAATTAAAAAAAGTAAAATAAAATCACATTAAATGAAATGAAATTAAATTAAATTAAATAACATTTATGTTGAAGTGATCAAATAAAATACAGTTTATATTTGGGTAAAATAAAATAAAATAAAATAAAATAAAACTGGGGTGATATAAAATAAAATAAATACAATTTATATTGGGGTGATACAAACTAATATAATAAACTAAGTAAAATAAAATTTATATTTTGGTAAAATAAAATAAAATAAAAACAACAGAATTTATATTAGAGTGATAAAATAAAATATAAAATAAAATGTATATTTGGGTGAAATTAAATTAAATTAAATTAATATTGTGATAAATTAAAATTGTGATGTAAAATCAAATAAATAAAAATTATATTGAGGTGATACTTATTATAAAATAAAAAATATATTTGGGTGAAATAAAATAATAAAACAAAACATAAAGTAAAATAAATTAAATGTAATAAAATAACATTATATTAAAGTGATATAATATAATATAATATAATATATATTTATATTTGGGTGAAATTAAATTAAATTAAATAATTATTTTTAAAATAAATATATATTGGGATAATAAAATAAAATAACATTTATATTTGTATAATAAAATAAATAAAATAAATGATAATAAAATAAAATAAAATCAAATCAAATAAGTAATAAAATAAAATAAAATGTATATTCGGGTGATAAATAAAATAAAATAATAATTCTTGAAAAGCTGTTTAAATGAAATTCCTTATTAATGTATTATTATTATTTTACAGTTAGAATAATTATATTTTAATTTTGGAAATTTTAGCTAATATTTTTTTTTTTTTTTTTTTGTTAAAACAAATCCAAACCAGTAAACTGCTACATATAAGCTTTGTTCATGAAATCATATTTAAGCTGTCAGAATACGCCAGTATTTTGACCTCTTCAAGCCGCTAAAGTATTGAGTTGACGTTTTCCAGCTGGAGCCGCTGAGGCGCGGTGACTCAGCTAAACCTGCTAAGTAGCAATTAGTGAACGTTAAATACTGGTTTAGCATTCATCGGTTTCCACTGCGTGGAGATCAGCGCTGACAGCTGGTGTTACAGATGACTGATGACTCTCACAGACGCGGCGGAAAGACAAATAGCGGTGTAATGACACCAGAAAATAAGGAGCTTTAAAACGTTTTCTTTATGAGCTTAAAAGGTGCTTTTCGAAACCAAATATATAACTGTGTAGCGAACAGGGTGACTGAAAGTTGAACATAAGAAAAGTGATAAGTATGGAGCATCGCATTATAAAGAGAAAACAAAACTGATATCGTGGCCACGAATTAAGAATTTGTTCCCAGGACTCAGTGTGACGTGGCTACGACTGAACATTTGCCGCTAAAAGGCAAAACAGTTGGAAATGAATGAAACTGAACAGTGGATGCAAATTGAAAGGCTCATTATTACAAACAGCAACAAATGGAAGAAGATACAATACAAAACTAAATTAAACTACATCAAATAAAACATTTATCATCCCAACTGCTCACCCACTACCTCAAAACATCAGAAGCCATGACAGGTTAAATGAAACCCATGTGTTAATTAACCAGAAATGACAAAAAATAAATAAATAAATAAAAGACATTAGACATTTCCATTAGATATTTATCTTTTTCTCCCTCACATGTCACGTGCAGCAGTTGATGCATTTATTTATTTATTTATTTGCCTTTAAGCCTAAATTTATTCAGGCATAAAAATATATATTTTGTATAAAACCCATGAAGCGTTTTTCTCTCAATGTATTACAATAATATAACATAATATATATATATACACTACCGTTCAAAAGTTTGGGGTCAGTAAGACTTGTAATAGTCTTTAAAGAAGTCTCTTATGCTCATCAAAGCTGCATTTATTTGATTAAAAATATAGAAAAAAACTGTAATATTGCAAAATGTTTTTACAATATAAAATAATGTTTTTTATTTTAACATACTTTAAAATAGAATTTATTCCTGTGATGAAAAGCTGATTTTTTATCAGCTGTTACTCCAGTCTTAAGTGTCACATGATCCTTCAGAAATCATTCTAATATGTGGATTTATTATTAGAATGATCAATGTTGGATAATATCAACAGTTGTGCTGCCAAATATTTTTTGGAACCTGTGATTTTTTTTTTTCAGGATTCTTTCATGAATAACAAGTTTAAAAAGTACAGTGTTTATTCAAAATATAAATATTTTATAACAATGTAAATTATTTATTATTAACTTTTAATAAACTTTTAATTGTTAACTTAATACATCCTTGGTGAATAAAAGTATTAATTTCTTAAAAAAAAAAAAGAAACAATAAAAATGTACTGACCCCAAACTTTTGAACGGTAGTGTATATATACACATATAAATATATTTAATATGTAAACATAACATGTTTTCTTAAATATATACAAGCATGTGTGTGTGTTTATATATTATAACATTTATAATTAAAACATATTAAAAAAAATAATAAAAAGCTTAAACTTAATTTATAGTGATGAATTGGAGTTAATAGTTATTTTTAGAGTGGTATTATATTTGTTAAAAATACATACTGAAACAGAATAATAATAACCAACAATATCATAGCATATTTTTTTTTATGATCTAAGCCAATCCAATATAGAAACTCAAGTGTCAACCTACACTATAAATATGAATATATATAATTAAAAGTCAACAGTATATTTTAACATTTTTGAACATTTTAAAAGTGTTATTAATTGTAAATTAATATGTATTATTTATTTAAAACAGAAACCACATTGCATGGTATAATATAACAATATTTAATATATTATATTATATTTTATTATATTAAAATACACCAAATGCTTCAGTTTAAGTTTTGCAAGTGGCTGAATATTGAAAATACATAATAATAGCCGACATTATGATAGCATATAGTCTTTACGATCCAATCAAATCCAGTGGAGAAACTCAAGTGCCAACCTACGTTATTTAAATATGAATAATTAAATCTAATTAAAACATAATAAAAATAATAATAAAAAAGCTTAAACTAAATTTGTAGTGTTATGATAAATTGGAGTTAATAGTGTATTTTAAAATGGTATTATATTTGTGTAGGATCAAAAATAAATTTTAATATATAATGAAAAATATGGCAAGTTGTGCCAGTGGCTGAGCACTGAAACAGAATAATATTAACCAACAATATCGTAGCATAGTTTTTACAATCTAAAAAAAATCCAATATGGAAGCTATAAATATAAATATATGTAATTAAAATATAATAAATTAATAATAAAAACTTCATTTATAGTGTTGTGTGGATTTTAATATTTGAAATGTATTATTAATTACTACATTTAATTTATTCAAAACAGAATCTGTGAAGCATGGGTTTGTGGATCATATTTGTTGTACATTTAAAAATAATTTAGCATTTTTTACATTTTGTGTCCTTTTTTAGTTTTGGTCATTAAAAATATATAACGTAATAATGCATAAGTTGTGCCAGTGGCTAGATATTTAAAATGAATAATATTAACCAATAATATCATAGCATAGTTTTTATGATCCAGTAAAGCTGACAGAGAAACCCAAACTGATTATTATATTTTAATCAGAAAATGTTATGGGAGTTAAATGCCATGTCCTGTTGACTGTTAGTCCACATAGGGAGTAAACTAACTTCCTTTATTAAAAACCATGAGCGTCTCTGTTATAATTGCTAGACCTGATTTAAACTGATTTCTATAAAGGAATAATATATTTTTACCTGCCCTACAAAAAATCATTATTGCAAGCTCATAATAAATGTCCCCAATTGAACGTGTCTGGTAATTTCTGTCCAGGTTGGAGTCATAGGTTGTCCTTGTGCCACATGTTTAAAATGGAGTAATTTGGGGGTAAATTGTAAGTTGGCAGGACTCATCATCTGTAAAAGCATGGCTCCTCGGGGACGCGTGTGATGTTCGTGTGCCTCGTGGATTCCTACAAAGCAGAGCGTGGCCCCTTAAACCCAGCCTGAGACTCCAGCAAATTGTCTAAGCCAAGCTGCCAATTAACCTCCTGTCCCTCACCGCTGGAGAGGCGCGCTGCTGGGTTAATTGCTTCATGTTGAAACATCGGGACGTGAGCGTAGCACCCGAGTCAGGGGACTCCAGTTAGACGAACCACAGATACGGGACTGCTGTTTGTGTGTGTCTTAATTGTAACAAAACAGACTTGCATAAATGTAATGAATGACACACTTGCACATATACAGACTGATAGCGAAAGTACCAGATCATGTATTTACTGCGTTTTCATCTAAATGATGACATTTGTAGTGTTACAGTATAATACGGCACTAAAACACGTCCTGTCACAAGATAAATTATATGTTTTTGTGACATTTATGATTTAGAAGCTGTGTGAATAAATGTAAAAAATGCATAATTAAATATAATTAAAATATAATAAACTTATTTTAAACTTCTTACGTCTTTAAACGTAATCTATAGTGTTGTGTGAAATTGGATTTTTATTAATTATGTATTATTTATTCAAAACAGAAACCATGGAGCATGGTATAACATTTATGTACAGTGAAAAATTAGATTTTTTGTATGTGTGTGTGTGAGAGAGAGAGAGGTTTTAGAGTTTTTTGTGAATAAAAATATTTTATTATAATTTATTTTATTCATCCATAAAATAAAATAAAATAAAAAAGAAAAGAAAAGAAAAATAATAAAAAGAAAAGAAAAAAAGAGAAATGAGTCTAAACTTATTGTATAGCATTGTGGGAAATTAGAAATTCAATAGTATATTTTTCACATTCTGAATTTATTATTAATTATTTAGCATTTAGGTATTATTTAGTCAACCAACTGCATGGTATAAAAATTAATCAATTAATAAAATAAAATAAATGTAAAAAAAGAAAGAAAGAAAGAAAGAAAGAAAGAAAAACGAGTCTAAACTTAATGTATAGCACTGTAAGAAATTATCAATAGTATATTTTTCACATTCTGTATTTATTATTAATTATTTAGTATTTAGGTATTATTTTGTCAACCAACAGCATGGTATAAATAAAATTAAATTAAATTAAATTAAATTAAATTAAATTAAATTTTGTATAAAACTTAAAAAATAAAACTTAATGTATAGCATTGTTAGAAATTTTCTATAGTACATTTTTCACATTCTGTATTTATTAATTATTATGAATTATTCAGTCAACCCGCAATATAATATAATATAATATAATATATAGTGGCTAAATATTGAAACTGAATAATATTAACCAACAATATCAAAGTCCTAGTCTTAAACTAAAGTCCCAGTCTACATTATTTCACAGTTCATATTCTGTTTTGCTTAAACAATTACAACATTATTCAACATTTATCAGATGTTTGTACAGGGTGAGAACTGTAAAATATGCTTAACAGTTTTTTTCACAAAAAAAAAGGTGTGCAATCCCAATTTGTTGACTAGATCATGACCACATCTAAAATGGAGGCACTTACGTTAAGTGTTTCAAAGCTGTGTCTTTATCTTTAAGCTCTTTATCTTGAGACGTTCTTACTCTGATCAGACGGTATCTTCTCACTGACTCCTTCCATGTGTTTTTTGAGACTGATCTTATAGCTAATTCATGATGCAAGAAAGTGATATTTAGGGAAAGGAGGTGTTGTAATTACACTCCAGCCACATTAGCTAAACTCCTTCTCCTCTCACTCCCCTCGCATTATTACACTTTGACGTGACGACTCGAAAGAAGATCTGGCTTTTCAGATGGACACTTTGACTGTGCTTACAATCACAGAAACAGAGCTGTGCTCTGAAGCTTTAGAAAGACTGCTGGTAAAAAAAAAATTATGAAAAAGAGATAAATTAATTAGAGATTCATTTTTAATTTAATTTTTTAAAGTACAAAGTTTCCATCTGGTCATAATAGCTGCTGCATTTAAATTATAAAAAAATGAATATAGCTATTATGAAATAGCGCATCATGTTGAAATTGCGACTTTGTCATATTATATCTTACAACTGCATCCTTATTTCTTGTAACTGGTGACTTTATATCTTATAGCTGCTACTTTATTTCTTGTAATTGAGGACAAATCTTACGGTTGCAACTTTATTTATTGTAATTGATGACTTTATTTCATAATTGATGAGTTTAAATCTTATAGCTGCAACTTAATTTCCTGTAATTGGTGACTTTATATCTTATGGTTGCAACTTCATTTCTTTCAATTGGTGAGTTTGTGTCTCACAGTTGCAATTTTATTTTTGTAACTGGTGACTTTATTTCTTGTAATTGATGACTATATCTTACGGTTGCAACTTTATTTCTTGTGATTGGTGACTGTCTCACAATTGCAACTTTATTTTTTGAAACTGGTGAATTTATTTCTTGTAATTGGTGAGTTTATATCTTATAGCTGCAACTTAATTTCCTGTAACTGGTGACTTCATATCTTACAGATGGAACTTCATTTCTTGCAGTTGCTGATTTTATATTTCACAGTTGCTACCTTATTTCTTGTAATTGGTGACTTTATATCTTGCAGATGCAACTTTATTTCTTGTAATTTGTGACTTTATAACTTACAGTTGCAACTTTATTTCTTGTAATTTGTGACTTTATAACTTACAGTTGCAACTTTATTTCTTGTAATTTGTGACTATAACTTACGGTTGCAACTTTATTTCTTGTAATTGGTGACTTTATATCTCACAATATGACTATTTCTTGCAATTGCAACTTTGTAACTCATAATTGCGACTTCATCTTACAATTACAACTCAATTTTTGTTATTCATAATTTTTACTCTCACAATACAGCTTATAATTAAAAATGACTATTTCTCATAACTGTCATTTAATTTCTTAAAATTGTGACTGTATATCTTACAATTGCAGGTTTTCTAGTAATTGTAACTTGTAACTAGCAATGTCTCTAATTCTCATAAATGAAATTTCATTTCTTGTGAGTGTGACTTTAAATCTTAACTTTATCATATAGTGACTTTTTATATTTATGACTCATTATCTCACAATAATATTAAAATTAAACAAAGTGACTTGAGAAAGTAATTTCTCATAATTATGATAATCTCATAACTTAAAAAAATGTAATTAAATAAACATTCAGCTAAGATAGTGAATGGCAGACTTTTGAATCATGTGACTAAAATACAACAACCCATGATAATAGTTTACTGAATGATTTTCTGAGTATATTTAGGAGACTCATCTGGTCAAATGTCATTTGCATGAGGGAATCTGGGATTGCTGTAGTTCTCTGGAGTGAAGCACAGACTGAGGCAGACAGTGTTTACAGCGGCCTAGCCTGTAACGTGAACGCCAAACTGACCTGATGTCTAGCTGATAAATAAATAAAGATGGGATCTCTCAGGTTGCCTGTCAGACTGTTTGAGGAGAGGCCCCTCGCATGGATGTCACCTCATGTGCCGATCTCACCAGACTAATGAATACCTCTGTACACTATATGTAAGCAACACAACATCAACAGAGTTGAGTTTTATTTGCTATATTAATAATGTATTTGTAATATAAATATAAAGCCAGCTCAGCATTCAAATTCAGTGCGAATAATAGTTAAATAATGTAAAATGGTGTGTGACAGGGAGAGTGAGAGTATATGTGTGCATCACTGTCAGTAACTTGACTTAACGTCTACGACAAGTCTAACTCAAGGTCACTGTATGGAGATAAAATTTCCATTCAAACACAGAGAGACGGACAGGGTGCAAAGTATCATGCATTGCAACACTCACACTCCATCTGCTTTAATACAGTAATGAAAGAAAAAAGGTTTCATCCAATGCACATCCATTATGTTCAAAACTTAATCCACAACCCAAATGCTACAAACTAAAATCACAGATTTAATTTAAAAAGTAGGCATTAAAACATCCAGACAGAAGAACGAAAAGTACAAAGCAATTTGGAAATGCATTATTATTTTTTAAGATGCATTAATACATACATAAAATCAAAACAGACTTTTATAATGCATGTTCCCAAGTCTTATTGTGCGTTTGACTGCATAATGTTTCATCAGAATACAGTAACTTCCTTTTCAACCCGTCTCGTTCATCTGGTTTCTTTTTGTATATAACTGCCATTTTTACAATCCAGTCAATCCCTGAAAGGTAAAATTAAACCTGTCCTATATTTTATTTTTATTATATTGTGTTGCATTTAGAAATGCATTATGTTGTGAAAGCAAAATGGCTTATGAACTTATTTTATTAGTTTTAATGCAAGATGTCAGTCAATATACAGGTGCATCTCAGAAAATTAGAATATTATGAAAAAGTTTGTTTTTTTTATTGTAACTTATTTTTAAAAAATGAAACTTTCATATATTCTAGATTTATTAAATGTAAAGTAAAACATTTCAAAAGTGTTTTAATTTTGATTATTAGAGCTTACAGCTCATGAAAGTCAAAAATCCAGTATCTCAAAATATTAGAATATTTACATTTAAGTTTCATTAAATGACCATCCCTACAGTATAAATTCAGGTTATCTCTTGTTGTTTGAAACCACACTAATGGGGAACACTGCTGACATCATAGCAATGGTCCAGAAGACAATCATTGACACCCTCCACAAAGAGAGTAAGTCACAGAAGGTTATTACTGAAAGGGGTGGCTCTTTACAGAGTGCTGTATCAAAGCATATTAAATGCAAAGTTGACTGGAAGGAAGAAATTGGGTAGGCAAAGGTGCACAACCAACACGGATGACCGTAAGCTTGAGAAAACTGTCGAGTAAAGCCGATTCAAACACTTGGGAGAGCTTCACAAGGAGTGGATTGAAGCCAGAGGCAGTGCATCAAGAGTCACCACGCTCAGACGTCTTCAGGAAAAGGGCTACCAAGCCTCTTACCTGGGCTAAGGAGGAAAAAGAAGTGGACTGTTGCTCAGTGGTCCAAAGTCCTCTTTTCAGATAAAAGTAAATTTTGCATTTCATGTTGAAATCATGATCCCAGAGTGGAGGAAGACTGGAGAGGCACAGAATCCGAGTTGCTTGAAGTCCAGTGTGAGGTTTCTGAAGTCAGTGATGATTTGGGATACTGTGACGTCTGCTGGTGTTGTCTATTGTGTTTTATCAAGTCCAAAGTCAATGCAGCCATCTACCAGGAGATTTTGCAGCACTTTATGCTTCCATCCGCTGACAAGTTTTATGGAGATGCTGATTTCCTTTTCCAGCAGGACTTTAGCACCTGCCCACAGTGCCAAAACCACTTCCAAGTGGTGTGCTGACCATGATATTACTGTGCTTTATTGGCCAGCCAACATGCCTGACCTGAACCCCGTAGAGAATCTATGGGATATTTTCAAGAGAAAGATGAGAAACAGACGATCCAACAATATACAGATGATCTGAAGTTTCAATAGAGCCTCAGCAGTGCCACAGGCTGATCGCTTCCATGTCACACTTCACTGATGCTGTAATTTGTACTAGGAGCAAGACATTTGCTGTAATATGTGCTGCCGACCAAGTATTGAGTGCATAAATTAACATACTTTAAAAAACTTTTATTTGTTTGCAAATCTGTTTTTTGATTGACCTTAGGAAATATTCTAATATTTTGAGATACTGGATTTTTGACTTTCATGAGCTGTAAGCTCTAATCATCAAAAATAAAACAAAAAAACTTTAGAAATATTTTACTTTACATGTAATGAATCTAGAATATATGAATGTTTCAGTTTTTAAAATGAGTTACAATAAAAAATGAACTTTTTCATGATATTCTAATTCTTTGAGATGCACCTGTATGAGTGTTGTGTTCCATAAAGCTATATATAAAAATGATATTTTGTACACCACATTGCAACATATGTCTCCAACCAAATTTTGCACAGTATCATAAATATCCCCTCAAAATTCTAAATAATAATTAAAAAATATTATGGAGCAAAGTGCAGATGTGGCCTTTAATAATGTGCGTTATTAGGGGGAAAAAATTAGATTTCAAGACTTCGGTCACATTTGACCACCAAGGTACCATGTGTGACCCAAAAATGGCCCAGATGGTTATTTAAAATCAGCTAATTAAATTACATAGGTTACACAGAACAACAGAACTGAAGAAACTCCTCAAACACAGGCGTTGTTCAGAGACGTCTGGGAGCCCGTCTGTGTCACTTCCATTCAGATTGAGCGTGTAATCGTGAGTGCACCACCCTGCCCGGTTATTAAGCGTATGTAAACCAATCCACCGTCCCGCACAGCAGAACGGGTGACCGCGAACATCGGCCGCATGTGTCGGGGTCACAAATAGAGTAATTAATTTCCATGCATCTCATTGCCAGAATTGCTTACTGATCCAGGGAGCAAGATCAGAGATGTCAGTGGGTAAATTGAGTCAGAGGCCCTGGCCTTACATCAGGCACTCGCCCAATTTCCAGCGCACTCTCCCTGACAATGTGAGAAGGGGCGAGGGGAAGGGGTCCCGCGCCGTGATGGACAGGGGGAATTGGCCCAATAAATTGCACCCTGTAAAAGCTGTGTCTTCTTCATTAAAACACAGTGAATCTCCATTGCTATTCATTAACATGCTGCCGGACTAGACAAGATGTTTAATCTAGTGAGCGCGTAGCTCGCATGGGCCCGGACGGTGCGGGACACCGCGAGCGCCCTCTGAAAAAGAGATTCTTATTTATTAACGGGAGGTGACAGGTACTGAATAAGTTGTTGTTGTTCCCATTTCGGCCCACGCTGCTCTTCCCCGGCGCAAAATTGCAGGGTTTGCTTATGAAGGCCTCTAATTTGGGAGAAGGTGTCTGTGTAAACCAGAGCTGACAGCGCTGTGTTGGGTCAAGTTAGCTGTCCGTAAACATTAGCACGTACACAACTTTAAAAAACAAGCATTTTTGGCCAAAGAGGGATTGGAAATTTACCTGCACTGTAAAAAGTTGAGTCTAGCAATTCAGTCATGTGAAATAATATTTTTGTGTTACAACAGGAAACACATTTTTACAATTTTGAATCCACAGAATGAATATGAAGTTATTTGGAGAAATACAGATTTAGACTTATGAAGACTTCAAATGCAAAAGCCTCTAAGTGCAGTCTGAAATTGTCTTCTGAAATTAGCATTATATTATCAGGCTCCTGTCTTTGTGTTCAGTTATTTTCATTTTAAAGGACCTATTCATTGCCAAACAAGTGAAATTACTGAACCCAAACACAGAAGTCTTTATATATAACTTTTTTTTAACTGAAAAAAAAACTACAGTGCTTATTTAAAAAATATATACTATCTAAAATATCTATGAACTATTTTAATTGTATTTTTTTTCATTTTCAAGTTACATTTTTTTTTTTTTTTTTGGCATACAACATTTCATGAACTGACAGATACCACACAAGCAGATATTTTGCAAAAATAATTTTTGTCTTAAGCATTACCACAGAAAGCATATTTTAAATTGTTGACCAAAAAAGAGATAAAATAAATAAATAAATAAAGTGAACAATAAATTATTTGCAAAATGCTGTTTGTCAAAAAAAAGTGTAGTACTTATTTTAAAAATAAAATATGCTTAAATGTGATAAAAATTATATATATATATATATATATATATATATATATATATATATATATATATATATATAATTTTTGTAGTGAAAAGTAATTATATAATTTGTTTTCAATTTTTTTTTTTTGTGAACAGACAGAAACCTATAATAATTGTCATTTTTACTAAAATAAATAAAATAAATAATTTGTGTTACACATTAAAGTAAAATTAAATTAAATTAAATTAAATTAAATTAAATTAAATAAATATTCAGTTAATCTAAAAAAAAATAGAAATAGAGATTTAGTCATTATAACTTTTAACTAAGTTAATAATTGGTCAAACTGTAATATATATTTGTCAACAGAAAGAAGCATAAAAATGTAAATCTAATAATACTACTAAAATAATAATAACAACAACAACAACAACAACAACAATAATAATAATAATAATAATAATAAAAAATAAAATAAAAAAGATTTAGTTTTTTATAACTTACAGATACCACACAACCAGATACTTTGCAATATTTTTTATGCATTGCCACAAGGAGCATGTTTTTAGATAAACTAACTCACTCATTTACTAACTACCAAACAAACAAACAAACAAATACATACATACATATATACATACATAAAAAATAAAGAAATAACAAAATTTTGTTACACATTAAAACAAAACAAAATAAAATAAATATTTTGTACAGGTAATATAAAAAACATTTTCAGAAATACAAATTTAGTAACTGGCAAAATTATTATTTTTTTAATATTATGCTTAAACATTATGAGTACATTTTTAGGCTGTTATTTATTTGTAATTTTAATAAAGTTTTCAAAATTGTCCTAACTACACAACCAGATATTTTGCAATAATATTTTTTGTCTTATGTGTTAATAGAGGAAGCACTTACAGTGTTAGCAAAAAAAAAGTTTCTGTATAGTCAATAATAAAATATTTTTAGAGATGCAGATTGACCTATTTTTATAGCCAACAAAAAGTAAGTGTAAGATTTTTTTTTAATTTAAAAAAGTCTTATAAATATATATTTTAATATGCTAACATGTATATTTAAGCAATTGCTTATTATTTAAGCATAATATTTTAGCTTTTAGAATTGACAGGTACCAAACAGCCAAATATTTTGCACAAAATATATAATAAATAATGAAACAATACAACAAAAAAAGCTGATATACATAAGAATTAATTACAAAAATAGCATATACATATGTTTTAATAATAATTACTGATGTATTTTCAATAACACATACAGTAAGCATAATAGGTAATTATTTAAGAAAGATTTCATAATTTTGCACAAAATATATAATAAATAATAAAATGAAGATTAAAAAATGCTGTTATGCATAAGAATTAATTACAAAATAACACTAATCTTAATGTATTTAGAATTACAAATATGTTACGTCTAAGCACATGTGCTTTAATAAGTATTATTTATGTATTTGCAATAATACGTATGCACAATAGGGCAAAATATTTACTTCCCACTAAAAAGAGTACATGCATAATATTTCTGTAAATGGCCAGTGACACAGATTTTGTTGTCACGCTGCATCTCATGTCAAATTTGCATTGCAATCTAATACAAAACTGTACAGAGACGTACTTCAGATCAGTCATGTATCATCCAGTTCACAGAATTATATATTTGTTCTCTATTAAAAGGAACAGATCAAATGCAGCAAATATTACATGTACGTCTAATTAAATAGCTCAGTTTATCAGTGATATGAACACACCCAGAGGATATAACGCTCGTAATGCAGCGCGAAACACGTTCACAATGACACACGCCTCCGAAAAACAAGAGCTGGAAATGTCAGAAGTAGAAAAGAGAGACATGATATGAAACGGGGGGAAAAAACAGGTTTGAAAGAAAAGTGGCAAGAAGAAAAAACAGATCCAGAACAATTTGTGAAGCATTAATCCCGTTTCTCGGGCGGTCTCGGGCGAGTCAGAGAAATCGAGTTGATTCCCTGGGCCTGGACTCCATCCATTTTCTGCCTCCAATCAATATTTATGAATCCCCAAGGATTTAGCAGAATAAAGCACATAAACAATCAGTCTGTGCGCGGCTGAACAAGCCCTAACCACTGCAGTCAGAGCCAGAGAGAGGCCTCCATTAGGACACCGACACAATGCATCGTGGGAGGGAAGAGGTCAGTGTCACGTGAGGTGACGGAGGCGCTCTCACTGTGAGGAAATGTGTGCATGTATAGATGGAAATTCATATTTTTGTAACTGAAGAAGTTAATGACGCAAGGAAAGAAGGTCTCAGAAGATCTTTGGGGGATTTGTATTGCTTTGGCTGATTTTATTCGCTCCATAGCGCGTCCGTAATGCTCCTTAAAAATAATGGAACACTTAGACTATATTGAAAATATTCAGCATTGAAATGAAATGCTGCTTTTATTAGTTTTGGGGGCCTCTTGTTGAATTGTCATAATTAAGAACATACATTGGTTTTTCTTGTAATAATTTCATTTGACTGTTTGTAAAGTTAGAATATAAAATATATTAAATTAAAATAAAATATTTGATTGACCTAAAATAATTTATTAACATAATAATATAGAATAATTATATAAAATTCAAATATTTTAGGATTTTTTCTTGTATTTCACATCTAGCACATCTAGCTGGGAAGTTTAATTTCATTTTATTTATTTATTTTTATTTATTTATTTTTGTAAAGCTAGTACATGAAATAATATATTGATATAAAAATATAAACTAATATAAAAGTAAAATATTTAATTAAGATTAAATGCAATTCATTTTTTGGTTTATTAAAATAAAATAATTTATCCAAAGAAAATACAGAATAATAATATAAAAGTAAAATATTTTAGGGTGTTTTTCTTGTATTTCACTTCTAACGCAAGTCTAATTTCATTTGACTGTTTGTAAAATTAGAATATAAAATATATTAAATTAAAATAAAATATTTGATTGACCTAAAATATTTTATTAACATAATAATATAGAATAATAATATAAAATTCAAATATTTTAGGATTTTTTCTTGTATTTCACATCTAGCACATCTAGCGGGGAAGTTTAATTTCATTTTATTTATTTATTTATTTATTTTTTTTTTATTTGTGTAAAGCTAGTACATGAAATAATATATTGATATAAAAATATAAACTAATATAAAAGTAAAATATTTAATTAAGATTAAATGCAATTCATTTTTTGGTTTATTAAAATAAAATAATTTATCCAAAGAAAAATATAGAATAATAACCTAAAAGTAAAATATTTTAGGGTGTTTTTCTTGTATTTCACTTCTAACGTAAGTATAATTTAATTTGACTGTTTGTAAAATTAGAATATAAAATATATTAAATTAAAATAAAATATTTGATTGACCTAAAATAATTTATTAACATAATAATATAGAATAATTATATAAAATTCAAATATTTTAGGATTTTTTCTTGTATTTCACATCTAGCACATCTAGCGGGAAAGTTTAATTTCATTTTATTTATTTATTTTTATTTATTTATTTATTTATTTATTTTTGTAAAGCTAGTACATGAAATAATATATTGATATAAAAATATAAACTAATATAAAAGTAAAATATTTAATTAAGATTAAATGCAATTCATTTTTTGGTTTATTAAAATAAAATAATTTATCCAAAGAAAAATATAGAATAATAATATAAAAGTAAAATATTTTAGGGTGTTTTTCTTGTATTTCACTTCTAACGTAAGTATAATTTAATTTGACTGTTTGTAAAATTAGAATATAAAATATATTAAATTAAAATAAAATATTTGATTGACCTAAAATAATTTATTAACATAATAATATAGAATAATTATATAAAATTCAAATATTTTAGGATTTTTTCTTGTATTTCACATCTAGCACATCTAGCGGGAAAGTTTAATTTCATTTTATTTATTTATTTTTATTTATTTATTTATTTATTTATTTTTTTTTTTTTTTTGTGTAAAGCTAGTACATGAAATAATATATTGATATAAAAATATAAACTAATATAAAAGTAAAATATTTAATTAAGATTAAATGCAATTCATTTTTTGGTTTATTAAAATAAAATAATTTATCCAAAGAAAAATATAGAATAATAATATAAAAGTAAAATATTTTAGAGTGTTTTTCTTGTATTTCACTTCTAACGCAAGTCTAATTTCATTTGATTGTTTGTAAAATTAGAATATAAAATATATTAAATTAAAATAAAATATTTGATTGACCTAAAATAATTTATTAACATAATAATATAGAATAATTAATATAAAATTCAAATATTTTAGGATTTTTTCTTGTATTTCACATCTAGCACATCTAGCGGGAAAGTTTAATTTCATTTTATTTATTTATTTTTATTTATTTATTTATTTATTTATTTTTGTAAAGCTAGTACATGAAATAATATATTGATATAAAAATATAAACTAATATAAAAGTAAAATATTTAATTAAGATTAAATGCAATTCATTTTTTGGTTTATTAAAATAAAATAATTTATCCAAAGAAAAGTATAGAATAATAATATAAAAGTAAAATATTTTAGGGTGTTTTTCTTGTATTTCACTTCTAACGTAAGTATAATTTAATTTGACTGTTTGTAAAATTAGAATATAAAATATATTAAATTCAAATAAAATATTTGATTGACCTAAAATAATTTATTAACATAATAATATAGAATAATAATATAAAATTCAAATATTTTAGGATTTTTTCTTGTATTTCACATCTAGCACATCTAGCGGGGAAGTTTAATTTCATTTTATTTATTTATTTTTATTTATTTATTTATTTATTTATTTTTGTAAAGCTAGTACATGAAATAATATATTGATATAAAAATATAAACTAATATAAAAGTAAAATATTTAATTAAGATTAAATGCAATTCATTTTTTGGTTTATTAAAATAAAATAATTTATCCAAAGAAAAGTATAGAATAATAATATAAAAGTAAAATATTTTAGGGTGTTTTTCTTGTATTTCACTTCTAACGCAAGTATAATTTTTATTTGACTGTTTGTAAAGTTAGAATATAAAATATATTAAATTAAAATTAAATGTTTTTTTTTATTAAAATAAAAGAATTTATCCAAAAATAAAATCTAGAATAATAATATAAAAGCAAGATATTTTAGGGTGTTTTTCTTGTATTTCACTTCAAACACAAGTATAATTTCATTTCAAGCTGGAATATAAAATATATTAAGACAAAATGCAGTTAAAAATATTTTATTACAATAAAATAATTAATTAACATTAAGTCAAATATTTCAGGATTTTCCCTTGTATTTAATTTAATTTGATTTATTTTTGTTTGTAAAGCTAGTACATAAAATAAAATATTGATATAAAAATATAAAATAACATAACAGTAAAATATTTTAGGATCTTTTTTCTTGTATTTCACTTTACGCAAGTATAATTTCAGTTGACTGTTTGTAAAGTTAGAATATTAAATATATTAAATCAAAATTAAATGCAATTAATTATTTTTTTAATTAAAATAAAATAATTTATCCAAAAATAAAATATAGAATAATAATATAAAAGCAAGATATTTTAGGGTGTTTTTCTTGTATTTCACTTCAAACACAAGTATAATTTTATTTCGAGCTGGAATATAAAATATATTAAAAAATAAAATGCAGTTAAAAAATTTAATTACAATAAAATAATTAATTAACATTAAAAAATAGAATAATTATATACAAGCCAAATATTTCAGGATTTTCCCTTGTATTTCACTTCTAGCACAAGTTTAATTTCGTTTGATTTATTTTTGTTTGTAAAGCTAGTATATGACAAACATTAAATTTAAAATTCAATTAAAAATATTTTATTAAAAATATTTTAAAAATAATATAAAAATAATATAAAAGTAAAATATTTTAGAATTTTATAACAGTTTTCTCTTGTAACACAAGTATAATTTCATTTGACTGTTTGTAAAGCTAGAATATAAAACATATTAAATTCAAATAAAATGCAATAAAAAATGTTATTAAAACAAAATCATTTATCAACATAAAAATATTTAAAAAATAATATATTTAAATTGATTATTTGTGTTTGTAAAGCTAGTATACAAAGTAAAATTCAGTTCAACTGAAAATTAAATATTAAAATTCAATTAAAATTAATTTAATTAAAATCAAAAGCAATTAAAAATTTTATTGAAATATTAAAAAATATTTTTTTCCTTGAATTTCATGTGTAGCACAAGTTTAATTTCCTTGGATTTATTTTTGTTTGTAAAGCTATAATATAAAATATATGACAAAAAAATCATTAGAAAATGTTTTATCAAAATATTTTATTAATTTAAAATAATATAAAAGTAAAATATTTATTTATTTATTTATTACAGTATTTACTGTAAACTTACGTATTTATTTACAGTTTTTTTCTTGTATTTCACTTCTAACACAAGTATAATTTAATTTTACTTATTTTTGTTTGCTGCGCTGGAATATAAATTATATTAAATAAAAAATAATAATATAAAATATAAAACAATAAAATTAATGTAAAATATATGAAAAAGAAATAAGTCTAAGTCTACACCAGTGTTCACCACTGTATTACAGTTTTTATTTATAATTAGAATTTTTATTTATATTTTATTTATATTGTTTTTATATATATATATATATATTATTTTTTCATATTATTAATATAATTTTTTATATTTTTCATTTTAATTTTTCTTAGTTTTAGTAATTTTGTTGTGAGTTTGTCTATTTGTCTTCATAGTTTTTATTATTTTTTTTATGTTTGTAATTTTATTACATCCAGTTAAGCTAAATTAAAAATAGAAATGATGCCTTAGTCTGACCTACAAAAAAATGTTAAATTATTTGAGCACATTTTAATGTGTTACTTGCCATTTACTTGTAATTATTTGTGAAATTTATTAGCGTTGTTATTATTTATTTTTTTTTTTATTATTATTATTTGTTGTTGTTGTTGTTGTTGTTGTTGTTGTCTTTGGACTTTGAAAGTAATATGTCAATATATATTTTCTATAAACATTAACATCACAAATGATGTTGTAATGTAATAAACGTGTTTGTGTTCAGATGAATTGTTAGGCCTTCACCCCTCCATCAGAGCATCTCCAGCCTGACAGATCCCCCACAATTAATTGATTAATTAACAATTAATTGTGTTTTTATCTCCAAAACCGATATTTGTCTGGCTGCGGCTCCTTTTTGTTTTAGAGTGCACCTATCAGTTGTGCAGGTGCAAACATGGCATGTAATTAACATGTCATAATCAAAATGACTGAGTTTGACACATTGTAATCACTGCATGGAGATTAGCCTGTAGCCAGAGGCCATCCATGCGGCCTGTTTTAATATCATTTGCATAATGAAAGCCCAGCGCCAGTAATAGCTTTGCTTTCTCTTATTATCATAATTTCACCCTGGGCAGAGAAGACCGCCGCCACGTCTCCTCATTACCTCGGACAAACTAAGAGACAAAGTCACGCTCAACTCAAACTCACGGCCGCGCCGCCGTCCCGCGCCGTCACGCAGAAGCACGCTGACGCCCTTAACGGGTCACCTTCAGATTCGGGCCGGGGGTGAGTGACATTACAAAATGTCACTGAATGTAAGAAAGGCCTTTATGAACCACAGACAAATGACACACAATCACATCAGCTGTGAAAGTCTGAAGTTAGTGCTCAACAACTGTCATTAAATGTCATGATAATGAACATTTGGCATGAAAACCACACTAAAAAATGTCTGAATGCTTATTATATTTAATGTAATATTAAAACAGTTAAATATGACTTAATGTTCATTACTTGGTTTCACAATTAGTGGAAACATTTTAAATAAAGATCATCAAATTATAAGAGAATTATACATTATATTAACAGAAAACATCATTTTAACAGTAACACTTTACAATAAGGTGTCATTTATTGACATTAATGTATTAACTGACATGAACGGTGTACAGTATTCATTAATCTTTGTTAATGCTAGTTAATAAAAATACAGCTCATTGTTCATGTTCGTTAACAGTGCATTAACTAATATCAACAAACACAACTTGTGATTTGACTAATGCATTAGTAAATGCTGTAGACGTATTGTTCATTTATAGTTCATGGTAACTAATGTAGTTAACTAATGAAATGTTACCATTTGAACAATATTGTAATTATTTTTAAGAAAAATCAAAACCTACCATGTTATTTAACATTCACATGTATACTTTATATATTATACTGATATATTTTGTATTATTTCTTATTTTAAATGAATTATATATTTAATATTTTCACAATATTTGATATACCAATTCAGGTTTATGCTTCTGAATGCACTCAATTATTATAAAACATCCAACCAATTTTCATTTATTTTGTTAGGCTTTGAATTATTATTATTATTTTTTATAGTATATTATTATTTAATCTAAATAATTATGCTGCTCAAAACACTGTCCAATATGGAGGGCCAAATTACTCAAAATTAAATAATGTTGAAATATATAAAGAAATATAAAGAAAGCATAAATAAATGTATAAATATTTATTTATTTAAATATGTATTTATTTATTTAACTTTTTATTTATTTAATTATGTATTTATTCATTTATTTAAATATTTATTTATTTACGCATTTATTTCTGCATTTATTTATTGCCTCCACATTTCATTTTGAGGTTTGCGGTTGTCGCACGTCACTCAACAATAGTGGGCGTCACCTTTCCAGCTCCATTACTTTGGTCTTTCTCAGTTCAGGCGCCTTTTTCATGTTTTTCGCATCACAAACTATAGCTGATTGAGGATGGTACAGTAAAAGATCTGTCGTTGACTCTTGCAGATGAAGTGACATGACATCTGACGCACGAAAGACATTAGCACACGCCACAATGCTCAGTGGCACAAACGCGGACACTTCCGGTTTTCACTGACATGAATCAGCAGAGAGTGACATGTGCCACTGACACTCTTACTGAACATGTGAACACATGCACTTAACTGCACAACGATTTTTATTAATGACGCGTTTCTATCAAATGTAGGATTAGTTACATCACGGAATTGATTTGTATGTATTTGCTTGTGTGACTGTGTCGATGGATTGTGTCAGTGTGACGGAATGTAAATAAAAAGTTAAATAAATAAATACATATTTAAATAAATAATTATTTATACATTTATTTATGCTTTCAATAATTAAATGATGCATTTAACGATTTATTTATATATTTCAACATTATTTAATTTCGAGTAATTTGGCCCTCCATAGTCCAATTGTCAAAACGCTGTAGGATTTACTTTGCAACAATTTTCACTTAAACATTGCTAGTAAAAATAATGTACTGTTCAAAACATTAATGGGTCATGTTCGTACACTAAATAAAATTTGGTATTGAACTTACTTTGCAACAATTTTCATTTAGAAACTGCTGGTAAATCTCACAAATAGTTGCAAAAAAAAAAAAAAAGGCAAGTAACACATTGAATTAAACATGAAATTTTGAAGTATAGAAAGACTAAAATAGTATTTTCTTAGTTTTACAAATCATATTTATAGTGTAGTAATAGTGCAGATTATTTATTTTCTAAACAAAATGCATTTATTTTATATTTTATATTAATATTTTATTGTTAGATTTTTTTATTTAATTCTTTGAAATGTTTTTTTTATAAAAAACACAATTATATTTTCTTGTTGCTTTTTATTTCCAACTCTAAATTTTGCAAATAATTGCAAAGAAATGGCAAGTCACTCACTGAAATAAACACAAAGTTTTGAAGTATAGAAAGACTGAAATAGTATTTTTGTATTTTTTTATAAATCATTTTAATAGTGTAGAAATAGTGCAGACTTAATTATTTCTTCTAAAAAATATTATTTATATTATATTATATTATATTATATTATATTATATGTTTTTAATTATTTGAAATATTTTTTAATTCAAAATAAAAATAATAGTTTTTTTACAAATAATTTAACAGCTGGTAAATTTCACAAGTAATTGCAAAGAAATGGTAAATCACTCATTGAAATAAACAAAATTTATAAATATAGAAAGACTGAAATAGTATTTTCTTATTTTTTACAAATCATTTTTATAGTGTAGAAATAGTGCAGATTTAGTTATTTCTTCTAAAAAATATTATATTATATTATATTATATATTTTTTAATTATTTGAAATCACTCATTGAATTAAACATTTTTTAAGTATCGAAAGACTGAAATGGTATTTTCATTTTTATAATGTAGAAATAGTGCAGATTATTTATTTTCTAAAGAAATGCATTTATTTTATATTTTACATTAATATTTTTATTGTTAGATTGTTTATTTAATTCTTTAAAATATGTTAAAATATGTATCGTATTTTTTTGTTTCTTTTTATTTACAACTCTAAATTTCACAAAAAATTGCAAAGAAATGGCAAGTCACCCATTGAAATAAACAAAGTTTTGAAGTATAGAAAGAAGACTGAAATGGTATTTTCTTATTTTTTACAAATCATTTTTATAGTGTAGAAAGGGTGTAGATGTAATTATTTCTTCTAAAAATATTACATTATATTATATTATATTATATTATAGTATATTATATTATATTATATTATATATACATTATATTTTTTTAATTATTTGAAATATTTTTTAATTCAAAATAAATTAGTATTTTATTTTTTACAGATAATTTAACTGCTGGTAAATTTCACAAATAACTGCAAAGAAGTATAGAAAGACTGAAATAGTATGTTTTTATTTTTTTTATAAATTATTTTTATAGTGTAGAAATAGTGCTTAATAGACGTAATTATTTTTCTTTAAAAATGTACATGTATATTTTACATGTGATATTTTTAGTGCTATATGTTTATTAAATTATTTAATTATTTATTATTAAAAAAAGTTTGTTTTGTTTTGACAAATTATTTAACTGGTTAATTTCACAAATAATTGCAAAGAAATGGCAAGTCACTCATTGAATTTTGCATTTATATTTTATATTAACATTTTTTATTTAATTTATAGTTTGGATTTAATTATTTGAAATATCTTTCCTTTTTTCTTGTAAAACATTCTCCAAAATATTTGTTTTATTTACATCTTTGAAAACAGGAACATCTGTGTGAACTTAAAACTGTATTGATTCAGTCCCAAAACACAGCACACCTTCACACGAAACGGTTAAAATCATTTCAAAAATTAATTTAAAGAGAAAACATGCAAGGAATAATATCATCCATTTTTAACTTTAATACACATGCGTTCAGGATTCCCTCACTGTATATCTCTGATTAAGATATTGAGATGAGAGTTTTATGTTTTACTGGAAAATAAAGAAACAGTGATAATTGCACAGCAACAATCAACAGCTATATTAAAACACTCAACACCAGCTGTTATATTGCTCTATAATCTTTATTTCACATGCATAGGATGTTTTATGATGTGGAAAAAAGAGAAAGATGAAAGAAAACTGGAAGACAACATTAGAAACATTTAAACACTGTATAAAGTGGTAAATAAAGATAGTGTGTTTTACAAGAAAGCTGTTTTTTTACATAAAAATTTGACATTTAATTCCATGTGACATTTCTTTGTAATTGTTTGTCAAATTAACTAACAATTTCAGAGTGAAAATTGTTTCTACAGCCCTTTTTCAGTGTAGAAAAATTAAAAAAGAAAGAAATTCTGCATGTTCAATAAAAACAACCTAAAGAAATGTCTTAATAAAATACTCAAAATGCTGTTTAAATAATTGAAACCGAAAGCAGGACACTTAAAAATGAGCGCTGAGGTGAAATGTGACAGACTGATAAGCCGCTTCACTTACTGACTGTCCCCAGTGTCTGAAGCTAAATGCACAGAAACCTGCTGGGACCCGATGAGATGGACTGAGGCCGGCCTTCCTCACCATCACTGATCTGACGCTGACGCCTGTCGTACTGCAAACGCAGATTTATGGACAGGAAGACACTGGTCTGCAATCAGTACAAACACTTCACTCATAGTAAAAAGTCAAGTGCACAAAGAGCAAACACAACGGCTGAAACACGACACAGACCATAAGAACTTGCGGAAACCTACGCAATACATCTGTAGGCGTTTGACTTGACGAGATGTTTATGCATTAATATTCAAACTGAATTTATTAGATACAGTGCAAGACAAAAAGACAATGTTTCATATATATAATCATATTTATTAATATACCAACCTAGAACTATAAATATATTCTTTGTACTTTGTACTTTAAATATATAATTTAATCATTTTATTTATTACAAATAAATCAAAAAAAAAAAAGTATGACTCTGTATGTTTCCAAAGTATAATTTTTAATTCTTTCATTTTAAATTAAGGTTAATTGGTATTGACATTTTATTGTAACAGCAAAATAATTAAGCATTTCTTAATTACAAAAAGTCCCTGCAATGATGCTGAAAATGTAAATAAAAAATAAACAATAATATTACAGGTTATAAAATAAAAGACATTTATTATCAATAAATGTTCATCAAAATTTAACTTTCATGAACAGTAGCTAATAAACCTGAATTTTTACAACAAAACAATAAATACAAAATGACATTTATATTATAATAATGAAATAGTTATATACACCTTAATGTTCATAGCGGGTAACAACCATAAAAAGAATCATTTTAAATAAAGATCATCTTTTTATTGTAAATTATAAGGTGACTAATACATTATATTAACAAATAATGATATATTTTATTATGTGTTATATAAAATGCATTGTATATTTAATAGTTTCAAATATTTCACAATCAATAGCTTTTTATTAAATAATAATATAATGTAAATATGTACATAAAATATTAATATATTGTAATAAATAAATATAATACATATAATATATATTGTATCTATTGTTTATTTAATAGTTTCACAATTAATACCTTTTTATTAAACAATAATATAAACTATAAACAAATAATGATATATTTTATTATTTGTTATATAAAATGTATTGTATATTTAGGTTTCACAATATTTCACAATCAATACCTTTTTATTAAACAATATATATATATATATATATATATGTTTATTTGTTCTATAAAATGTATTGTATATTTAATATTTCACTATATATATATACATATAGCAATATATAAATATAATATATATTATATATATTGTATCTATTGTATATTTATTAGTTTCACAATCAATACCTTTTTATTAAACAAGAATATGAACTATAAACAGATAATGATATACTTTATTATTTGTTATAGAAAATTTATTTTATAATTAATAGCTTCACAATATTTCACAATCAATACCTTTTTATTAAACTATATAATATATATATATATATATATGTATATATATATATATAAACAAAAAATTATGTACTCTATTATTTGTTATATAAAGTGTATTGTATACTTAATATTTCACAATAATATATATATATATATATATATATATAGTATCTATTGCATATTTAATAGTTTCACAATCAATACCTTTTTATTAAACAAGAATATAAACTATGAACAAATAATGATATACTTTATTATTTGTTATATAAAATGTATGGTATAAATAATAGTTTCACAATATTTCACAATCACTACCTTTTTATGAAATTTGTTTTATTAAACCTTTTTATTAATATATATATTTTATAAAATGCATTGTATATTTAATATTTCACAATCAATACCTTTTTACTAAACAATAATATAACTTATTCATATATATTGTAATATAGATAGATAGATAGATATTATTTGTTATTGATATATTTTATTATTTGTTATATACAATGTATTGTATAGTTAGTAGTTTCACACTATTTCACAATCTATAACTTTTTGTGAAACAACAATATATATATATAGATATATAGATAGATAGGTAGATAGATAGATACAGTATATAATAAAGTTTCACAATATTTGATACAGGAATTACAGTTTCTCTGTCAGACATTTATATATAATTTCAATCTAAACCACTAAAATATTTTCCAGAAAAACTCATGTACTTTTGACTTGAAGCTTCTTGACTCATTTGTCACTTGAAAAGGGACCCTGCTAAATAGGGTAATATGTCATCTTTTTATACCACTCCAAAAAAAGGGCGACACAAAGAGCATCAAAAATTATACAGTGTTTTGAAGTTCCAATTTAAAATCAAAGACAGAAAGCAAGTGTGTGGAGGAAAACGTGCGGAGAAAGATCGAGCGAACATAAAAGCATGAAGATGAAAAAGAAGAGACAGGTGATTGTTAAAACTAATCCAGTGTTAAATAGACTGTATTCATTCAGTCTAATCTAACACCTGAGGCTGCTGGGAGTGTAGCGGGCCATATCTGATTTAACAACAGAAGAAAGACTGCCTTACAACACGTCTGCTCATTAAAATCAAGCCTATGATGCTAATCATTGCACCAGACCTCCAGACATTGTTTTAGAAAAACAATATCTCTTTACCAGCTCATATATTAATTCCTCCATTGTACAGGGATCATCAGAAATCAAATTAATGTGGCATTTCGTCTCTGGATCACATTGATTCCCAACTAAAATGAACCATCAGCAAACGTGGCCCTATTAAAGCAGGATTGTGTTTTGCGCCGACGGGACGCGGAGGATACCTCGCACTGATGTAATTCATCGTAACCGGACTGGTCCCACATCTATGAAGTCATAAAGCCCTGATCCAGGCAATAGAGTGCAGGGCCGGGCAGAGTGGGATAGGGTGGGCACCCAAAGCCAACGGTATTGACAAAGGCATGCATTTGCTAAAATGATGATGAATATTTCATGCGGACAAGGGTTTCAGAGCTCCTTGAGCGGATGTAAATAAGTCAAGAGCATATGATATTTACCCCAGGATGAAACATTGATGAGAGCTCTGGCTATTTAAGAGGGCTAAACATGACATGGTGTTTACACTAGGGTCAGACAGTAGGGTCAGCCAAAGGCGTACGCTTCCAGCTTTAAAGAGACGGATAACGTTACAGGGCAAAAAGGCACACATTGCCCCAGAAGTAGTGACAGCCGTCAGGCTAATATACCTCTTTAGAGGCTTGGAAGACTTCATGTGTCACAGCGTGTTATAGTGTTGCATGCAATTGTCCTAGTCCTTTCTTTATTTAAAGAAATATTTCACACAAAAATGAGTTTTGTGCTGTGTTTTTTTGAATGGTTGTTTTGCTACTGTAAGACGTTCTTGGTGATTCCTCACTAGCCCGAGTCAAAAGAGCGTCTGGTCCCTAGATATGACTCATAATTACGCTTATGCAGTCATAATTAGAGCTTTATGTTTATGTTTTTCATAATAATCACAAAGCTCATTCATTAATGGCAGTTTAATCACTGGCTCTTCCCTCTTAGACACTAATGCATTGCCATCAGTAGATTTAATGATGTTATATGAGAAGTTCAGTTCATTCTGTTCTCAGTCAATAGACTGATGCCGTGGTTCTCATCCCTATTCCTGGAGCCCCTCCATTAATGCACGTTTTTAAGGTTTTCTTTGTCTGACACACCCATTTCAGGTCTTTGAGTCTCTACTAATGACCTGAATAAGGTGTACTTGGTGAATCACCATGTGTGCTTAGTTTAAACCACAATGTTGGAGAAATGGATATTTCTGTAAATATCTTTCTTCCACTTGCCATTACACCAAAGAACAATTTTGTTGTGGGAAAAAGCTCTTGCCATGGTTTGATTCTCTTCTGATGATGTGGCATTTTTCATTTAACACTTGTCGATGTATGGCATCCTTGTAGTTGCATGCTTTCCACTTTTGCTGTGCCATGTTCCTTCCATGGCCAAATGCTCTTACTCTGACAAAGTAGAGTTTTTAAGAGTTTTTGGCATGGCATAGCATAGCATTGTTTCCATTGTGAAAAGCTCTTACTGTGGCCATTGATGGATAATGTACTTGTAGTTATATGACATTCTTGTCACAAGAAAACATTCTTGCTGTGTCATGATGCTATCGCCAAGGCTTGACCTTCTTCCCATGATGGTGTTACATTTTTGGTATGGCACAGCATTGTTTTCCATTGTGAAAAGCTCTTGATGTGGCCATCGATTGATGATGTACTTGTAGTTGTATGACATTCTTGTCGCAAGGAAATGCTTTTGAGGTGCGATGATACTAATGCAATGACTTGATCTTTTTCCCATGACGGTGTGACAATTTTGGCATGGCACAGCGTTGTATTCCATTGTAAAAAGCTTTTGGTGTGGCCATCAATACTTGTAGTTGTATGACACTGTTTCAAGAAAACGCTCTTACCGTGTCATGATGTTATTGCCGTGGCAAGACCTTCTTCCTATGATGGTGTGAAATTTTTGGCATGGCATAGTGTTGTTTCCATTGTGAAAAGCTCTTTGTTGTGGCCATCAATGAATGATGTACTTGTAGTTGTATGACATACTTGTCGCAAGAAACGCTCTTGCCATGTTATGATGCTATTGCCATGGCTTGGCCTTCTTCCAATGATGGTGTCACCATTTTTGGCATGGCACACCATTGTTTTCCATTGTGAAAAGCCCTTGTTGTGGCCATCGATTGATGATGTACTTGTAGTTGTATGACATTCCTGTCACAAGAAAACACTCTTGCCGTGTCATGATGTTATTGCCACGGCTTGACCTTCTTCCCATGATTGTGTGACATTTTTGGTATAGCATAGCATTTTTTTATTTTTTCCATTGTGAAATGATCTTGCTGTGGCCATCAATGGATAACGTACATGTAGTTGTATGATATTCTTGTCCCAAGAAACATTCTAGCTGTGTCATGATACTATTGCCATGGCTTGACCTTCTTCCCGTGATGGTGTGACATTTTTGGTATGGCGTTGTGATTTTTTTTTTTATTGTGAAGAGCTCTGGCTGTGGTCATTGATGGATGATGTACTTGTAGTTATATGACGTTCTTGTCGCAAAAACAAAAATGCTCTTGCCGTGGCTTGGCCTTCTTCCCACGATGGTGTGACATTTTTGACATGGCATAGTGTTGTTTTCCATTGTGAAAAGCTCTTGCTGTGGACATCGATGGATAATGTACTTGTAGTTGTATGACATTCTTGTCACAAGAAACGTTCTTACTGTGTCATGATGCTATTGCCATGGCTTGGCCTTCTTCCCATGATGGTGTGACATTTTTGGTATGACATAGCATTTTTTCCATTGTGAAAAGCTTTTGCTGTGGACATCGATGGATAATGTACTTGTAGTTGTATAACATTCTTTTTGCAAGAAAACGCTCATGCCGTGTCATGATGCTATTTCCATGGCTTGACCTTCTTCCCATGATGGTGTGAAATTTTTGGTACGGCATAGCATTTTTTCCCTATTGTGAAAAGCTCTTGCTGTGGCCATTAATGAATGATGTACTTGTAGGTGTATGAAATTACTGTCACAAGAAAACACTCTTGCTGTGTCATGATGCTGTCGCCTTAGCTTGACCTTTCATCCGTGATGCTGTGACATTTTTAATATGGCATAGCATTTTTATTTTTCCATTTTGAAATGATCATGCTTTGGCCAATGATGGATGATGTACTTGTAATTGTATGGCAAGAAAAAAATGCTCTTGCCATGTCATAATGCTATTGCCATGGCTTGACATTCTTGCCATGATAGTAACATTTTTGCTTACATGTTTGCAGAACATTTTGGTATAGTGTTTTTGCACCGTGGCCATGTTTTTTTTTTGTTTTTTTTTTTGGCAAGACTCTTATAGATCCATGAGATTCTTATCACAAGTAAACCCTCTTGTGTGGCATGATGCTCCTGCCATTTTGCTAGGAGCTCCTGCTCCTGGCAAAATATTCTTGTCATGTCCTGATGTTCTCAACATGGTTTGACCTTTTTTTTTTTTTAAATGACATGCCGCTTGTGCAATCTTTCATTGCAAAGACTCTCTTGTCGTTAGATGACATACTTGTAGCTGTATGATAATTTTGTCACAGAAAAAAATCTTGCCATGATGTGACACTCATATCATGGTGTGACATTCTTGCCATGGCATAGTGTTTCTGCCTTTTCAAAAAACTTTACTTGTGGCCATATTTTTTTCCTGTGGCAAGACTGTCAAATCGATGGATGACATACTTGTAGTTGCATAACATTCTTATTATGGGAAAACACTTACTGTGTCATGATGATCTGTACTATGGCCATATAATGTTGCCATATAATGGTTTGACCTTTTTGTCATGACATGCCACTTGTGCACTCTTTCCATGCCAAGACTCTCTTGTCAATGGATAATGTACTTGTAGTTGTGTGACATTCTTGTTTCATAAACAATTCTTGCCATATCATGAAGTTCTTGCCATGATGTGGCGCTCATATCATGTTGTGACATTCTTGCCATGGCTTAGAGTTTTTGCCTTTTCAAAAAAACTCTACTTGTGGCCATATTTTGTCCTGTGGCAAGAATGTCAAATTGATGGATGACATACTTGTAATTGCATAACATTCTTATTACGGGGAAACACTTACTGTGGCATGATGGTCTTGCTATATAATGATGCTCCCAACATGATTTGACCTTTTGTCATGACATGCCTCTCATGTGCTCTTTCCATGCCAAGACTCTCTTATTGATAGATGACATACTTGTAGTTGCAAGACATTCTTGTCTCAGAAAAAAATCTTGCAATGTCATGACGTTCTTGCCATGATGTGGCACTCATATGGTGTGACATTCTTGCCATGGCATAATGTTTTTGCCTTTTGAAAAAGCTCTACTCGTGGCCATTTTTTTTTTCCTGTGGCAAAACTGTCATCTCGATGGACAACATACTTGTGGTTCCATAACTTTCTTAGAATGGGGAAACACTTATTGTGGTACGATGTTCTGTGCCATGGCAAAATGTTTTTTATGTATTTATGGTGCTCTTGCCACTCATGTCATGGTGTGAAATTCTTGTAGTGGCATAAGTATTTTTGCAAAAAGCTCTTGATGTGGCCATGCACTCACCTGTCAAATCATGATTTACTTGTAGTTGCATGACATTGTTGTTACAGTGAAACGCTCTCTCTGTGACATGACGTTCATGCCATGGAAAAACACTTGCACCATGTCATGACGCTTTCTTCATGGCTTTACCTTCATGCTGTGACATGATGCTGTTGTGGTGTAACATTCCTGCTATGATGTAGCGCAGGAATAGCTTGTAGCTTGCTCATGGAAGGAGCTTAGCTCCAACCTTAATCAAACACACCTGAATTAAGGTGTTCAGGTTAATTGAAAATAACAGACAGGTATGTTGCAGCAGGGTTGGAACTGAAGTCTGCAGGCAGTTAGACATTGAGTAGCAGGGTTGTCTACCCCGACATAGCGTTTTTTGCCCTTGTGAAAAGCTCCTTCCTTGGCCCTGTGCTCTCTTCATGTCAAGACATTTCTTCCATACCAATAAACTCCGGAACAACACCGTACGCAACACTAGTGGGAGTGCATCTCTGATAGAAAGTGGAGTTGCAACAGCAATCATCTCTTTCCTTAAAAGTGACGATAATGTTCTTGCAAGATGCATTCAGCTGTTAGACTACATCTGTCCTGTTGTTTAACTGCAATCCCTCAGCCCATGTTTATTCAGGATACTTAAGTCAGAGAGAGCTTTTTAATGTAATGTGAATGGAGAAGCGTAAATACTTTGCCAGTGGTCAGAACTGCTGCATTATGTATTTTGCGGGAACTAAACAGAGGCGCTGCGGTCAGGCCACAGAATAGCCCGAGCACTTCACTCTGATCTGACGCATTATCTATTCACCACAGTGAGACTCCCTGTTTGTGTGCATTAGGTCTTCAGTAGCCACAGTTATATGATATTAGATGAAGTGGGTGCTGTAGAGCGTGTAGCGTGCGTGTGTGTGTGTATCTCACGCACACACAGAATTCTGTCTCGACTTACCTCACTACCGCCCCACTCCAACAACAAGAAGTCAAACTAAAGACAAACAAAAGAAAAAGAAGGGGCTCAAGCGTAAAAAACGATAGAGTGGCGACGTCAGACTTGATCAACAGATGACTGATCATATTGAGTGCCGCCCATCCTTCACAAGCCCATTGTTTGATGACAGAACGGTGAGCTGCCCCTGTGCATCCATTTCCCACAAGCCCCTTTCAATCCCCCTTCCCACCCTTCTCCTCCTCCTTTCCTCCCCCGGGGCAGGAGCATCAATAACGCACACGGCCGGCCGGTCGAGGGTAGAGAACAGGGCCGCCGTGAACCCCTGAGGCCTCTACCACGCGCCCCCAACATTACAGCCCGGCCATCCGTCATCACCCCGACCCCGCCTGGGGTCAACGCCACCCTCTGACCAGCCAGAGGATGGGACCGTCCAGGGGTCTGGCTACTGGTTCATATCACTCATATATCATGAGATTTGTTGCACTCAGCATGTCCATATGATGCATGTCAGATATGGTGCAAATGACATGTTGGTAGAACAGCTGAGCTATGAATAGCGAAATCAAATGTTCAAAAATTTGTCAGGATGACAGAGCCAGAAAGGATGTTGATTCACTTCCAAACACCGCAGATAAAGCCAAAGGAAGCTAAATGCAAAAGAACGCTAATGCGCCCCTCATGCCATAGTTCTTCATTACGATCTGGGTGTCAGTGTCAGGCTTGATGAGCTCGCTGAGTGCCATACTGCTAATTGAACATAATGACCTTTGGTTGCTTGCCAAAGGCTGCCAACCCCTGGTGAAAAAACAGGTCTCCCCCTACTTCAGTTCAGAGGACGGACTTTAGAGTTGCCCAGGATCAAGCCACATCATAAGCTAGTTTACACCTGATAAAGAAAGGTATTTGCACGCTAAGTTTCAGTAACACTGTGATATGCAAAAGTTGAAATCTTCCTCTACAGAAGAGTCCAGGGTAATCAATACGTTTCTAGTTTGTTTGTTTAGTGTGTCCCATAATTATCCAACCAGTCCACTGCCAATTTTAGTCAAGATCACTCATGCTCAGCTTAACAAAATGAAACTGCTCACTTATTTTGCATATATATTATATATTATTATTATAGTATGGTTTAAAAACACTATAGTATTTTTTACTATAGTATGGTTCAGAAACACAATAGTATTTACTAGAGAAATTTTATTTGTTTTTCACAATTTACTATAGTACCTTTACTATACTATGGTTCAAAAACACTATAGTATTTACTGGAGAAATTTTACTACATTTTCTATAAAGAAATTACTATAAAAATACATTTTAGCAAATTTTCTATGGTAAATTTACTATGGATTAATATAGTCTTTGTTTTTCACAATTTACTATAGCACCTTTATTACAATATGGTTCAAAAACACTATAGTACTTACTAGAGAAATTTTACTACATCTTCTATGGCAAGTTTACTATAGATTAATGTAGTATGTGTTTTTCACAATTTACTATAGTAACTTTACTACAGTATGGTCCAAAAACACTATAGTATTTACTAGAGAAATTTTAATACATTTTCTATGGCAAACTTACTATAGATTAATATAGTATTTGTTTTTCACAATTTACTATAGTATTTTTACTATAGTATGGTTCAAAAACATTATAGTATTTTTACTATAATATGGTTCAAAAACACTATAGTATTTACTAGAGAAATTTTACTACATTTTCTATGGTAAATTTACAATAGATTAATATAGTATTTGTTTTCCACAATTTATTATGGTACCTTTACTATAGTATGGTTCAAAAACACTATAGTACTTACTAGAGAAATTTTACTACATTTTCTATGATAAATTTACTATGGATTAATATAGTATTTGTTTTTCACAATTTACTATAGTACCTTTATTACAGTATGATTCAAAAACATTATAGTATTTTTACTATAATATGGTTCAAAAACACTATAGTATTTACTAGAGAAATTTTACTACATTTTCTATGGTAAATTTACTATAGATTAATATAGTATTTGTTTTCCACAATTTACTATAATACCTTTACTAGAGTATGGTTCAAAAACACTATAGTACTTACTGGAGAAATTTTACTACATTTTATTATTTACAAATTTACTATAAAAATACATTTTAGTACATTTTCTATGGTAAATTTATTATGGATTAATATAGTATGTGTTTTTCACAATTTACTATAGCACCTTTACTATAGTATGGTTCAAAAACACTACAGTATTTTTACTATGATATGGTTCAAAAACATAGTATTTACTATAGAAGTTTTACTTAAAATTTCTATGATAAATTTACTATAGTATTTTTTCATGTGGGAAACATTGCCGATAAAGCCAAAGGAAGCTAAACGTAAAGGAACGCTAATGCGCCCCTCATGCCATAGTTCTTCATTACGATCTGGGTGTCAATGTCAGGCTTGATGAGCTCGCTGAGTGTCATACTGCTAATTGAACATAATGACCTTTGGTTGCTTGCCAAAGGCTGCCAACTCCTGGTGAAAAAACAGGTCTCCCCCTACTTCAGTTCAGAGGACGGACTTTAGAGTTGCCCAGGATCAAGCCACATCATAAGCTAGTTTACACCTGATAAAGAAAGGTATTTGCATGTGATATTTCAGTAACACAGTGATATGCAAAAGTTGAAATCTTCCTCTACAGAAGAGTCCAGGGTAATCAATACGCTTCTAGTTTGTTTGTTTACGGTGTCCCAAAATGATCCAACCAGTCCACTGCCAATTTTAATCAAGATCACGGATGCTCAGCTTAACAAAATGAGACTGCTCACTTATTTTGTGCATGCAATTGCTCATTTATGCACTAAAGAACACAATTTTATCCAAGGCTTACCACATGCAAACATGACGCCTATAGAGTGCACTGTGTCAAGAATGTTTGCAATTAACAAGAACATGTTGTCTTAAATGAAAGCGTTTTAGGCTTTAATGAACTTGAACAAAAGCCCTTGATAGTGATTCTATTAGCATGCATTACTGCTGTCTTCTTGAAGAAAATTAACTTAGCCACAGTCGGTACGTATATTGCCAAGTGTATCTTCTTTATTATGAATAAAAGCCAGAGAATGAAATTGATTAGCAGAACACAGAAGAGCGCACTCAAGACAAAAGTACAAGGGCCAGCGCTACTTCGGCCAGCACGCGGCTGTTGTTCAAAACGGATAATAAGCTATCGGTACAAAAGGGCCATTTCCAAAGACGCGGTGGAGCGGGCGTCCGGCTGACAGCAGCCCCTGCCTCTAACTGCTCCGAGTGTAATGGGAGGCTCCTTCAACACCTGAGACCGTCGCACATTTTCAAGGCCTCCATTCCTGCCACCAAACCTCTCGCCACACTCGCTTTTCTTTCATCTTTGACAAAGCCCTCCCTTCTCCTCCTTTTTCGCTATTTGCTGAGGAGACATCTCCTCCGCAAACCGACAGAGAGAGGAGCACGCAGAATTAAACAAACAAACACACAGCTCCGTGAAGCAATGCTTAATAGAGTCGCACATGGCTCCCTTTTCATCTTCTCAATAGCTGTTCAGGAAGGATCAACACTCGAGAGCAAGTCCTCTCCCGCTTCCTCTCTCAGGGGCCTTGTATCAGTCGCCACTTCACAAGGGAACTTTCTTTCTTGTTCTGACACACTTTTTAATTAGATTGTCCACCGCGCGATTATTTCCACCAGCCCTAGCGAGGTTAGGAGCCCGAGCTGCGCTTTACGTGAAGGTACTACATACAAAAGCGTGCTATGAATAGCATTACTAAACAACTGGCAATTCAGAGCAGCCAATAATGAAAATTCTGTATCTATTTAGTCACCCAAACCTCTGACTTAGAATTTTGAATAATGTACATTCTTACTACAAATTGTTTGTGATGTTCCTAATTTGTAAGTAAGTAGCTTTGGAAATAACGTCTGCTAAATTAATTACAGCATTTTTTTTCAAGTTCTATACTGTAAATGTGACCCTGGACCACAAAACCAGTCATAAGTAGCACGGGTATAATTGTAGCAATAGGTAAAAATACATTGTATGGGTCAAAATTAGCGATATTTCTTTTATGCCAAAAATCATTAGGATATTAAGTAAAAATCATGTTCCATGAAGATATTTGTAAATGTCCTACCGTAAATATATCAAAACTTAATTTTTGATTAGTAATATGCATTGCTAAGAACTTCGTTTGGACAACTTTAAAGGCGATTTTTATTTATTTATTTATTTTCTTTTGCACCCTCAGATTCCACTCAAATAGTTGTATCTCAGCCAAGTATTGTCATACATCAATGGAAAGCTTATGTATTCAGCTTTTAGATGATGTTTAAATCTTAATTTTGACTGGTCAAGGTCACAAATGTTGATGTTGACTTTGTATGGTTTATCAATCTTTGCACCATTTACATATCCAATTTAACGACTCTATAAAAGCCATGTGGTGTAAAAAGTAATATTTTTCTTACATCTTATGTATTAAAAAAAAAGGTTTTTAAATAGACCAAAATTGCAACAAAAGACATTTTGTATTAGCTTTGTCATAAAAAAATAAAACAACCAGAAGTGTGCATTAAAGTCATATGAATTTAATTCTAAATGCATTTTTGTATAAAGTAAAAAGGGCAAAAATGAAACACAATATTGACACCTATATGTGACCCTGGACCACAAAACTAGTCTTAAGTAGAACGGGTATAAATAAAATAAAAATCATTAGCTTATTTATTCAGCTTTCAGATGATCTTAATTTTAAAAAATTGACTCTTATGACTGGTTTTGTTGGTCAAGGTCACAAATGTTGATGTTGACTTTGTATGGTTTTCAGTTTTTGCATCATTTACATATACAATTTAACACCTCTATAAATGCCATGTGGTGTAAAAATAATATTTTTTCTTACATAGGTTTTTAAATGGACCAAAATTGCACCAAAAGACATTACAATTTGTAATAGCTTTGTCATAAAAAGTGGTACATTAAAAGATTTCTAGACCTTGACACACTTTCGTGTAGGTCCGCAGGGGGTTGCACTATGCTATGTTTTCCTGATATGTTTTTCTTTAATGTTTATGCACAACAGTTTAATATTTCTTATATTAATATGCATAGTGATAGATTATGCCAAAACAACCAGAAGTGTGCATTAAAGTCATATGAATGTAATTTTAAATGCATTTTTGTAAGTAAAAAGGACATCATTGACACTTATATGTAACCCTGGACCAGAAAACCAGTCTTAAGTAGCACAGGTATATTTGTAGCAATAGCCAAAAACGCATTGTATGGGTCAAAATTATAGACTTTTCTTTTATGCCAAAAATCATTAGAAAATTAAGTAAAGATCATGATCCATGAAGATATTTTGTACATTTCCTACTGTAAATAAATCAAAACTTAATTTCTGATTAGTAATATGCATTGCTAACAACTTCATTTGGACAACTTTAAAGGTGATTTTCTCAATATTTTGATTTTTTTGCACCCTCAGATTCCAGATTTTCAAATAGTCCAAATATTGTTCTATCATATCAAACCATACATCAATGGGAAGCTTATTCATTCAGCTTTCAGATGACATATAAATCACAATTTTAAAAAAATGACACTTATGACTGGTTTTGTGGTCCGGGGTCACATATTTCAGTGTTGTTCACATGTAACATGTGAGGCTTCAGAAGACTGTGATTACTGCAGAAAACTTCTCAGTGTCTACGTTGCTCATTGACTAAACGGCACTTTGACAAAACTGCTCTTGAAATATCCAAAGGAAATCAATTCGAAGTCAATGGCGGAGCACAAACAGGCCTAAAGATTCAGTCGCGCTGACTTTTCGCCTGAGTCACGCATGGATTTTGGATGGAGGAGGTGCCTGTGTATATTTAAGGATTAGCAACTCCCCCTTCCCTTAACTGAGCTCCTTAGTTATTAATTTTACTGTTAAATACCCAAAGAAAAGCACTTTTAAGCAGCTCTCATTAATACGCCTCTCCTCCGTACAGCACAGCTAGGTGAGAACCGTCGCCGTGGCTAATTATTACCTTCATATGCAAATGCCGTTAGTCATGCTTAAAGTGTACTTTTTCTTATTTAATTAATTAAAACAATCATCTATGAACTTTAAATTAGTCTGGTGTAAAATAATCTCTTTTTATCGTTTAATAATTAGCAGGCAGTAAAGCGGCTGTATTAATTGCATTTAGGCTTCCGCCCCAGGAGACGCACGGAGAGGAACGGAGCTCTGCTTCCTGAAATAGCGAATTCCCATGAACTGAGGAGCTAGGAAGGAAAAGAGAGGGAGAGAAAAGAAAGAGAATCAACTCTTTTCTGCGTTCTTTCTTTAAATTACCCCTGGGAATCAGAGACAACCCTTAATTAGCCTAGCGCCGTGGTAAAATTGATTGAAATGCAGCACATCAATTATTAAGCGTAACAGTTTTTTATAACTCTCCCCTGCTTCTCTTTGGGTGGGAGTGGGGTACGGTAAATCGCTTGGGTGTTACCTCCGAAAACAGACTGCAAATGAGAGTTTCTTCAGATCTTCACGACCCCTCGGTATCTCTTACACGCAGCGCCGTGCATCCGAGCAAAGTATCACTGATACTCCTCACGGCTCTCGTCTCCTTTGTTCTGCTGCGATGTTTACATACTAGATTAGGAAACTATGACGCATACTTTCTAACGCAGCCATTCAAGCACAGAAACAAATGAGGGGTTCAGCAGGGCTCTGTATTGGGACCTTTCGAAACGACTCAAGCTTCTTTTTAGCTTTTGCGAAGGGTTAGCATGTCAATAACACCCCCGTCCAAGACTCCATACGCATCTTGACCCCTAAGGTCAAACCGTCAATGTCAGATAAATAACCTCCCTCCTATTTGGAGTGTCGCCACATTCAGGTCAAAACAAGGTCATGTAATTCTCTCTGTAACATTAACATGGGTTTATTTGTCTCCACCTAAACAGCAAGTACTTGGGTAATAAGCAGCTGGCACTTCAAATGACTTCTGTGATTACCAAAACAGAGCTGTTAGTTAAAGCCATCTCACTGGCAAATTACTGAAACAGTATTAATCGGTTAAAACAGCAATAATCTGTATAATTGCTTTAATTACCCTGCCAATAAAGAGCAACACAAATTCACAGCTCATTTTTTGGCTGTTGGCCCACCAAGTGATTTTCCTTATAACTGCTGCCAGCTGCTGGTCAAAATGTGCATAACAAGAGGTACATTAATTCTTGAGGGTAGGTGATTTCCAATAACCTGCAGTGTTGTTACTTTAAAAAAGTAATTAGTTATAGTTTCTGGTTACTTCTCACAAATAGTAACTAATTGCCAGGGAAAGTAACTATTGTGTTACCTTAAAAAAAAAAAAAGTTTAAAAATGTCAAATAACTTGGACTATTGAAATGAGTTAAAAATTTAGTTTACTCACCAGACTAATATTAAATAGCTGATATACTATTTTTAAGCATATATATATAAAGCTTAATGGCACAGTTTTTACATTTTTAAAAAAAGTGCATTTAGCATCAGTCAGTTGAGTATTATATTATAATCAGCGCTGGGCATGTTACTTTAAAAAAAGTAATTAATTATAGTTACTAGTTACTTCTCACTAATAGTAACTGAGTTATTAACTGAGTTACATCATAATAAAAGTAACTAATTACCGGGGAAAGTAACTGTTGTGTTACTTTTTTAAAAAATGTTCAAATATGTCAAATAACTTGGATGCCCCCAATATTAAATATATTAAATATAGATTTTTCTTACTAATATATATATATATATATATATATATATATTTAAAGTGTAATGGCACAGATTTTTAAATATCTGAAAGTACATTTTGCATCAGTCAGTCAAGTATTATAGTTTGATATTATGATAATTTAACATTAAACTTAGTAATTAGAACTTCAGTAATTAGAATAACCATGTATGAATGCATATTTGTCATGTTGACTGAACTTAAGACTGGTGGTGCTTAAGATATTGTTTGTAATTTAGTGTTTCTTTAAAAAAAAAGGGAGGGGGGACGAAAAATAATACTGATAAGATAACACAACTACTTTGAATTCTATTACTAATAACAATATAAAACGCACTAAAGATTAATGAGCTGCTGGGTTCATGAATATTAATCACGTTGTCTGCGTTCGCTCAAACTGATTTGCTGAAATCAAAACAGGGACGATAATAGGTGAGCGCCAGCCAATGAGATTGCCGTTTCCGCATTAGTTCCGCCTACTACCGGAGAAGCCAACAGTTCTTAAAAGCTGAAGAACTCCAAAGGAACTCCGTTATTTTGACAGGAAAATACAACAAAGAATATCCTTTACATGGTACACGTCAATTCTGCATGGTATAAGACTCTCTCGCTCTGTATCTTTCTTTTCATGTGTATGAGTCAAAACGACTGAGTTTACGGTTCGTCAAATACAGGTACGCTAATGAACTGAAATATAAAATTATAATAATGTTATAATGAATTATAGTAACGCTGCATTTTTTGTCAGTAACGGTAACTGCGTTGTAACAGAGGAAACAGTCATTCGTTTGATTACTCGTTACTGAAAAAAAAAACGCAGTTAGTAACGCCGTTTATATATAACGCCGTTATCCCCATCACTAAATATAATGACATTATGATAATTTAGCAAAAAACTTTAGCAATTAGAACTTTAGTAATTAGAATAACCATATATAAATGCATATTTGTCATATTAACTGAACTTAGGACTGGTGATGCTTAAGATATTGTTTGTAATTTAGTGTTTCTACGAATTCTACTACTAATAACAATATAAAACACATTAAGGATTAATGAGCTGCAGGGTTCATAAATATTAATGACGTTGTTTGCGTTCCCTCGAACTGATTTGCTGAAATTAAAAATAGGTGAGCGCCAGCCAATGAGATTTTCGCATTAGTTCCGCCTACTAACGGAGAAACCGGTAGTTCTTAAAAGCTGGAGAATTCCGAAGGAACGCCGATATTTTGAGAGGAAAATACAATAAAGAATATTGTTTACATGTAGCGCGTCAATTCTGCATGGTATAAGACTCTGTCGCTCTGTATTTTTCTTTGTGTGTGAGACAAAGCGACAGCTAATCGTGTGCCTTCACACTAGAGTTTACGGTTCGTCAAATGCAGGTACGCTGTGCATCCATTCAGATGAAATGGAAAATTATAATGATATTATAATAAATTATAGTAACGCCGCATTATATAGTAAGTAACGGTAACAGCGTTGTTACGGGGGAAACGACAACCATCCGCCAATAAATATGACCTCTTGAGAAAAAAAAATGGCATGGTGTTGGCATAAAATGACATCAAAATTTTAAGTATGTCATGACAGTCATTTCTGGGTGAACTATCCTATTAACCACTCCTGCCTTGAGGTCTCTTGGGGGTCACTGACTAGAGGACTACATGACCCTTCTGATGTCCTGTATATCCTGGTCATTGTCAGTGCTTACCATGGGTGGAAAAACTCATTTGAGCCTAATTAATTCTTTGCAGGGCCCTTGTGCTCCAGTTACCGCTGCAGACCTTTGCCAAAGTAGCGGGAAAAAGACTTCAGAAGACATCCAACACTTCACACTGGACAAGTCAGAGGGCAGTGCACAAAAGAATCCGTAGAGCCCATTGTAAAGGAGTCAGGGTCAAGTATAGGTTAGGATGATGTTTTAATTAGCTGGCCATAACTTATACATGATTGCTCTTTCCCTATGGCCAAAATTCAACAATGGAGCTACTCTTGAATGATCCGAGAAGAATAACACAAGGCATTGTGAGGGTCAGAAACCTCTCTGAGGTAAAGAAATCTCACAGGTAACCAATCATGTGAATGAAGACTCGCCCAAGACGGCGAGCTCAGAATTGAAAACAGTATCGTACTTACATTATGGATAGTCGGACATAACTGTTTGACCCGAATAGTTACCGGGACCGGCGGACCACAGTAGCGTCTAGAACGGCGTCCTCTGATTGAGTTGCAAACCCAGTAGGCCTATTTAGAATACATTTCCAGTAAGTCAGTTTGTAAGTAAATATACGTTTTTGGGAAATGTTTTCTGGCGCACATTAACGAGCCACTGGGGTTTACACTGTGAAATGCTGCCAAACCAGATGTAACTTCGAGACTAAATGCCACATAAATTATAAACTATTACAGTGTAACTTGGAGAAACCACTTAGTGCCTATCCCGACCACAGAGAGGGGTTTTAACCGGAGACGAATGATTAACGAATGCTGCGATACGCCTCCGAGCTTTTAGCGACTGATTGGCTCTATGTGGTCTCGTCTAACATCGAGGCCCCTGTGGACCTAACCGACGATGAGGCCTTGATTCTGATTATAGTGACATCTACTAACGAACAAACAAGTCAATTGCACATACATTAGTTTTTATAAGAGATCTCGTGTGCACACTCACCAAAAGTTAAAGGACTTGAGGGCTTTGTTATAATGAAAATAAAATGGGCAAGATCAGATATACTTTTGTTTACACATTTAACTTGAGAATTGTAACAATATTTACACTAATTGAGACTCATAAAGTGAAAATTCAATCATAAAACTTAATTTATCTTCAGATTTAAATTGACAATACTGTCTGAACTAATCTCAGAAAAAATAACATGTTACTGAAGCTCTTGCTCCCCCTGGTGGTCAAAGAAAGGAAGTACAGCAGTATCATTTTTTCCTTTAATAAAACTGCTGTACCTAGATTCGTCTGAGACAGCTGCAGAAGATTAGACCTTGGGGGTCCCAGTGGTCAGAAGAGCCTAGTTTCTTATCAAAGATATGTCTGATCATGTTTTTCATTTATTAACAATCACACTACAAGTATCTTATTTATTTAAATTTACATTCTGCATTAGTTTGTGGGTTTAATGTATTTATGGATAAGGGTAGTTTCTATTTATTTGAAAAAATTATTTATTTCTAGGATTTGAAAAAGTTATTACAATTATAAATTTGAATATATATATATATATATATATAATATTTATATTTAAAGTTTTTAAAGTCTCTTATGCTCATCAAAACTGCATTTATTTGATGCAAAATGTTATTACAATATAAAATAATGTTTTTTTATTTTAATATACTTTAAAGTATAATTTATTCCTGTGATGCAAAGCTGAATTTTCATCAGCTGTTACTCCAGTCTTAAGTGTCACATGATCCTTCAGAAATCATTCTAATATACTGATTTATTATTAGAATTATCAATGTTGGAAAATATTCAATGTTGGTGCTGTCAAATATTCTTTTTTGGAACCTGTGGTTCTTTTTATCAGGAATCTTTGATGAATAACAAGTTTAAAAAGAACAGCATTTATTCAAAATATAAATCTTTTCTATAAATCTATGCTGTAACTTTTTATTAATTTAACACATCCATGGTGAATAAAAGTATTAACTTCTTAAAGAAAGAAAGAATAAAAATTTACTTACCCCAAACTTTTGAACAGTACTGTTAGAAAACTCTACTGTTGAGAGATTGTTAGAAAAGATTGGGGTTCCAGCATCCAAAGTAAAGCCGTGCAGCTAATTTTACACAATGATTACAAAATTTGTTTTATTTTTAAACAGATTTTTATTTTGAAAATAAAATGGCTTTGTTAAATATACTATTATTTATAAGCTGTTCTTCTTCTGCCACCTGAAATGGAAAAAGTTTGCTCAGTATTAATATTTTGTTGAATGTGTTTGTGTGTTTGAATGTGTTTGTGTTGTGGTGGCACCTTGGCTGATTTAGGCTTGGCATGGATAAATAAATATGACAATAAAACCGCCAGTAGGTGGCAACAAGTCCCTGTGCAAATCAAAAATTATTTATTAAATCAGACTTCTGATTCATTCATGTTTATTGATTGACATGTTTGTAAATTCAATTTTATTAATCAAAGAGCATGTTTAATTAATTGAAATCATGAAACGCATACAATTTCACATAAATTTAATAAAGGTTTAACAAAAATGACATGTTTAGGGCCCTATGAAATGTTTTATTTTTTCTCACTGTTTTATTGTTATCAAATTCTGTGTTTTAGCATGTCTAATTATTTGAATGCATACTTAATTTATTCAAATTTATTCTTAAAATATCCTTATAAAAGTTTTGGTTTTTACCCTCAGAAATTCTGTGTTTGTGTATTTCAAATGTACTGGTTATCAAATGAAGGCATAAAACATAATTTTTTTTTATTTATCTTTTAATTATTGAAAATTAAGCAAACTTTTTTTGGCAAACAAAGGGAAATTTACTATTAAAATTAAAACATGGAAGAAATGTTGTGTGATTATACCTTAAAAAATAATATTTGTTTCATTTTAGTAGTAGTAGTAATATATTTCTGGCACAATGTCTTCAAGTTAAACCGGGCTTTTATTTTGACGGGTTTCCGTGTTTACCTTTACATTTCTGTGTATATGATATAACCTAGTTTTCCTAAAGTGGAACTTTCAAATGCTGAGATCACCGTGCGCTTCAGTGTGTGTGTAGTAAACAAAACCGCTCCTTTGCTCCATTCATTAAAACAGAGACTCACAGAACATGAAGGATCACGTTTAAATGGTATTTTTGCTGCGTAATATTTACAGATACTAGTCCATATTGCGGTTTGATGTAAGTGTAATTAACTACTTTTGATTAGTTTGTTCAAACTTTGACAAATTTCGTGACATTCCGCCTTATTCAGTAAATTCCGTTTTTATGACCGGATTCCGCGATTCCGTCCACGTTTTCATACGACCATATAAAAAAGAGAAAAGGATCATTAATTCACAAGCAGCTTAAACTGAGGCAAAACCAGTAATCTCACACTACAGTAAAGAGCGGAAAAATTGATTGTATTTCATAATAAAATTGACAGAATTTAAAGGCTATTGTGTTACATTAAAAGTAACAAAATGCTCTTGTGATTATTGGGTGGCTGGCGCGCTTCAAAAAATGAATTGATTTGAAAACGTTAAATATCGCTCCCAAGCATTTATACCATCAATAAAACAGCTTGTGAATAGTCATGCAATGTGATTTACCTCAGACAAGACAACAATAAGGAGCGTTGTAGCCCACATTAACCTATGGGGGCCTACAAATGTTTTTGCATATGTGACCCTGGACCACAAAACCAGTCTTATGTTGCACGGGTATATTTGTATCAATAGTACACATACATTGTATGGGTCAAATTGATCGATTTTCCTTTTATGCTAAAAATCATTAGGATATTAAGTAAAGATCATGTTCCATGAAGATATTTTGTAAATTTCCTACTGTAAAGACATCAAAACTTAATTTTTGATTAGTAATATGCATTGATAAGGACTTTATATGGACAACTTTAAAGATGATTTTCTCAATATTTTGATTTTTTTTGGATACTGCATCACATCTTGCTGGATTTGAATCATGAGCTTGAAGTGTTTCAATCAAGAGAGCAACACAAGAATCATTCAGTCTCAGCTCTGAGTTTATTGCATTTCACTGAATGCCACTTAATGTATTTTGAACTCTTTGGTTATGTGTTTTCCTCATTACTTTGAATATGTATTGGATTTCTGTACTCATAAATATGGTTTATAGCAGGTGTTAACAGTGACTAACAACTGTTACTAATGAAGGGCGGGGTCGGGTGGGGTTGCTATAAACCATTAAAGCTCATATGGTTGGAGAGAATAACCACCCCGTCCTTCTGTTGTCAATCACCGTGTCACACCCCCCACCACACACAACACACTACACCACACCGGGCATTTACGACTGTACACGGCCCCCCCTGCACACCTACAACCAACACAGACCGGCAGGGGGGGCAGCTATACCGACTTCACCGGCTTTTACACACCACAGGGGGACTGCACGGGAAGGTAAAGTACCACGGAGTTATCAGAAAGAAATGTGCTATTAATACCGAGAGGAGAACAGGTAGATCAGCCGCTGAACCTCAACTCCGAATTTACCAAGAGTGATTTAGAACGCTTCCTTACAGATCGCTTTAAAGGCTCTTTATGACGTCATATTACGTCGTCTCGGAAGGCCGATTTATTTATTTTAATAAATGCGTAATGCTCCATTTTAAAGGACTCACCGTCACTGCTGACACATTAGGCCATAAATAGTACCAACATAAATATCAGTAACATTTGCACACATGGTCGTATGGTGGGTTCTCGGGGGTTTCTTTTTATTAAAAGTAATAAATTCCCTTCTTTGTGAAAGTCACATTAAATTTCTTTTTAATGTTTTACGATGAACAAGTTACTTTTCGAATGCCATATACACACTGTAGTTTTTATTCTTTACTATTTACCCTTCAAACTTTCAATGTTTAAACTGATCTAAGCAAAGATAAAACAAATCGTTTCTGTAGTTATTATTTGAATGCGATTTACATAAAATAATGTATATGACATTAGCAATGTAGTTTTCACTATTTACTTTTATGGATTTTAAAAAGAAAAAAAACAAGAAACAGGAGAATAAGGACTGACAGTCGATGCTTAATGTTGAGAAATTATTATTTCAAGAAATATAAAGAGAAATATGAGAGCTGTGTGTGGAGGGAGGGGAGTTTTTTTTCCGAATGTCTGAATGTTTAATCTATTTGCGCACATTGTTTTGAACTGTACTATATAGCTGTGTTTTGCGATCAGGGCCGTCACACACATGGTTGAATTTTTTTTAATTCCTAAAAAACGCCATTATTTTATCTGAAAAATGTAATCATTTTATATTATTGACAAAATATTTTAGTTTGTCGTGTATATATTTTTTTTCATTCGATCAGACAACATTTTAAGATGTCATATGGTCACGTTACAACACGCCCCTCACATGTTACAATGTACCCCACCCAGGGGGCATGTTGTCACTTTTCACTTCCTTTCTTTTGAGGTAAATAACAAAAAACGTACACACTGTAATTATAAAACAAAGCTACATATTTGTACTAGACAAGCGTGAAAATAACGTGGATACAAAAAAAAAAAATACACTCTGAACTCCACTTGAATTTACACAAACTGAGAAATTCAAAAAGTGTTAGGTTGTGCCCCGCGCTCCCCTACTTACTGTAGGAAATGTTTTTGGCATAAAATAAATAAAAACTATCATTTTGTGGTCCAAAGTCACAAATAATGCCAGTGCTGACTTACTACACCACTGGTTTGTAGCCCTAAATTATTATACATAGACAATTTAAACATTTAATTTGCATTATATTATTACACGGTTTTTGCGAAGGGCATGCTTCCTATAGTTTTTTTTTTTTTAGCAAGGGGGATGCCATCCCCTCACATGCCCCCCTCAATTCGAGTCCTGCCTTCAACCACCCCCAAAACATATAATTGTATGAAGCTCTGCACATTTTAGAATATCACTACTACATAACCACACATTTACAGTGTAGTTAATTTATTAAATGAATTAATTTGACCGTTCGCAAACAGTTTGATTGACAGGCGATCTGACCAATCATAACAGCGAATCCGCCATCATGTCCGACAAACACATCAGACAGGAGAGTACAGATTAACTTCGGTGGACATAAACTTGAAAAACTGTGTTTTTTACTGTGTTTTTTAGTGTTCTATACTGTTTTTTCAACCCCAGTGTTGGGTGTAACGCATGACAAGTAACACGAGTTACATAATATTATTACATTTTTTCCAAGTAACTAGTAAAGAAACGCATTACTTTTTAACTGACAAGAAAATATCTGAGTTACTCTTTCAAAAAAGTAACGCCAGTTACCCCCCAATTATTTATTAAAAGCTCTCCTGTCCTCATGTTGAGAGAAATCGGGAGAAAGATGTTAGTTCTAGAATAAATGTGAACATGCATTAATTCATCTCACAGATTCAGCATTCCTCAAAATGAATAAAAACCGTGAGATTCAACTCAGAATGACGCAATCCTGCAATAATTAAATATGTTAAATAATACAAATATCCTTTATGCATAATCCCATTTTATTAACCGATGTCTTTGCTGCCGACCTTTGATAATCCAGTTCAACCATACTAAGCAGCAAAAATTACTCATATTATCTAACATTTGTTTTCCCTTTTTTATTGCTGAAGAGTCGACATTTGTCTTCTGCGGTCTACTGTACAGACGTGAATTTACTTTTCTCAAAGCCTGAGGCTTTTAGTGTGAAAAGGCTTTCACATTTGCCAAAAATAGAACTTTTTATATTAAAAACAAACAAGCCCTGGCCAGATTTTAAAAGTAACGCAAAAGTACAGTAACGCATTACTTTCCATAAAAAGTAACTAAGTAACGTAATTAGTTACTTTTTTAGGGAGTAACTTAATATTGTATACTCGCATTTCTTTTAAAACTAACTTTCCCCAACACTGATGACGCCTTTCCACGGTTGAAATAAAACACTGTAGAATGTTCATTTCATGCTGATATGAAAAGTAAATATGAAAAGTAAATATGAAAAGACAATCGGTTCATATGTGCAATCTGAACTGAGGAAATATGTCACGAGTCACATTAAAGAGACACAAAACGGTACTGTTTGAATTTCTTTCAAATAAAACTTAAAAAAATAAAAATAAAAAATGAAAAAAAAATAAACTTATAAAGATTAGACTTACCAGAACCTGCTCTGTCTCTGTTGGCATATTGTCAGCTTCCTCTTTGCTCCGCGATGTATTTTACACTATGTGAGAACATGATGTGTAGTGTGAGAGCGCACTGTTTGTCAGACATAGCAACAGTAACTAAGGAGGGCGGGTTTTTGCGAACGGTCAATTGCCTTTTTTGTAAATCACAGCTTTACTGTTTCATCCAGTTTGGAACGGTATCTGGTTTTAATGCAAACAAGAAACTAATGCCACACAAATGTGAGCTACCAGACAGTTGTAGGAATCTCACCAACACCTGCATATTCACTTTTTGGGGGAATTCCTCCAGGGATGTGTGCAACTAGATACACCAAGTTCAGTTTTGTATCCAGGACACATATTGTACACAGGAGTATTCCTTTTGGATCCTTTGGCACCTTTTAATGTTTTTTTTTTTTTCCAATAAAGATCACATTCGCTTACCACGCCAACATTTGATTTTGCTACTTTAAGTATTTACTCTGTTTTTTAATCTTAAAATATTGCAAATTATATTATGATCGTCTCACATTAAGCATCATTTCCACCGAAGCCAACAATTTTGTCCCTAATAAACTTCTCAAAAGTTAGTGTACTTACCCAGTACGGTTGGCATAGAGCACGCTTGACATAACGTACAAGTAGCATCATAAAACAAGAAGAAAAACACTCCACACAGGCATTAACATGAGAATTAAAACTTTTTATTAGTGTATTTATGAAGTCTGCATATGCAACACGCCTGAAAAGCTTATCGCCTGAAGTTCACGTCCTACCAATACATCTCTAATGGTAAAACAAGCTCACCAACTGTTAAATGCTTTGCAAAATAGGAGAAAAAAAAAAATAATAACAGAAAAAGTAAAATAAAATTATATATACACATTTATATGCATATATGTCTGGTCCACTTTCAGTTCTATTTGGTTATCTTTCCACACCCAGTCAAAAATGGCAAACAGAATGTTCCCAGTGTCTTAACGGCCATCGTCGACTTTATAAAAATAAAAAAATAAAAACAAAAAGCGGGCCACAACATCTTCGTCAGCTTTTTACTAGATGCACTTAAAGTACAATCAAGAGTAGTTAAGATCAATGAAGGAAAATATGGAGACAGAGGTGGGAAGAAGGGGAATGGATATTTGCAACGCCTGGTCACTGCCACAACAAGTAAAGAATAACAGACAGCTATATCACAGTCATTAGTAAAAGTTGTACAACGAGCACGCACACTAAAGTTGCACAGTTCTCCCTGTAAAGCAACCTTTTTTTTAATTCCCCAATTGCAAACAAACAGAACCCGCGGGATTCGGGTAACCGCTTACACGGTATCGTGTCGTGAACGTGGGAAGCGACTAAAAAAAAAAAAAATTCAAAGTCCGATGTACTTCAGGGGGTTCGAGATCAGGGCGAAACGTTAACCGGGACAACAGCTTGAATATCGAAAGCGGAGGAAGAGGAGAAAAGATAGTTGCGCTTATAAAAATTTCATGCTAAATAACGTTTTCGTATGATAGGACATCTCATTATGAAGCCATGTTCCTTTAAAAAGAGGGCATGATCTAAAAAAATATTCAATTCTAATAAAAAGGAAGAGAGCTTTAAAGATCTTAAATATATTTATATATAAAAATACATGAAAATACAAAAAGTAGCTAAAAGAAAGAGAAAGGGAAGAAAAAGAAATCTCGTAATCGTGTGAAGGATAACCTAGTTTATTAACACTTAAAGCTTAAATACTTGGATTTGTTTTTTAGGATTTTTTGTCGTTTTATTTTAAAGATCCGGACTGCGCGAGACGTTTTAACAACCTTCGAAAGGCCCTAAAAGAAGCCGCTTTCTGAAGAAACCAGACTCCAAAACCACTCCACGGCTAACTAGCGAGTAAAAAGTTCATTTCGAGGGGCGGCGTAAGATTCGAATTGAACGTGGGGTCTTTTTTTTGCGTTTAACATTCTATACGTTTAAAGAAAAGAAGCATACAGCAGCATACCTCAAATCAAAGGCAACATTCTCATATAGTGGTTCAGGGGAAGAAATCGTAATAAAAATAAAGGAAAGTATCTTTTGGCATTACTGAAGAAATCAAAAACCATGATTAAGTCTCAACGTGTCAATCTACACAATAATAACGTGTATAAAAACAAAGAATGCGACTTTTTGCCAGAAAAAGTAACTCCTTGAATGACCGGATTGGGATCGGCATCCGTATTTACTTCATCGGGGGGGGAAAGCCTTGCTGCTACAAGTGTGTGAAGTTGTTTACTGCCTTCTTGAACTTCCACACAACATACGCACCTTCCCTCCTTCGCGAAAACCGTCGAAATAAAATAGAAACCAATATACATTTCAAGTTCTACTACTAATACATTTAATATTGAGGGTTTATGAAAGAAAACAAGAGAGAATTAAAGGTGCATGAAGCTGATGAGACAGCAAGTGCTGCGTTCAGGTCCGAACGGAGAGAGAACATCAGTGTCGGGAGGACAGAGAGGATAGAGAAAGGCTCACGAGTACTATGAAAGAGAAAGAGGGGGGGCGGGGGTCGAGTAAGTCTGTTGTTCTTCGAGTTGTCGGTTCATGTGATTGTAGAATCAGTCGTTTTGGGGGCAGAGGACTGAGAGCTTGGTCACGGCGATTAGGACATACTGGAACAGCGTACGGAGGGCGAGCCCATCTGGGTCAGGACCTTGTCCAGCCACTGCAGGGGGCCGTTCAGGTGAAGCTCGATCCAGCAGGGGGTGCTCGTCACTGTCTGCCGTCTGCAACGAGAACCAACGGTCAAAGGATGCATTGTGGAAAACACATTTCAATTTTAACATCACAGTAATGTATAGTTCTCGAATATTCATTTTGGAGTGAGATTAACAGGCAGTAGGAACTGCTAGAGTGACAGCATGAGGCGTGGCTCATGAATATTAATTAGTCCCAGAAACAGTTGCACACCAACTAGGGATGTCACAATACTCAATATAATATTGAACTGTTCGGTACGACATCCACAGTTAAACACGTGCTTGTGAATTGCGGTTTTTCGGATTGCATTTAAATAATTTCCTTGTTTTATTTCTCTCGAAATTTGCACGTGCACGTGATTTCACATGCTGAGATGAGGAAATTCCTCCCTGTTTATATTTGAAAAAGCAACACACGCAGAGCATCTTCCCTTCTAATTACATGCAATGATAAGCCTTTCTAAACCTGCTGTCCAACAAAAGAGAACATAAGTTATTTTTACTTCACAGCATCAGTCGAGTGTTTGAAATCACTTCCTTTTGTGATCTGATGTGGCGTCTTATCATAGAATGAGGCAGACAATATATTCTATACTGTATGTCCATTAGCAATGGCTTACAAATATACTTAAACATTATGAAAATACCCGAGATGGCTTGAAGAACACAGATAAACCATATATTATTGCAGATGAGTGTTTCTTGTCCTTACATTTCATCATTCAAAACATTTAACGTTATACAGCAATAGCGATTCCTTTATCCATATTAGAGATTTTCTGGCTGGAACATCATCAGTGTTATCTCTGACGCGTATGTGGATTTTCTGCATGAGGGCGCCATCTAGTGTCCAGTATGAATGAAACCCATCCTATTTTTGAAAAATAATACCTCTCTCAAAAGAAAAATTAAGCAGACATATAATAATCCACACCTTTTCCAGTGTACAGAGGTTTACAGGAGTGTTTTGTTGTTAATTAGATGCAAAAAAAAAGCTATCAGAACCGAAAACTGTGGTTAAAAACTGAGGTATGTATTGAACTGTGGACTAACTGTATTGTTGCATCCCTAATACCAACAACCTCATTGATATTCATAAGCTGTGCCTTTGCCATGGTTGGACCAGTAGTATTTTTTACCCACCTGTACTATCGACACTGTATAAAAACTGGTATGGTTTAATTTCTTCCAGTTTTGTTATTGACTACATATTGAAAAAAACGCTACTTTTAAGTAGGAGGTAAGTGTCCTTTGTTTTAGATATCTTATTTGGTTGATGCATTTGCACTACCAGTCAAAAATTTTTGAACAGTAAGATTTTTAGTGTTGTTTTTAAAGAAGTCTCTTCTGCTCACAAAACCTGCATTTATTTGATCCAAAATGCAGCAGCAAAAAAAAAAAAGTACCATTTAAAACAACCGTTTTCTATTTGAATATTTTTTTAAATGTAATTTATCCCTGTGATTTCAAAGCTGAATTTTTAGCATCATTACTCCAGTCACATGATCCTTCAGAAATCATTCTAATATTCTGATTTGCTGCTAAAAAAAAAAATATCTTTTGTAACATTATAAATGTCTTTATCAATATCTATTACTTAAGTTGATCACATTTATGATCAACTTAAAGCATACTTGCTAAATAAAAGTATTAATTTCTATAAATTCTTTCCACCCAAAAAAAAAACAAAAAACAAATAAACAAATAAATAAATAAATAAACAAATAAATAAATAAATAAACAAATAAACAAATAAATAAATAAATAAATAAATATATATATATATATATATATATATATATATATATATATATATATATATATATATATATATATATACACACATACACACACACACACACACACACACACACACAGATTCCAAAACACACACACACACAGATTCCAAGCTTTCAAATGGTATAAATGCAGGCTCTGTAAGCAGAAGAGGCTTCTTTTAAAAAAAATTAATTAAAACTTCAAAATATTACAAAAACTGCTCAAAATCTTCAGACTGGTAGTGTAACACAAGCTCTGTCAAAACATGAAAACTGGTGATGTAGTTACCTAATTGTGGACATCAAAAGCAGAAAAAAAAGACAAGTTTAACACTTATTTAAGAAATAAATAACATGAAAATAAATCATTTTTGCTATTGCTATTGTCAGAATTGTCAGCGAGGTGTTTTGATTGTCCATATACCTGTACTCGGCTCCCCAGCCTTTGACAAAACTCATGCGAATAGTGCACATCCTGGTCAACTGATATACAGCCTCAAAGCCCTGGTTCACCGACTGAGCCAGCAGTGCTGCAAACTCCTGGTTATTGAAGATCTTCAGGTTACAGCCTGAGAAAGAGGATATCATTACGTCATAACGCTTGACGTAAATTTCTAGATGGTGGACGGGTGGCACAGGTGACAATGAAAAATGAATGCATCTCTTACCTGGAGGGATTTTACAGACTGTCGCAGGGTGCCAGCCATACCTCTGATTACAGTTAGGGCTTTGAACAAAGATGGCGCTATCGCTAAGACATTCGGCAAACACTTCCCCACCAATATAATACAGCCTGACCCCTCGTCCTAATCAAAAAACACAAAAGAAGTTGTTTTGGACCCCACTGACTTTCATTGTACAGACAAGGACATTCTTCAAAACATCTTCTGTAGAAAAAAGCAAGTCATGATCGCATAAAATATGCCAGTTTTAATTTTTGGGTAAACCGTTCCCTGAAATTACACTGAAACACTTGATAACATCTTGCTACCTATGTGTCTCCGGGTCATCTCCACGGTGGCGTTGCGGTTGACGTTTGACAGCAGGCCCAGGCAAAAGCGCTCTGAATTGGAGGGGTCTGTGAAGCCGTCCACAGTGAGGGAAGGCTGAGAGGCGTGGAATGTTTCTCCGACCCGCTGGTTTAGTTCATAGTAAGCTATGGAGCACCAAAACGCGGGCTCTGAGTAAGTCACTGGCTGAAGGTCTGAAACAGAGCCGTAAAGACCAAATGTAAGAAAAACCTGACAAACTCAAATGTACTGTGCAAAGCCAATGTATGACTACGGAAGTATGAAAGCATGATAAGAACTTTGAAGATGCATTTAGAATGAGTGTAAGCACTTACCCATGCCATGATTGACAGGCGAGAGTGTGCTTGGTGACAGTTCCGCAGGAGAACCTGACCAAAAAAAAAGGGGTTTCTTACAATATCAAGGGTAATGGTAATACAAGATGAAACAGTGTTTTTTTTTTTTGGTGTTTGCCCATGTAAAATATGTCATCACTGGTAGAGTGTTCACTGATACAGCTCCATAGCCCCATCCTTCAATGGGATTTATTAGGGCACGAGCACCGTTATTCCGTTCCAAAATGAATCACATTTTTGAGGGCCTAAACTTGCTCGAAACTCTGCACACGCCCCAGAAGTGGCGAACATTTACATCTGATGTGTGACCCTGGACCACAAAATCAGTCATAAGGGTCAATTTTTCGAAATTGAGCTTTATACATCATCTGAAAACTGAATAAATAAGCTTTCCATTGATGGTTTGTTATGACAGGACAATATTTGGCTGAGATACAACTATTGGAATATCTGGAATGTGAGGGTGCAAAAAAAAAAAATCTAAATATTAAGAAAAATCACCTTTCAAGTTGTCCAAATGAAGCTCTTACTAATGCATATTACTAATCAAAAATTAAGTTTTGATATATTTACAGTAAGAATTTTACTAAATATCTTAATGGAACATGATCTTTACTTATCATTGGAGACCCCTTTCATTGGAGGGCGTGTCCGTGGCAGCCTGTCAAATTTCGATGTTTCGCCATGAGTGGATAGTCAGTCAGAGCGCAGGATTTTTGAGTCCTCTACAGGAAAGAGCTGTTCTCAGCACCACCGATTTGTACTTCTTCAGCAAACGGAAAAGCAATAGTTTGTATTTCATTTCTAAAAAAGTTGTAAATTGTATTAGTTTACGCAACATAAGGACGAGATGTCAGTCAGCTGCGTCAGCAGAGGTTGTTCCGCAGGATGGAGAAACCTTTTGCCTTGCAAAAAATAAATGGATTTTATTGGTTGTTATACAGAGTTTAATCTTAAAATATGTTCTCTAATGTCTGTACTGTTTGTTTACGGGCAGGTTTTGGAGTAAAAAAAAAAAAACAAAAAAAAAATCCCATTATAAGTGAAGCTAACATTATCTACACTGTATGGTGAATAAATCTCTTACCACACACTGCACACATCTGCGGCGTGTTATGCTCCGACGCGTCCACCGGAGTAGATCACGGTCACTCTAGTCAATGCTTATGTTTATACCCACCGCACTGCGACTCGAAGCGCCTTACAGAAGCTGCTCTCCATCGCTAAAGTTTGGCTAATCCTCCACCTCTTCCTTCCCCTCCCCCTAACCATTCGAATTTCCGTAGGCGGGATTTAATAATATTCTAATGGACCGCATTGTGACATCATTGCATGCGGAAAAACAAACGTTGTAGTCCAAAGGAGCCGTTCGTTGTAGTTCTTGAAAAGAGATTTTTTTAAAAACAAAATATCTCCCTTTGGAGTGGATTTTGAGATTTGTAACTTTGTAGATCTTTTTTTATGCCCAAACATACACACCACACACTGACTAAAATTCAGAAAGTGAAAAAGCATAATAGCTCCCCTTAAAGGTTACATTTCTATGTCTAATGCTAGTTAAACACGTTCAAATGTAATATTGTAAACTATGCTGTATTCACCCAAAAAAAATTCAATTTGTCTTGTATTTTGTCCATGTGTTTTTGCTTAATAATAAATGTTCATATTTGGATTACTGCTGTTGCTTCTAGTAATTCTGTGTGTATTTTTATAAGTTCCAGTCCATTTTAAACCAGAAATCTAATCATTTTTGAACAAGTTGACTTAAAATAACCCAGCATGTTTGGTAAAAACATTTAACTCAACCAGCTGGGTCAAAATAACCCAGTATGTGCTCTGTCCAATATTTACCCAGCGCTGGGTTGCCAAATAACCAAAGTTGGGTTGTTTTTAACCCAGCATTTTTTAGTGTAACCACAGACAAAATCAGCAAGTGTATGATACCTAGTTTTTAAAATCTGGTCACATTTTAAAAGTTGCATAGTGTACTAGAAAAAACACTTTCTTCTTTCCAAGCAGGTTTCAGACGTTCATTATCCAACTTTAAGTATGGAATAACAAAAGTTACTTTAAGGAAAATCTGGAGCTTAGAAAAGAAACTACTGCAGTAGAAGCACGTTGTGCTTTACTGTCTAAAGTGCAAACACACGTCTGTCATTCCCAGGTAGTGGTGTCACTGTGGGAATGTACCTGTGTCCATACTTTGATTCATCTGCTGGTCGCTGGCTTCCCCATCCTCACTGATGTATCCCGGTGGAGGAGTTTCTGAAAAAACAGAAATCACAACTTGTTAGAACTATTACAACACCCAGTCTTTGGCCACAAATTTCTAAGCAAGGCACACTGTGTGAAGTGTGTGCGCTTACCTGGTATATAATTGTTAGGAGGCTCGATCCCTGTTGGGAAGTTGGTGTTTTCAGGTATGGAGTTGGTGTAGTCATCCAGAGGCGGCAGCTCAGTCAGGATCTCCGTGTGTCTTGGCACGAGGACAGGAGGAAGAACTACAGGAGCGAACGTGATTGAATCAGCACTCAAAAAGTATGTAGCTGTATTTGTTCGAATGACACGTGTTGTCACCAGTTTCCATACCTGGCGTCTCCACCCGCTGGTAGTGGTAGGGGTTGACGCAGACTTCATCCTTCTTGAGGTTGAAGGCGTACTCGCAGGTCTCGATGGCGCGCAGCTCGTGATGGCTGTGCAGGTCGGGCCATCGCCACAGGCGGCAGTAGATGACATGAGGCAGACCTTTGCGGTGAGACACTTGCAGACGCCCGTCCAGAGATCTGACCCGAGCGTCCACAGAGAGAGGGACGAGAGAAATGGAAGAGAGGGAGCGTGCCAAATGACCAGAGAAAGACATGCATGGATGGAGGGAAGAGGGGAGATGGTGAGATTAGATGGCAAGTCATCACCAACAATAGAGACAGAAACTTCATCTGTTATGACTCAAAGATTTGAACGTTTAGCTACAATAACAGAATGTTAATACTTTAAATCACTGGTTCTCAACTGGTGGTTGGTGACCTAAGAAATGAGTGATATACGAAAGAAAAATATTTCTAAAGGCAACTAACTGTATAACAGTGCCAGGTTTTAAAATGTGGGAAAATTTCATCTTAATATTAATATGCATCCAATCAAAATGCATAACTGTACATAAGTTAAATAAGATACCAGTCAAAAGTTGAGCCAGTAAGACATTTTTTTGTTTGTTTGTTTTTTTTAGTTGTTTAAAGTTTAATGTTCACCAAGGCTTTATTTATTTATTATCAAAATACAGGTTTTATTTATTTTTATTTTTATATATTTTATAATAATTTATTTTATGCTCAGGCCTGCATTTATTTGATAAAAGTTTAATTTTATTAATATTTTCTATTTTATTTATTATACACATTTTATAATGAAACTCATTTTACACCCATCAAGCCTGCATTTATTTGATAAAATAGTAGTAGTAGAAAATAGTTTTTTTTTTTAAATATATAAATTACATTTATTTGATAAATCAAAATAGGTTTTTTTTAAATATATATAAATTACATTTATTTGCTAAATCAAAATAGTTTAATAAATTAATTAATAAATATTTTTGTTTTATATATTACTTGCTTATTTTATAATTAAATGTATTTTATGCTCACTCAGCCTGAATTTATTCCATAATAAAAATAGTTTCATAAATAAATAAATTTAATTTTATATATTATTTACATATTTTATAAAGAAATTTATTTTATGCTCACCCAGCCTGCATTTATTTCATGATAAAAAGAGTTAATAAATAAATAAATAAATAAATAAATAAATACTTTTAATTTTATATATTTACATATTTAAAAATGAAAATGTATTTTATGCTCACTCAGCCAGCACGTATTTCATAATATAAATACAGTTTTTAATAAATAAATAAATAAATAAATAAATGAATAAATAAATACATAATTTTTAATTTGATATATTATTTACATATTTTATAATGAAATTTATTTTATGCTCACCAAGCCTGCATTTATTTGATAATAAAAATAGGTTTTAATAAATATATTTTTTAATAAATTTAATTTTATTTATTTATATATTATTTACATCTTTCAAATTTATTTTATGCTAACCAATGCTGCATTTATTTGATAACCAAAATAGTTTAAATAAATAAAACACATTTTTATATATACATATATTTTATAATGACATTTATTTTATGCTCACAAAGCCTGTATTTATTTGATCAAAATAGTTTAAATAAATAAATAATATATTTTTACTTTATTATTTACATATTTTATGATGATATTGTTTTTATGCTTACAAAGCCTGCATTTATTTGATCAAAATAGTTCAAAAAAATAAAATATAAATATATATTTTTTATATATATCTACGTATTTTACAATGAAATGTATGCTCACCACGGCTGCATTTATTTGATCATAAATTTTTTTTAATAAATATTAAATAAATCATATTTTTCTATTTTATGTATTTACAAAGTTTGATGAAATTCATTACAATAAATATTCTATTTTATGTTTAAAGAACAGCATTTATCTGAAATAGAAATCTTTTGTAACAAATACTTTTACGATCACTTTACCAATATGAATGTATCCTTACTGATTAATAGTATTATTTTTAATAGTATTTATTTTTTTTTAAATAATACAAATTTACTGACCACAAAATCTGGCACAGCATACATAAGAAGTTTATACAAATGTAAATATAAACAGTTCATGCATAAATTCAGCATACTGTCATAAGCTGGGTCACCAAATAAAAAATAAAATCAACAAAACCAGTTGAGAACCACCGTTTTAAACATCTTGCTTCAGCAAAGTGAATGTATGAAATATGAAAACGTGTCCATCTGCTTTAAATCTACTGTAACATTTAGAATTAAAACTGTACAACAACAAAAGTGATTCCATCTTCAAGATATTTAATGTAAAAATCAAGTGTAAAGAAGCGCGTTAAAATGTTTATTCACGGCCCCTGGAGCCCCCTGTGCTCGTTCAGCCCCACCTGTGTCTCGTGGGGTGAGTGTGGCACAATGTCAGGAGAGGATATTCACCTGGTTTGGTCAGGGTAGCTGTAAAGGCCTGAGGTATCCCACTGTTCTATCGTATTTGGTGTACTCAGTCCCCAAATTTCAGAGCAATTGCTGTGCACAGAAAGTAAACAAACAAAAACAAAAAGAAAGAAAAACAAAAACACAAAGAAACAAAAAATGATAAACATGGGGCATGATTCATTCAAAAATACCAAGATGAAGTACCATGGCGGGATAATCGAAGGGCATCGTTTCTTTTATTCGAGATGCTTCGCGCGGGTCGCGCCCGAAGCCGGCGAACAACGCGGCCCACCTCCAATAAAAGAAGCCTCTCTAATGGAAAATTCACATATAACAGTGAGATGAGAAAACCGAAGAGAAACTGACAAATGTTTTTAAAGTTACAGATAGGGCTGGGCGATATATTGAGCGTTCGCAATATAATCGCAATGAAAAAGCATGTCAATGTGTTTCCATATTTACTGAAACATTGTAAGAAATTTAGCTATAACTTTTCCCATTCATTAAGTGGAAAAACAATGCCTCTATTTTAAATACACTATTTTAGATGTTTAAAAACATGTCGATATCTAATATCTGCTGATATTTTCTACATCGCCCAGCTCTAGTTACAGTGCATCATCTGTTCCCCGGTCATCATGCGGTGTGTTATGAGACGAACAGGGCAATTAACGTTATAAGAGACGTTTCATTCAGGGGTTGGATTTCACATCAGATATTTAACAACATTTAAACATGCAGCACAGGACAGGAGCCTATGACCTACTGTCGTTCGACTACATCACACATTTAAGATAAAGAACGCTATCAGTCAAATCAGACAAGCACACAGACCTTCGGTAGCTCTGAAAAAGAAACATGGGATGAGAAACAGACACGGTGACATGACAGGAACAGGACTCGCACAGACTTGATATGTGATGAATGAAGTTTTGGCCCCCTGTGGTTTAACCGTCTCTGAAAAGGGACTCGAACACGTGCCAGACTCCACCAGCGACCCGTTCTTATCATAAGTGCGCTTGAGAACCTTTCAAAAACTGAGATTGGATGATTTCGCTTGTTAAGTGTTCATCTACATTTTTTTTCTGCAGCAGCGGCCCTGTGGGCTACAGAAGTATTTTTCCTGTATACATACACAGTGGCAAATTAAATTAATATAGCTTTGCTGTACAGACGGTCACTTAACGGAGAAAGAAAATCAGCCTCATGGATCCAATGCAAGTCTAAGAACATTGCCTCAAAATGCAAAAGCAATGTACTGATATAAAAAAAGAATTTACTACATAAAAGATTTCAAATCGATTTCATACTCAAAAAAAAATGCAAATGTACTTCAGAACTTTCAAGTTACATTATTCAGTGTTGCTTTACATAGGGTGCAGAAAACATGGACAGAACCATGGAACCCAGTCAAAAAAAAAAAAAAAGGGAATTTAAAGTTTGGATGAATGAATCGTAAGTAGGTCAGTACACTTAAAGGAGAAGTTCACTTCCAGAGCAACAATTTACAGATAATGTACTCACCCCCTTGTCATCCAAGATGTTCATGTCTTTCTTTCTACAGTCGTAAAGAAACTGTGTTTTTTGAGGAAAACACTTCAGCATTTTTCTCCATATAATGGACTGATATGGTGCCGCGATTTTGAACTTCCAAAATACAGTTTAAATGCAGCTTCAAACGATCACAAATGTGGTTGTAAACGATCCCAGCCGAGGAAGAAGGGTCTTATCTATCGAAACAATCAGTTATTTTAATTTTTAAAAAATACAATTTAAATACTTTTTAATCTCAAACGCTCGTCAAAAATCATTTCAAAATCATCCTACATCACTGCAGAAGTACTGACCCAGTCTTTACAAAGTGAACATGCAAAGAAGATCAAACACTCTTAACAAAAAAGGTAAAACAGCGATATAGGATGATTTTGAAGTTGAGGGAACATAAGATGGGAATTTTTCGACATACACTAACTGTCACGAACCGGAACAAAAACAGTCCAGGCGGAGTAAGACAAGACGAGCGTTTAAAAAGCATATAGATTGTATTATTTTTATGAAAATCGTTTCACTAGATAAGACCCTTCTTCCTCGGCTTTGATCATTTACAACCACATTTGGGATCAATTGAAGCCGCATTTAAACTATTTTGGAAGTTCAATCTCGGGGCACCGTATCAGTCCATTTAATGGAGAAAAATGCAGAAATGTTTTCCTCAAAAAACTATTTCTTTACGACTGAAGAAAGACAGACATGAACATCTTGGATGACAAGGGGGGTGAGTACATTATCAGTGAATTGGTGTCCTGGAATTGGACTTCTCCTTTAAATCAAATAACAATATGGACTAGTATATATATATATATATATATATATATATATTCAGAATCGTTGAAGAGAGAATCGCAATGCATTGGAGAATCGTATATATATATATATATATATATATATATATATATATATATATATATATATATATATATATATATATATATATATATATATATATAAAATGATTCTCCAATGCGTCGCGATTCTCTCTCAACGATTCTGAATATTTCAGAATCAATTCTGAGCTCGTTGTTTTCCCGCATGTGGCACGTGCGCGCTAGAGACGTGGCGGGCTTCATTTCCCAAGCGGCTTTCCCGTCGAATGTGGAAAGCGTTCCATTTCTATAAGTGTTCTATAACTATTTTGAACTTTAAGCGTGGCGTACGCAGTTTAGGCGCACGCTTTGGTTGGCGCAGAAACAAGCCGTCCTCGGGCGGCGCAAGCAATTGCAATGAATGGGTTTCATAGCGCAGCACTTTCCACGGTCGGTGTGAAAGCTGTTAGACACGTGCGCATTGCTTGACAGTGTGTGCCTCCACTCGCCGTGTTTTACTTTAGATATGCTTTCATTAATGCCGTTTGGAATGCAGTACTATTAGAAGCATGGACTTTCATGTGCGCTTTGTGTTTGTTGTCCCGAAGATCGATTGCGGCTGCAGTTAAATGCACTTCCATTCTCGAATACTTTTATACAAAATTGATGTTCACACAGTCAGTTATGTTTCCAGAGCAGGACAAAACATTTGATATATCGAAATAGATCTGTGCATGAGTGTGAATACAGTCAGTTAAAGCTGCCACTGTCTATGATCTCATCAGTAATCAAACGGCAATAATGCTGAGGAAAAAAGAAAAACCCATAACTATTGTCTGAAATCTTTCAGATACTTAAAGAACTTATTTTAAATAAGTGACTGTTTTAAAAAGTAGCCTGTTTATATAATAAAAAATAAAGTTTGCACAAAATAAGCTTAATGTAAATGAAAATGTAGCCAAGGGCAGAAATATTGAAAACTGAGAATGTGATGCATATTGAGTTGATAATGAAAATAGTAAATGTACTGAATCATGAAACCAGTGAATATTCACACTCCTACATTTAAGATGGCAGTACTGACATACAGAGATTACAACTATAAACAAAAATCAAAGAAACTGCAATTTTAGTTAAAATGTAAGGTTGTAAAGATGTATTTGCACAGCAGAAGAATTATTTGGGGAAAAATGTAGATCAAGAATCGTTTTGGAATCGGATCGTGAATCCCAGAATCGGAACCGGATCGAATCGTGAAGTGCCTGAAGATTCCCACCCCTAAAACACAGAAACTTAAACTTGCTTGCTTGACATGCAAGAACTAGCTTAAATGATCAATTCATATAGATTACTTAAAATTCTTAATTAAGCGTCACAGGTTTGGTTGCACGGACTTTCAAAAAAGGGAGAAAAATGTTTTGAATTTCACTAAAAATATCTTCATTTGTGTTTAAAAGATGAGCCTTATTGAGCCTCATTGGCTTAGAACGACAAGATGTTGAGTAAATGATGTTTTTTTCATTTTGGTTAAACTCTTTAACCAACATTAAAAAGAACAATTTGTCATGTTTACGTCTTGAAACTCCAAGCAGCCATCCCAACACTAAGAACAAGCATTTATTCAACAAACTAACCAACAATAAAACACTTAAGGAGACAAAAGGAGTAAGAAAGACAACCCTTGAGGAGAACATTAACATTAGAGCAGGTTATGTGAGCGGCGCGTGTATCGCTAACCCTCGACCTGTACACTCGCTGCTACCTGATGTCAAAAGTTAATGAGACCGACCCTGATGTAACAAAGTCACCCGAGATATTGTGCGAAGCTTGCTCGGAGTATAACGTGTCCTTATTCCTTCAGGAAATTAAGATTTCATGATGTCCAGAGAACATGATCGATAGGAACTTTTAGTCAGCGACAGGCCAATGAGAAAAGTCAACAAATTTTTAAAGGTGATAAACTACAAGTACAGAATTATAGCATCAGGGCTCTACGCTTACTTTTCTTTTTAGGAGCACTTGTGCAATTAAATTGAATTTAGGAGCACAGTCCAGGGCTCAAAATTGGTAGCACTGGTACACCCAAATTCAAAAAGTTAGGAGCACCCAATGAATATTAAGGAGCACCACAACAGCCAGCAGCATCCTGATGAATAATAGCTTCACCAGTCGAACCTGATCCTAAATTCTTTACCACACACTTCTTTTTAGTAATGCACTGATCTCGATTCTTCATGGCCAATTCTGATTGCCGATGCTTTACAAACAAACGGGCTATTTTAATAATTAATTATTGTCTTAAGAAAGGGACAAGAAAGCATGAATACATGACACATGAACAAGATGTTAATTTTTTCTGTTACAGGTCAAACTCTCTGTAGCCATTTAAATTAGAGGCAACCACTGCATTTTTAAACTTAATCCACACAAAGATGCTGCATGCATGAGCTGTTTATGATTTAAATTAGATTATAATTTCAAAATCTGAAGCAAAAACAGAATGATCAGACAGACATTAGCTTTGTGAAATTATGCTACATAAAACACCTGGGCCAAACCACACATGAAAGATAACTTTTTTATATTTTTTATTTTTATTTTTATTTTTTTTGAGTGCGCACGCTTCATATGTAAGCGCATGTCAGAACAGCACGCGAATTAAATATTTAAGTGGCAAGGTTTAAAGTACATGCAAATAACGTACTTGTGTGATTGCAAATAAGTGCAGTGTTTAGTGAGTGCAATTCTGCTGCCGAGTAAACATTTGGTGTGAATCTATGTAGCGTGAGACGGAGGCGCCAGAACTGCAACTGATAGAATGTGCACTGTAGCACAATAGGCCTGTACTTTATTTATTCAATAATAGCGGGTCGTAAGGATATTTTAATCGTCAAGAATCAAAAATGTTCATATTTGCTACCCCGAAGTGCAATTCAGTGCAAATCCGGAACAGAGATTGGCTGAAAGAAAACGTTTGGAGCAAAAACCGGCCGGTTCAGAGTTCCAACAGAGCGAAATGTGAGTGATTGATGACTAATATCTAAAATCTGCATTAAAGCTAAAAATGTAAAGATGAAGTTTAATTGGTTATGTAAGCTAATGCTGGATAGAACGGCTCCCTGTATCAGCTCACAGCAGTCATATACTGTGCAGTACTTAGCGAAAGTTTTGTAAAGAAATGAAAACAAGTTGCACCACAACAATTACTCGCACTTGCACAAATGCTCCCAAATATATTTTGAGGTCGTGCAGATTAAATTCCAAGAGCAAAACCGTTGCAATTTCGAGCCCTGCAGTCAAATTTTTAGGAGCACCTTCTAATCAATCAAAAAATCTGACCTAAAATTTGTCTTCCCATTACGAGGTGATTTACAGGGGAATTTTGTTTTTACCTTTGTAATGGCATTTATTAAAAGCAAGTCATCTTTTATATCATTTTTTTTTTAAAGTTTCTACTTTAAACAACAGAGAAGTTAACAATCAAATGAAATCAGTATTAACAATTAATTTGTACTACAGAGGTGGCACAGATGATCACAAAAGTGGCTTGTAGGTGTATTTTCATGTGTAATGAGGCTCAGAGGTGGCATAAGTGCAATCAAATTCATAAATTCATGTTGAGATTAATATTAAATATACAATTCTGAATATAGAAATATTAAATAATTTAAATAACTGAAAAGATACTTTAAAAATGAAACTACCAGCAGGTGGGGGCAAGTCACTGATTAAATGAATGAATAATTTATTTATTTGATTCGTTCAAACAGCCGATTCATTCAGGAATAAAGCAAGCGGCTGTCTGTATGAATGGGGAAATTGAATCACTGATTAACTGATTCGTTAGAAAATGCATGTTCATTCATAAACGAAACACCGCTGTGTTTGAATGGAGATGCACAGCGGATCAGTTGTGACTTTTCAGACTATTTTTGACAACGAAAGAGCAAAATCAGTCAACAGTGTTATAGTCAGCCAATGCAACTGACTTAATATTAACTTCTTGTTATTTAACTGTTGTCCTCAATCTCATTTACAAACTCCCTTAAAATCGTTAAAAAGCCGTCACTCAATCTCAGTTCATCGCAATCTCACAAAGTTCCATTATAATCAACGAAGCTCTCTACACTGCACAACCAATCTCTAATTTGCACTCTCTCTACACTTTGTTTATAAATGGATTTGTGAGATGTGTCTGTGATGCATTACTCAACATTGCAAAAACACACAGAAACCTTTGAAGCTCCCCTCAACACAAACACAAATAAGCTGATCGGGTCACTCGCACCTAAATGTTTTTTAATAGTCGCATGCAGTAGTTTTGTTGCAAATGCGACTGAAAAGGTCACACTGTAGAGCCCTAAGTATTTAGTAACATCTAATTAAATGATACCATTTTTAGTACTGAACCAATATAAATTCTGACCATTCTGTATAATTATGTTATGGCTGATAACCATTAAATGATCACTAACGACACAAGTTAACAATTTTTAAATGTGATGAGTTTAAATTTGTAGAATGTTAGAACCAAAAAGAAAAAGAAGCTTTTTTTTTTTTTAGAAATAAGATTCCACATGGAGATACTACAGGTACAGCATTATACACAATTTTAATATTTTAGCAATTTTACTTAAGTATTTAGTAATTGTAGTAATTTGGATAATTGTTACAGCTGATAACCATTAAATAACCATATAATTTTCTCTTGATGTTTTTGTTTTCAAATAAAACACAACCTAAAACTCTGTTAATGTTTTAAATGCTACAATTTAAGCATGGTAACAACTTATAGTATTCATTTATTTATTCAATAAGATCTTACAGCTTAATTAATGTAACAAAAAGGTTATTTAAAAAAAAACCCTCTAATATTACCCATTAACCAATACATTTCTTTGAAGTCTCAGTTTAAGCTTCACTAAAAGTGAAATGCCAGGCAGTGTTAAGACCGGGGAGAAAAAAAAAAAGAAAGCGCACAAAGTGAATGTATATGAGACAACATTAAAAGAAGTGAAACCACAGCGAGTTTACATAAACTCACATGACCCGTTTTAGGGGGATGGGGACTTTAGTTTCAACACCAGTAGATGAAGAGTTTCCCAATACTTTGTTAAAACAGACACACACACACACTTACAATAGAAACCCGATTCAGTATTAACCCTCAAATTAACAATAGAGCAGATGGCTGATCACGGGGTGATATTAACAGAGGTGCAATCAAGCACGATAACCATAATTCGCAAACCTATTATGAACCATTAGCAGGAATCCAATCAATAGTAGAGAATTTTAGTGAAAAAAAAAATGAAAACAACGTCTGCACCCAAAATGCAATGTTTTATTTAATTTTTATTACAACCAACCTTCATTAGTCCATCATACGCAGAAGACCAACACTCAAATCAGCAATTTAAAATATCCCAAAACCAATAAACCAGAATCCAACACCAGCATGACTGGGCGTCCACGTCCCAGACAGATGACACACTTTTGGAGGGTATTAACCCTCGTATCCTGGTGTGTGAAGACCCCATCCTCTCTAAACCACTGAGAGTCCATCTGCTGGCTGCCGTCGACCCTCACTACAGCTATACTACACTTGGCTCGAGATAAAAGCAAAAAGCTTTTCTTTTAAAGCGGCGCCGCCTTCTGCACCAGGTGACTAGCTAATGAAGACAAAGAGTTAGTCTTAAAATAAAATGAAAAGGTTTAGCAAGCACAAAGGCAGAGTTTCAAAATGGACCCCAGGCCAGATTTAAAAAAAAAAAAAAAGGCGTCACAAAGGAAACCATATGTCTCTGTCAAATGATTCCTGCAAATGAACAGGTCAATGAGTGTCCGGTTTCAGAGCGTCATTTGAACACGAGCCAAACAACCAACATCTTAATTCCACGAAAGATGTCTAAACAAGCAATTTAAGATCTTTTTAAATGCTTCAGTTCACATCAGAAGCTTTCCGTGCTCATAAAATTGGTATCCTTTTGTTTAAAAGCCTCTCTTACTTAATCCAAGTAGTATTGACGTGCATTTTTGTTCAATTTCCCCAATACGGAGGCTAATTCATAGCACTTTATGGACATAAAAACCAAGTAATTCAAATTAAATCTTATCTGAGATCCTGGTAGAGCCATGTTTACCTCAACTCTAACATCATTTGTGTCCAAATGAGAGCTGGGTCTTAATTATAGCATGGAAAGCCAGACAGACAACAGAGTCTTCGGGTTACAATCGATAGACTCGAAAAACCCACAGCGCCAGTCTGCTGTGTCCTCACACGAAACCCTCTTTGCATTCTTACACTCACTGAAGGCATCTTGCAGATACACTATCAGCACTTCGAAACAAAAGACCTGCGCTGATAGTACGGTCTACTGAAATCTTCAACAGGAAGTCAGGTCGAGACAGATACGGGTTTGTTTTCCTTTTAAACAAGACAAACGTAACAAGTAATGAAAAGGACTAGATGTCAGCTAAAATTTAACGCTTGCTCGTATTTTTTAGCTCAGGATGCATGTGGGAATCCTCTAGTTGTGTTCGTTTTGAGCAAATTAGACACGGGGCATACAGATAGATCTGTTTAGGAGTTTTCAAGATTGAATTCTCAAGAACCAACCGGAACAACATACCTGATTTTCATTTGAGGTTATACACAACTGATTGAGCCGGCAATGTAGTATTACTGGATAAATATCCTTAAGGCAGGGCAACAGCATGGTTTAATCATGACTTTGGCACAAAAACTGGCCTAAAAGTCTTCACGTGGCATTAAAATGATTCAATTCTGCTTCTGCAACTTAAAAACTGTAGTCAGTACAGTTACAATACAGCAGATGCGCTGCTTATCATAAAAAAAAATCATGATGTGTTTAAGTGATTTTTTGTCTTGAGGTTCTGGGCAATTTCATATTTACCTCTGATAAACTACCTATCAAAGACAGGAATCCATTTAACTCTAGTGCAACAAAAAGTGCATTAGGCAAGTAGCTAAAGCTAAATTTGTACTAAATTGTATTATAAATTGGTCAAAAAACCTGTGGAATGCATTTAATTGACAAACATTGGCAACCAAACAACACTGGACCACTGACTTCTACTGTATGTAAAAAACACAAGATACAGTTTTGAAAAGGCATGACCAGTTTGTTTTTTTAGATGGAACATCCCTTTAAAAATCATTTAGATGTTGTAATGTTATTTACATATGCTCATTTCATAAATACAATCATTTCCTGCCCAAATTATGGTGTGTAATGCACTCAAGACCGGAAAAACACTGGCTTAGAAAATGTCTCATTCTGATGTCTGACTGGACATGATTTATACAGGCTTTGTACAAACACTCTATAATGAAATCCCAGGACTTTCAAGGACTTTTCAAGCACTACTTTTTTGTTTTTCAAGGACTTCCATCAGAAATCTCACTTTTTTTTGATTGAACAATGTCGTCTTTCAAATTCTTAAAATAAGAGAAATAGATCAAATAAAAATATACTAATAAAAAAAATTGGTGAAGCAAAAAATAAAGTGAAGCACATGCGAAGTATTACTACTAAAGTATTACAAAGTGCACTACACTTTTACCACAGTAAAACCATAATTAATATTCTTACAGGATTTGTATGTGTATACTACCTTTTTTCTTAGTTATGTTTTTATAACTGTACTGCCTTAATGGTTTGATGTTTTCTACCATTTAAAGGAAAGAAAAAAAAAACATTTTGAAATCACTTCAAAATCCTGATCAGAAACAAATGATTCGCGAACCTGCTCCAAAGTTCCCATCTAAATCAAATGATTCTCGATTCGTGCTCTGAAGTCCCGATCGGAATAATGATTCGTGAACCACCATGTCAGTTCACAATTTGGAGCATGAATCGAGAATCATTTGATTTAGATTGGGATTTCAAATTGCGTATCGTGAATCATTTGATTTGAATCATTTAATTTGTGTAATGATTCACGAGCCCCTTCTGAACCAAATCAAACGATTCACGATCCGTGCTCTGACGTCCTGATCTAAATAATAATTTGTGAACCATCATTTCAGAACTTAGAATGCGGATCGAGAATCATTTGATTTAGATGGGGACTTCAAATAGCGTATCGTGAATCATTTAATTTGCGAAATGACTCACAAACCAGTTCTGATCTGAATCAAATGATTCTAGATACACACTCCAAAGTCCGATCTAAATTAATTATTCGCAATACACAATTTAGAGTCCCGATCTGAAACAAATAATTGGTGATAATCAAATCGATTGGAGAGCGTCGAAACAGTGAATCATGTTGCGGCGCAATGGGTTAACTGATTCGGGGTTTCGAAAAGTTGTGTTTCACCCATCACTACGTTCTTTTTCAAATCATTACAAGTGATGCTGAAACTCAAAAATGAATGGCTCTTTTAATCTGATCTGGTTTTTGCTAGTGAATCATTCAAAATAAATAATTGAAGTCACAAGTTAATGAATCAGAGCGGTTCCAGCGCAAATTACTCAATTGATCTGTTCCTCTTTTCGTGTATTCAGCCATGTTTACACGACACTGTCAGTACTACTACTTGCTCAGCTCACTAGTTTATGACATTAACTGAAATAAGCGAAAAAAGGTATTATGTTTTTTGAATTGCGTGAATTTTGCCTGAAAGACGACATGTATTTCATAGATACATTGTCCTTCAATAATTCAAGGACTTCTCACGTACATCCTTATGAATACTGCTATTTTCAAGGGCTTTCCAGACCTTAAATTTCAAAAAGTCAAGTTCACAGGGTTCGCAGAGTTACTGTAAAATAAAATTCTAGGACTTTCAAGGACTTCAAGCACTACTTTTATGATTTTCAAGGATTTCAAACAGATATCTCACTTATCAAACAATGTTTTTTTCTTTCAAATTCAAAAAATATAAATAAAAAAAAAAAATATACTAATAAAACAAAATGGCAAAAATAAAGTGAAGCACATGCAAAGTATTACTACTGAAGTATTAAAGTATACTACACTTTTACAAATTTGTATTTGTGTGTACTTTTTTCTTTGTTTTATAACTCTACTGCCTTAATTGTTGGATGTTTTCTACTGTTTAAGGAAAAAAAAAATCTGAAAAAAAGATTGTCGAAACCACGTCGAAATCCTGATCTGAAACAAATTATTTGGCATACACACTCCAAAGGCCTTAACTGAATCAAATGATTCACGATTCATGCTCCAAACTCCTGATCTAAATAATGATTCATGAACCATCACTTCAGATCAGGACTCGTAGATTGGGATTTCAAAATGCAAATTGTGAATCATTTGATTTGAATCATTCAATTCACAAAATGATTCACAAACCCATTCCGATCTTAAAAAAACACACGGCCCAAGCTCCGTATCTGAATCAAATGATTCACGATACATGATTTTAAGTCCCAATCTGAAACAGATGATTCGAAATATACAGTGAATCATTTTGTGATGCACTGGTTTATCTGATTCAGAGTTTCGAAAAGCTCAATTTTATCAAGCACAATACGCTTTAAAATCTAAAATCATTACAATCGATATGGAAAATCTGCTAGTGAATTGCTTAAAATAAAGTCATGAGTTTGAATCAATTGGAGCCGCTCCAGCGTAAATGGCTCACTCAATTGATTCAGTTAATCTTTTTCATGTTTACACAACATTGTAAGTACTACTGCTGGCTTAGCACGCTAGTTCAGTATATTAACTGAAATAAGTGAAAAAAAGTATGTTTTTTGAATTGTGTGAAAAGATGCGTGCTTATTGAAAAACAGTAAATTTATATTGCACCTTGTATGAACCCGTTTTACAGCAAAATGGAACAAATCTGAAATAAGTCTTCGCTTAATTTACAAGCTATTATGCCCTTTTATAAACAACGAACAGACAAATTGAAAACACCCAAGAGTCATCTAGCCGAGCCGTTTCATTCACAGGTATGTGAGGGAGGCTGGAGAGGACAGTTGAGGAGGCTTTTGACATTGCCATTGCCAAACACGACAAGCGGCGAACACAATGCCTGATCCAGCCGTTCCCACAAGCCTCCAAGGTTAGAGAATAGATTAGCAGGAGAAAACACATGTTGGAAGCAAAGTTTCCCACCCTTTGAATCCACTCTCAAGGGAAGACAAAGCACTCTGGATGACTTGGAAACATTTCTGAGGGTCTGACCTGAAGTCCATAGTTGGCAGAGAAAAGTCATAATTTTAATGTTCGCTTGAACAAATTTCAACTGGAGGGAGGTGATTTTAAACTGTATTTATTAGGCTATACAGTCCCAGAGGTTTTGCTAAGTAAACCTGATCAAGCATTAAGGCACGGTGTCAAGTCGCACAGCATTTTCACAATGACCGTTGCTCAATCTTTCTAACAGCGGGGGAGATATGCATTCAACCCAGCGTTTGGTAAATGACAAACTTACAACGATTCTGTGGATTTGAGATGTTAAAACTGATTCAAAAAGAACTCAGTGGAAATAATGCCCGTTTGCCATTACAAGTTTGCATTATCCATTTCAACAACACCTTTCGACTGAATTAACCCAGAAAAATCGACTGCGCGATCATGCCCTTTTCAATTTGTTCAGCAACTCACACCAAAATAAAACTGCATATAGATGTTAAAAAATGAGAAGCTGTGCCAGACCTCTACATTACTGCTAGGTGATCTAAATCTAAATATTGAAATAAACCAGTATATCTTAGGAACGGATGATTTATAGAATAATTAGAAATACTGACAAATACTGTACACTGCCCTCCAAAAGTTTGGAAACACCCCTGGCAAAGTGTGGTTTTGGACGATATCAACATAAACCCTTATCATTTTTTGGTGCAAATACATTAAAGTAACTTGACATTATCACTGAAGACCAGCAATAATAATTTTCCACTTTAATTACATAATAATGGCAATATATACATGTCACAGTCAGACATGACCCTTTGCCAGATGTGATGCCTGGTTACTGGTTTAAACTTGGCCCAGGTTTTTAAAAGATTTTTGGGTCAGCACACCTTAATAGCTTCAACAACTAATTGGCAATTAAGTTTAGAATACAATGAATTTAGGCCCAGATTATGCAGAGCTGTATATAGCTTGATGAACTGAAAATGTACGTTTTTTTCTATGTATAAACTGTTTATGTAAGAAAATATTTTTTTGTAGTTTGTGTTGTCCCTTATCAGTGCAAAATTATCACTGATAATTATCACAGACGATGTTTGAAGAGATACAACTATCTGAGAAACTAGAATCAGAGTGCAAAAAAAAAAAAAACTAAAAAAAAAAAAATAAAACAGAGAAAAATCATCTTTAAAGTTGTCTAAATTGTCTTAGCAATGCATATTACTAATCAAAAAATTAAGTTTTTTGATATATTTACAAAATATCTTCATGAAACGTGATTTTTACTTAATATCCTAAAGATTTTTAACATGACAGAAAAATCATATCATATTATATATATTTTATATATATATATATATATTTATATATTTATATATATATATATATATATATATATATATATATATATATATATATATATATATATATATATATAAATCTATGATTGTTCTGTATACATTTTGAATTTCTTTTAATTCATAATTTATATATTTTTCTTTTCCTACATGGGCATTTTAAAATGTATTTCATGTCTCTTCAGCCTAAAAAAAAAAAAAATAAATAAAAAATAAAAAAGATGCCCTAATAAATTTAGGATGTTAAAAATATGGTAACACTTACCAATAAGGTATTTGTAAATGTTAGTTAATACATAAAAATAAAAATAAAATTAACTAACAATGAGCAATTTGTTAGAACATGTATTCATCCTCAAAAGCACAACTCTTCATTGTTAGTTCACACCAGGAACGTTACATAATATTAACTTTTGATTTTAGTAAATGTTGAAATTAATATTAAGTAAGATTAACAAATGCTTTAAAATGATTTCTCATTGTTAGTTCATGTTAGCAAATGCAAATAACTAAGGTTAATAAATGGGACTTTATTATAAAGTGTTACCAAAAACATTATATAATTTATGTTCAATATATAAAGCTTAATCATTATTACAATAAAAAAAGAGAGTTTATGATATTCCTATTAAAAGCAGAAATGTGAAGTTTGTTTTTTTTTTTGTTTTTTTTTTTTAAAACAAGCTTAATACTTTTTGTGAACTTAAAAAAAAAAAAAAAATGCTTTAAAGCAATTTCAGAGCAAATACATCAATACATTTCTCTCAAATATCACCGAACAGCTGAAAAACAGATTGGATGTATGAGACCAATATCACCCAACCCTTGTGTATCTGTAACATACTGGTTTCAAACTATCGATATGTTGTGGCTCGGGGACACGACCCATCCTCCATCATCCTCTCCTCTTATCATCTCCCTAAAATAGCAGCGCTGATATTCCACCGTTTGTCATGAGAAATGGAATAAAAGCAGCCTGATGGTTGATATCGCAGACATTCATAAAGCATGAGAAGCCTCAGAATGGAGGTGATGTGAAGCTGTACAGCATGACCTTAACTCAAGTCAGGACAGATGGAGCTGAAATCACTTAAAGAAACAAAGGGGAGTAATGCTGATATTTCGCAACGATAGACGCAACTCAGCGTCATGCCTTCACCTTCACTCACGAAGCAACACACGCAATGATACGGCTAAGGTCACTTCTAAAATTCAATAAAAGCCTTTCGGATTCGTTAGAGGACTTGCTTTATAATTAGATGAAGACTCGAATGAAGAAAAAGTTCACTGGCTTGCAATTCTACACATCTTAAAGAAAGTCATAATTTACTCAACCTCATGTTGTTCCAAACTTATGCTTACTAGCGGTCGACCGACATGGATTTTTTTTTTATGGCTGATAAATAAATATAAATAATAATCACGCTATTTAAATATAAAAAATAAAAACACTTTACATACTACTCACCAGTGTTGGGGGAAATGCGTTACAAGAAATGTGAGTTATTAGCGCTGGACGATTAATCGAAAAGTAATCAAAACCAAAATTCGGAAACCTCTAACCCACATAAATTTCCCATGTCAGTTATTTTGTTTTCGTTTAATCCTGTTAATACTTTTTAGAGCTGCAAAACAATTATTCGCGATTAATCAATTAAAAATAAAAGTTTGTTTGCATACTATGTGTGTGTGTACTGTGTATATTTATCAATACATGCACATACATGTATATATTAAGGAAAACTGTTAGAATTCCATGTAAAATATTTTTATATAATAAAAACTATTCGCTTACATACAAATATTTAAAATATATACATGTGTGTATATGCATAAATATATACAGCACACACACATATAGTATGAAAATGGACTTTTCTGAATCGATTAATCACGACTAATCATTTTGCAGCTCAAATACTTACTGAAAACATTAACCACGTGTGTAGTCAGCGTTACATGGACGTGTATGATTGTTGCGCTCACTTCTTTTGCAGCGTCTCACACGTGAGTGGCACGTTTATCTATAACTATGAGGGCAGAAAAACAAATAAATAAATAAAAATCGTTAATTTAGTGCAATCGAGGTAAAGTTAACCAAGGTTTTGATTTTAGGTCGTATCAGATTACTTTTAGGTCAGATTACTTTAGTAGTTAGTACAGTAACATGTTGTTTTACTAGCTACTTGAAAAAGTAATTTGATTACTGTGGGGCTGCAATGATTCCTTGATTTTATTTGAGTACTCAATTAAAAAAAAAAAATCCTCAATTGCATTTTGGCTGTGTTGGGTAATCGGCAAAACACCGGAAGTTATGCAATCCACATATTAATCCCATTTAAAAACCATAATAAAGTATAACGCTATTAGGAATTCATTAACGCTACGATTAATTTAAATAAATATGTGATGCAGGTTAAAAGGAAAAGTCTACTTCCAGAACAACAATTTACAAATAATTTACTCACCCCCTTGTCATCCAAGATCTTGTCTTTACTTTTATTTTGACTTTGATTTTAAATGACAACATGACTGACAACCTATATGGCATGTTCAAATATCTAAAGTAAATGATCAAATAAAGCTTTGAAAACGTTTCATAAAAGGCAAACCTCACAGTTCAGCCTTTAAATAAAGAAAAGAGTTAAGTCAAAATAATAACTGATTAATAAATGATTATATGTTTTTTATCTGCTCCATGAATCTAGATAACTTATCTGAATTGTTTAAATGTGTAGAATCCACATAAGCTTGTTTTTCATCAACTGGTCAAAATATAGGCTATATAGCAAGGGCATGACAATTCAGTCTGTTTTTTGGCCAGACAAAAACTGCACACAAGCTGAATGTATAATGTAAGTCCCTGTAAATCCACTGTATGTCACTAGGTGGAGCTTATGGAAAAGCTGAATTACAGCTGTTTCCGTCAACTTTGTGGATAAAGCAGCATTGCGATCAAGAACACTATTTTAGATGTTACATGGAGTGAAGATGAAAACAAAACATTGGGGAGACCAAGCCCGCTGCAATCCGAGAGATTCGTGCTGGCACCCTCTCGTATTACAATAATGCACTCTTTGCATTTGCTAATAAAATAACACCAAAAACTGCTTCAAATAAAGGATGAAAATGAGAATTGAGTCGTAAAAGCTGCAATCCATTTCTTATTGCTTAAAATGAACGGAGACTATCTCGTGTTTTTCCGTGCATGCTCGATCATTTCCGTGGGGATCGGCGCCTATGCCCTTTGCATCCTTTTAAAACATCCCAGCTTTTCCGTCGTCTTTTCACACAAAACGAAACTACTCTGCGTGCCGTGCGCAGATGAGACTGTTACCTAACTGTGCTTTATGCTGGACAGTATTTATTTATCATCAGTTGTTCAAATCGTGGTAATCGAATACGGTTTTAATGATAATTAAAATATGAAACTGTAATACTAACCGTGGGGAATTTTATCATGATTTATCGTCAAACCGGTAATCGTTACATCCCTATTATTTTTAAAAGTAACTAACTTTCCCCAACACTGCTACTAATCTACTTTAAAAATGAAAAATAAATAATTAACAAACAAGTACATAAATAAAAAAAAATTATAAAATAAAGTGATTTATTCAGATAGTTGATTCTGCAGTTCTATTATAGCATTTTTTCACAAAGAAACTGTTAAAAGTATGAATAAAAGTAAACACTAAACAACCATGTACTCGGTAATCTGGTATATTTGTGCACACTGGAAATCATTATTTTAAATAAAGCAAACCTAGGGTTAATTTCAAATACATAACACGATGAATATGACCAATATGACATAGCAGCAAAATACACTGTTTCCTTTCTCTGTGTAAATATAATTTATTATTTAGAACTGTTAAACAGACAGTAAACTAATAAAGTATTATTCACAACTGTGTCAAAATAAAAGTCCTGCAAACCAATAAAATAATAGTCCAACACATGCTTTCAAAATATCAGCCAAAAAATTAAAAAAAAAAAAAAAATTATCAAATGCTGATAATTAAATGTCAAATTGGAGGCCTTGGCAAACATCGGTCGACCACTACTTTATTTATTTATTTATTTATTTATTTACACAAACTGTACCAATACACCTGATTCTTGAACAACAAGAGGACGAGTAAACGGCAACCTTCATTCTTTCCCTCATGTTTTAGATTTGGTGTTCGATTGACAAATTTAAGACGACATTGATCTAAAAGCAGGAATGCAGTCAGCTTTTCGCGTTGGCGTACCTGGGAATGGTAACACACTTGGTGTTGCAGTTCTGTGTGGTAATGGCTTTCTCCAGCTCGTCCAGCTGGCCCGTCTTCTTCAGCTTCTTCACCAGGCTTTTGACAGCCTTCTCGCACCATTTCTCCTCCTGGCCGTTCTGCTCTCCGCCCCCTCCCGCTCCGCTCGAACCGCTGGCCGATTTCTTCCAGCCCAGCAGACGCTTCACCACGGGCGGAGTGAAAGGCAAGATGGAGGACATGTTTTTTTTTTGGGGTGTCCAATAAGCGGTCAGCCCCCTACTGGGCAGGTGGAGTTAGAGAGACAGATGGAGGCTGGGAGAATGGGGAGGAACAGACCCAACGTTCCTAACTGGCCTTTAGGAAGAGGGTCTCTGGGCTGATTATGAGGGGCAGGGGACAGAGAAGCTTAGGAAACAGGAGAGGAAAAGGGGGGCGAGGAGTTACCTGAGTGGAGAGAAGAAGAAATCAAGAACAGCCGATGACAGACTCCGGAAAATACAAACTTCAGGCAATGAGACTAAAAACCTCCTTCCTGTTTGTTGTCTGACTCATTTTAATTTAACTGAATCTTTGTATTTGTACATATTAATATGGTACACATTTCTAGTAATTGTGCAGTTAATTCTCATATTGTATTTTCAGAAAGTTTTGGAATATTTGTCCTCTTCTAAACGTTTAACAATATTTCAAGGGTAATTTATGAGATCTGAATCCAATTTTTCTTTGTAAAAGGAAAAAAGTTGATTATGTTGATTTCAAAGTTAAGGATTCATTAGTATGACTATACATTGAACTGAAAACTATCATAACATCTTAGATGATAATTCACGTATACTTCATTTTTGACCTAACGCCACGTTTTTCGGCTGTGACTGCACATTTTTGGTAGTGACAGTAATGCTTTGGTAGCAACCACATCACATTGCAGAATTTTAACTCTCATACTAAAACAACAAAATACAAAAATAAACAAAAAAAAAAAATAAAAAAAAAATAATGCTCAAATGAGGATTGTGTTCCCTTTTGTCACTACTAAAACAATGACGACATGTTTTGGTCATAAAAATGTTATGGGATAACACCCAAAAAACAAAGACGTCACTACTGAAACTCCACCAAAAGTTTCAGTAGTGACAATTTTAGATAGTTTTGAACCTTGTTGAAAGATGCTAATAAGCACATGGTTAGCTAGCACAATTATGAACAGCTGTACACACGAAATGTTATAGAATAACTCCAAAAAAGCTTAACTGCAGAAAAAAGGTGATCGGTAATGAAATTCCTTAAAGTTACACAGTTTTTTCAGCTATGAAAGAAAGGGACACAGGAATATTGCCTGATCATAAATTTATGAGCGTAGTTAAAAATCAGTCTCGGTTAATAGTCTAAAACATACACTGTTTTGGTAGTGACACTGGGGAGAGAAAAAAAAAGCAGTATGTATGTATTTATTTATTTATTTTACTAAACTTTTTAAAAGAAAGACTTTTAAAAACAACAATGGAGAAAAAAAAAAAAACAAAAATTATTTCCATATTTTCATAAATGGAAATTTAAGGGTTAGGGTTCAGGACAGCCACCTCTCAATTGAAAGTACCCAATAAAGATCACTAATGTTTTAAATATTATTGTGGGTTTAAATATATATTATTATACATTTAATACTACCTAATAATTACTTGAAAATCCTGAACCATTGTTTGGTTCATTTAAATGTTTTTTAGAGCTTCAATTTATGTTTTTACACACACTACAATTCAAATATTTGGGCTTATAATTTATATAACTAATTTTTCAGTACAACATTAATATTGTGAAATGTTACAGCTATAAATAATTGTTTTCTATTTGAATATATTTTAAATGGCAATGTATTTTTGTCATCCAAAGCTCAGTTTTCAGCATCATTACTCCAGTCTTCATTATTATTATTATTACCAATATTGAAAAGTTGTAGCTGAAGTAGTTGTGCTGAATATTTTGTTGAAACAGCGACTTTAAGTTTCCTTTACTTTGAATAAAGTACAAAGGAACAGCATTCATTTAAAATAAAAAAATATATATTGTTTTTAACATTACTAACCTCTTTAGTCACATTTGATTAATTTAATGCATCTTTGCTGAATTTTTTTTTTAAACAACAACAACAACAACAACAATAATCACACTGATGCCAAACTTTTAAACAGTAGTGTAAAAACTCTTATTTTAGTTAAATATGCAATGATGAAGACCATTTCTAGGCTCGGTTCATAGACAGGGCTTACACTGAGCCAGAATTAGGCCATAGTTCAACTTGTCATTTTTATAAACATGCTTAGAAAAAAAGCATTACTGGTGTGCATCTTAAGAAAACACAAAGACACTGATATATTTTAAGATCGGTTAGTGCATGTTTCTTTCAGTTGAAATGGCTCAGGCTTACATTTTAGGCTTAAGCCTTGTCTGTGAAACCGGGGGCTAGTGTCCTGAAACAGCACAAATTACATAAGCAATGACAGAAGTTTGAGTCTGGAAAGTCTGTTATTAGAAACTTGTTTGTTAAACATTTTTGTATTATTATTATTATTATTATTATTGCATTTTGGTTTAGTGATGCTAGTAAGCAGAAATCAGAATATATAAAATAATTTGCTTTTCTTGTTTTGCCAAGAACTGATTTTCTAGTATTTGCTCTCAGCCACACATCTTTTGCTAGTGACTCAACCGTATTCACCAAATGAGGGATTTCTTTGAAACTAAAAATTTTATAAAGAAGAAAGGGTAATACCGCAGAAGGCCATGTTTCATTTAAAAGGATTTATAATTTAATTTAAAAAGAGGTTCCACATAACAAGAAAATCTATGCAGCGAAACCAGGCGAATATTGCCACGCTGTGAACATAGGAAAGTGGAAGTAAAACATCTTGATCATTTTGGTCAGGCTTACAACATACCCTTACTCTGGGTTCCAGTTATTATAAAGGAAACCATAGGCCATGAGACAGATTGTTTAAAATACCTAGATATTCACAAATTCACTAAAGAGGAAGATCAAATGAACATGTTTGACAGCACAATGACACCAATAAATTTCTCTTGTAACAGGACAAATGATGTTAGCAGTCAAACCAACTTTGCAGAAAGATTTAATGGGCTCATTTTACTGAAACTTTGATATATATATATATAAAAAAAAAAAATCGTAATTTGTCTTTCATGCTTTATAGTCTGAACAAATCCTTTTATGAAGGGCAACAACTCAATATTGCAATCTCTGCACAACTGCACAACAAAATGTCCAATAAACAAAAACAGATGACTTAGGTCAAACTTGACAGCATTTTGGGCATCATATACAAGTTTGAACGATTTCTATAGAACGTTTGAAACATTTTAGAACATTACAGGCACATTTGGAACATTCAATTTTAATAAACAGACTTCAAAACCATCATTGTGCATTTGAAAGATTCAAAACAAATGTTCAAAGTATTTTTAGGGTAAATGGAAGATGTGAATCATTGTTTGAGCGAAATACGCACGTCCTGAACGCTTATTTGAACCATTTAAATAAATAAACAAATAAGCAATTTTGGAACGTTTAAAGTATTGCGGCTTTATAGAACCGAATGGAACGTTCAAATCCAGATTCAAACTCATGTGAATTCTGGAACACCATAATAAGCATTTCCGGAAATCATAATTTTTGCAACGTTTAAAACGTCCACAGAATTTGAGCGTCACAGGTGCTTTTGAAAGGTTCAAACGGAACAATTTTTGCTTATAACTGGCGTGTTGGAATGTTCGATTGGCTGTTCCGGTCAGCAGCATTTAGTAACGCGACTTTGATGCCCAAGAATGCTGTCTAGGTAGGCAGCTCTGTAAGTTTTGTCACACAGCCAGAGACTGAGATGAGAAACACACAGATGCCAATAAGGCAGGTGTGAGTTATATCGCAATATTCTTGCATGTGCATTTGTCTACAAATGCCAGAGTAAAAACAAGTTGATATTTACAAAACTAATGGGCAAAACAAACATCACCATGTTTATCTGCTGGTATCACTCTACAAATCAAACCAAACTAACCCTAGCCTTCAATATCTCATCTATAAGCTTAAAATGATTGGTAATTGATAAATCAACGCATTGTTACCTTCTCCAGCGATCTGGTGGTGTATCACGGGCTCGTTATGGCTGCATGGGCCGCTAATCGACTCCCTGTCCCGGTCTGCCTACAATATAACAAACCCCAGGATCAATACATTCACATTAATCGCTGCATTATAAACGCTTCCATCTGTGCAAAAGCGAAACGCCGAAATAGGGCTGCTTCTGCGCGATGTGTGAGTTTGTGTGACCATTGATTTTGTGTAAACCGCTAGCAGCCTGCGCTACTTTCTTTGACAGAAAAATAAACAGCTTTCAAACGGGTTTGCGAGCCGTTATCTTTTCGTTTCCCCGTCCACTCACCCTTTTAGCGAGGCGCTTTCTCTGTAAGGAAGGAGTAGCGTAAAATCCGAGCGAAACGGATTATTCGCGAGCGGGTAAAAGTCGATTTTAAACAATATTTTCCTTCCCACTGTAGCCGAATTACAGCAGCAGACGACGGCCTCCAGCGAGCGCAACCTAACCTTAATGCACGCAACGCGATACGCGCTCTGTATAAGCCCCGCCTCCTAGCTTTCTATTGGATAAACGGGAAGCCAGTCGTGGATACGCTTCTCGTCGATTGGCTCATAAAACCGTCGCTCTTGATCAAAATTGAATATGCAAACTAAAGTTGATTTTTATTGGCTAATCAGAGTGTGTCTTCTAATCAGTGATGTTTAGGTTCTGGTAGGAGGCAGTGGTTTGTCAATGTGGCTGTCCGTCTATTGACTTCATAATAGACTCCAACTGAACGGGGTGGGGAAATTGCGAGCGAGTTACTGCCTCTAAATAACATTACTATGAGATTGTGATGTGTGTGTTCATCCGCCATTCAGCGCGTAAAAAATAAGACTAAAACAGCCCACAAGCTTGTGTTGTTAACCACCTGTGCCCACATGCGATAATAAAACAGCTATAAGAAATATTAGCCGTGCACACAAAAATATTTTAAAAATCCAGTAGTGTTTTTATGCCTTCAGCAGTAAGATGATGTTCGCTTTTACATCGAGAAATAGGCAAAAGAGTGAGATGTGTGCATCTGATGGGAATCAGTATAGCTATACATTATGTCAAGGTTTGTACTAAATTAACGTGATGTATTTGTTGCTGAAACAAATCCCAGATTACATTATTCCAGTAATAACATAAAGCAAGCGAATAAGTACTAGTGCATATCACTAGATGTCGCCAATGTCCATTATTGAATCGCTGCTTGTTGACTTTTGCTGACTGAAAACCACTGACATAACTAATGAACGAGTACAGTATAGTACACTTACTATTTATAGGTGTTATACATGATGCTAATATGACATATATAAAGTTCATTTTAGATCAGTTTGAAAGAAGGCATTGTTTAGTTCTTTGAATTAAAATATTGTGTAAAAAATGTCAATGTTAGCCATTTCATATTAAGAATACAAAAATATGAAGGTTATCAAGCTTAACTGTTAGTAAAACTATTATATGTCAGTGGCTTTTGCATAATTTGGCAAAACTACATCTTGAAATCTGGTTTTCATCACAATGTTTTTGTACAATATTTCTGAAATGTTGACTAGACTAATAATCTCATATTTGGCTGCTACAAATTAACATGGAATTCAGATGAAAAGCTTGCATGGATGTAATAAAAAAAAAATGGAACATAAAAACCTGCTGAAGATTATTTAAGTTTTGCCATTTAGCTTCTATTAATTTGACTGTAAATCAAATCACAAAACAGATGTTTGTAATGTAGTCCATGAATGACTTTTTTGTAAATCATTTTGGATCATTTTTTGTGGATAATTTTTTTTTATCCTCCATTGACGATGATGTGATGATTGAAAACATGCATAGATTCTGTATTCTTTATTAGGCTCTTTTTTTTTTTTCAAAGAAAAATAATAATTCTGTCAAATTTTTTGTTAATATTATGTAGAAATTTTCAATAATGCTTAAATATGTTGGTGGGTCAGCAAAATGTGCATGTTGTTACAGAAGATTTAAATTGCTCACTGATGCTCCAGAAGGAAAAACGATGCATTAAAAGCTAGGGTGTAAACTTTTGAACTGAATGAAGATGTGTACAATTTTCTTATTTTTCCTAATTAATCGTATTTTTTTCATTTAGTACCGCCCTTCAGAAGTTACAGAAGATGCTTACATGTTTCCCAGAAGACAAAATAAGTGAAACTTAATCTGATCTTCAAATTCCAAAAGTTTTCACCCCCCAGCTCTTAATGCGTTGTGTTTCCTACTGGAGCATCATTGTGTGTTTGAACCTTCTGTAATAGTTGCGTATGAGTCCCTCAGTTGTCCTCAGTGTGAAAAGATGGATCTCAAAATCATACAGTCATTGTTGGAATTCAAATTCAAATACACAGAAAATGCTGAAAAACCAAAGAATTTGAGGGACCTCAAGGATTTTCTGACGAACAGCAGGCAGTTTAACTGTTCAGGACAAACAATGGACTCATGAACAACTCTCACCAAACAAAAAAAAAACACAGCTGTGAAAAAAAAAAGAATTCATTTTGTATGATCCCTCTTATTTTGGTAAAATAATTAACATTTTGCAGATTCTGCAAGGTACAACTTATGACCTTAACTGTATATACTTAGATATTTGTTATATATACTTTTTTAAATTAAAATTTTAGGGGGGAATTCAGCAGTGCACTGTATTTTAGGAATCTTGAACAATTCCAGCAAAAGTATACATTAAAAAACTAGGCCTACAATTATTCTTGCACAATGTCCACATAGGACAAAACAAGGAACGAATAAAAAAAAACCCACAGATGAAAGATGTCATCATATTTCTTTTAAAAAGAAGTACTTTTTTATTATTAATTTTTCTGAGAGGATTAAATGTTCTACTTCACATATCATATTTGTTATATATATATACTTAGGCTACAATGTAAACAAACGATCGCATGACGTCATGCTCGAGCAGGTCGCGCGCAGCGGGATCTTATAAAGGGATGTGATTGGTCCGCACCCGCGTGTGGCTCAAAGAGGTACGTGTGTGTGATGGACCTGCGGCTTTTCATCTGTTGCGCTGTGGTGTTTGCGTTACTCTCAGGTAATAATCTTGTCTCTCGCTGTTATAAACTTTTAAATGAGCAGCACGACAGTGACAGGCCTGTTTATTCCACTTAAAGATCCCTCCAATTCTTAAAAAATCATAATAATAAGAATAATAATGAATAAAGGAGAAACCGGGGCTAGTTGCCACAAAGCTACATCTCACTTTTGAACGAAAAGTCCAGTCACAAATTTTCCGTTGATTAGTTTCGTATGTTGGTTTGAAACACCCTTTTAAACGAGAGACACATTTTTTTAAAATGAATTATGGCCTTTAAGCTAAAATTAATGGGAATTAATAACAATAATGTTAAGTTAACATCATAAAACCATGTAAACTACCGTTCAGAGGTTAGGACAGTATGTTTCAGTAGCAAAAATGAAGCTTTAGAGTTTAGTTCATTTTTGAAAGTTAATGTCAGTTATACTGAATCATTCAAAAATTTGATCCAATTATATTTCTGTTTTAAAAACGACAATTTAACAATTTTTTAACAATTTAAATTAAATTCGTCTTTTATTTATCCTTAAATAAGCAAAAGTGACAGTACAGACATTTATAATGTCACGGCAAAACAATTTATTTTTCAAATAAACATTTCTTTTAAACATTCTATTCATTAAAGAAAACTGAAAAAAAGATCAAGGTTTCCACAGAAATATAAAGCAGCACATCTGTTTTCAGCATAAATAATCTGAAATCCTTCTTGAGCAGCAAATCGGCATATTATAATGATTTCTAAAGGATCACGTGACACTGAAGACTGAAGTAATGATGCTGAAAATTCAGCTTTACAACACAGAAATAAATTGCATTTTATAATATATTCACTTGGAAAACAGTTGTTTTAAATAATGTTTCACAATATTAATGTTTTTAAGTGTTTCATTTTTATATGTAACGTTGTATATTTTCAGTGTTTATAAATTATTTTAAAATTAAATTGTTGTACAAGGTTATAATTTGTTCAGATTTTATACATTCATAGAGGTAGTGTCTTGAAAATATGTCTTCAATGATGCCTTTTTTTAATAACTGAATTTAAACTTCAACAGTAAATCATTAAATGTCATATTGCAGGTATGCCATTCAAAATGGCAGGAAGAAAACAACACAATTTGCCACTAATTGAAACATCTTAAAAATGTTTTTAAAAATCCTTTGTTCTTTTATACTTTTTCTTATATATATGTGTGTATGTGTGTATATGTGTGTATATATATATATATATATATATATATATATAAATATGTGTATATGTATATGTGGGTGTGTGTGTGTGTGTGTGTGTGTGTGTGTGTGTGTATATATATATATATATCGTCACGGTACGGGCATCTCAGTTCAGTACATGAGGCCTTACAACAAATACAGGCAATTCACCCTCAGTTTTGTGCTCTTGTATCCTACCTCTCTCATTTGGCACAAATCCAAATATTCCATAATACTTCCATATTTGCGATGCATCTAAATGCTAAACTATTGTTTATGTAAATTATTGACTTTGTACTTCAGTCACGTTCTAACAGTGACACAGTGAGGCGGGCGCGTTGATGTTTGGTTCACCGTTTCATTTTGATGAAGTACCAACTGCGCTGTCAAGTTGGCAATACTAGAAGTCTGGAACTGATATGTTTTGTGTTTGTATGTGCCAGCACGATTACTTCCATACCAGCAAAATCAACTTAAAACAAAAAGAATGTCGCTTTCTGCCATTTGAGTTTACTGTCTGTCACAAAACTGAACTGAAACTCTGCAAATCTAGGCAATGTTACGTGTTGCACAGCTTTTTCCCCTTGTCTATCAGTTAACTAAATTAAATATATTAAGTATTTATTCCTTGTATGTATATATGTACTGCATATGTGACATTAATGTGAGGTATTATTTAGTATTTTCACATGTAGGTGAAAAAAAAAATTGTACTACTAACTGTTTAAAATAAATAAAAAGAAACCTGCCATAGTAGATTTGGGTTTTTTTTTCTGTTGTACCGAAATCGTATTGAACCGTGACCCTCAAACCAAGGTACGTACCAAACCATGACATCTGTGTACCATTACACCTCTAATATATATCATTTTTCTTTTTTTTTTTTTTTTTTTTTTTCTTGTATATAGATATTTTTTTTCATCTGACCTACAAAAAACATCCAGACTGTATAAAGTAGTGAGTCGTCATATAATCCATGTGTGTCAAAAGCATTTAAAGTAAAAGACAGCTGTGAATATTTCAGGTGTTCATGGAGGCTGCAGCAGAAATCAGTGGCAGTGTGACGATGGAGTGTGTGTGTCGCGCAGATGGCGCTGTGACGGTGTCAGTGACTGCCAGGATGGATCTGATGAGATGGAATGCAGTATGTATCAGACACAACCTGCTCCTGAAAACTTGTTTGTTTCTTCATGTTTACTTGTTGAATTAATTATATCGCATCTGGTTGATTCTGTGAAAGGAGAACATGAATCAGCAAGCATATTTTTATGCCATTAGTATGTCAGCCAGGAGATTTGGAGTGTGCGGATGGCTCCGGGTGTGTGATTGGGTCGGATGTTTGTGACGGGCGGCCGCAGTGCCCCGATGCTTCAGATGAGTGGGATTGCACCTGGCGTTTAGGGTGTCTGTCAGGTGACTGGAAGTGCAAGAACAACGTCTGCATCCCACAAAATCTTCTCTGCAATGACGTCAACGACTGCGGCGACAACTCTGATGAACAAACCTGTGGTGAGATGCTCTAAAAATGCTGTACCCTCATTAAACAATGATCTCATGTCAACGCATTAGATCAACCTGTGACTTACATGACTTTTTGTGGGACCAGTTGGTTAAAATAAATACAAGAACAGTTACAACCTCTAATCTTTCGTGCCCTAATACAAGGGAAATGGATGTAACCTATTCCTAAAAGATTCAGATAAATGTATTTAAAGGTGTAGTTCACCCAAAAATGAAAATTACCCCATGATTTACTCACCCTCAAACCATCCTAGGTGTATATGAGTTTCGTCTTTCCAACAAATGCAGTCTGAGTTATATTAAAAAATATCCTGGCTCTTTTAAGCTTTATAATGGCAGTGAATGGCTGTTGAGATTTTGAAGCAAAATAAAGTGCATCCATTCATCATAAAAAGTGCTCCACACAGCTCCAGGAGGTTAATAATAGCCTTCTGAAGTGTATCGATGCTTTTGTTTAAGAGAAATATCCATATTTAAAACTTTATATACGCACGTACAACAGTTAGCTATAGATTACAATAATAAATTTTGAAATATGGATATTTGTCTTATACAAATGCATTGATTCACTTCAGAAGGCCTTTATTAACCCCCGGAGTCATGTGGAGCACTTTTTATGATGGATGGATGCACTTTATAGGACTTCAAATCTCAACAGCCATTCACTGCCATTATAAAGCTTGTAAGAGCCAGGACATTTTTTAATAGAACTCCGATTGTATATGCCTGAAAGAAAAAAGTCATATACACCTAGGATGGCTTGAGGATGAGTAAACCATGGGGTAATTAAAATTTTTGGATGAATTATCCCTTTAAAATGTCTTAATGTTATACACTGCTTTATGGTTGTGCGTGTAAATGCTTTTATTGTCCTGGTTTCATTAATAGCATAACCTGTTACACTTGCATATTCTCAAATATACTGCAAGCATCAATTGCAGAAGCCGAATTTCAACCAAACATTAATCAACACCATGTACATACACACAGTATTTCTGTTGATATTTAGAATATCATATTAAACATGTTATTCATGATGTCTAAGAATCATGTTATATATTTGCCTGATTGTTTTTATTAGGTTCCTGTGGGAAGATGAACATCCGCTGTCCTGATGGCACGTGTCTAACGTCGAGACAGAGGTGTGATGGAGTTGCTCAGTGCTCAGATAAGAGAGATGAGCCTCTTACATGTGGTACATTAAAGACCCTCAGAATTGTTATTTTTATCTAGAATATCTCAAAAAGTGCATAGCTTTATTTATTTACTTATTTGGCAATGTTTCACCTTTCCATGTTATCTAGGTAAAAGTTGTCATAATGGGAATGGTGGTTGTAGCCATAGTTGCATTGACCAGCTTTGGGGAGCTTTGTGCACTTGTCCAACTGGAATGACCCTTTCTGCAAATGGACTTGATTGTGAAGGTACAGTAACCACACTTTTGCCACCAAGCAGGGTATATTTGGAATAGCACACTATTATACTAGTCATATCATTTCTGCAATATGTATATTGTTGTCTATATGTGCACAATACTGGATAATACTGCCTAGAATGCTGTATCCCACAATTGAGTGTTTCCTGTTTTAACTAGGCCAAACGTCAAGACAATTTAAACATAACTTGATAAAAATTAAACAATCATGCTTATTTCTGTGTTAGAAAAAAGTAGGGGTCAACCAATTAGCTGCACTGATATTAAGCATTTTTATGGTTATCGGTCATTTTGCCTATGAAATAATATAAGAGCATTTAAAGAGCTTTTGTCTAAGCCTTTGTAATTCTTAATTTTGACATTCATTTTCATTTTTACACCAGACATGTATATCGGTTTAAAATATCGGTTATCGGTCTACCTGATCTGTAACAATCGGTATTGGCATCAGCCTTGAAAAACGCATATATCAGTCAACCTCTTGAAAAAGCTGCATGGTCAAATTATATAATTATGATTTATACAGAAAAAACTTAAACAATTCATATATATACATGTATATGTGTGTGTGTGTGTGTGTATGTGTGTTTGTGTGTATATATATATAATAGGGCCTGTGACAAAAAAAAAGTAGAAACTCCATATACTATGCTTTATTTTGAATACGTATCATTGCATTTAGCCTACTGTATTTTAATTGGTTATTATTTTAATTTTAAGTCAGGACACAGTATATACTGTGTATTCTATACACTATTAAAGGAGTGGTTGATTGTTATTTATCTTTTTTTTTTTAACTTTAGTTAGTGTGTAATGTTGCTGTTTGAGGATAAACAGTATCTGCAAAGTTACGACGCTGAAAGTTCGTTGCAAACAGAGATATTGTTTTTTAAAATTATGGCAGTTTAATGCCTACAAATATGGCTGGTGGGGACTGCAACAAGCTACTTCCTGGGTTGGTGACATCACAAACCCTGAAATTTGCATAAACCCCGCCCCCAGTAACATGCAACAAAGGGGGCGAGACCATGTTGCGCTGCTTTAGAGAAGTGGAAGAGTTGCCATGCCGTCAAAATCTGGGGTCCACTAGGGATGCAACGATTATAGATTGTTGGTACGATTATTGTCTGAGGAATAATCGCGGTTTATGACGATTATTATGCATTTATTCATTTCACAAAAGTCTAAAATCACATGGGCACTTTAGATAATAAAGTGTTATTTATTGCTGCCTTTTGAAACAAATAACACAGTAACCAATAAACCAACACAAAATAATAATAAAGACAATCAAAAATCTATCTCTCCCATTTGAATAAAAAATGTGACCTCTCTGAGGTCCATATTATTGACAAATGTTCATCTTCCACTTGATACCAAGATGTAATCCACTTTAACATAAATAACTGGTTGTACGCAAATACAATGCAGTGTTTTCAGATTGACTTGGGTATTGTTCCTCCTCTTATTTTCCAGATGTTAATGAGTGTGCCCAGACTTTTGGACCTTGCATGCACTTGTGCACAAACACACCCGGGTCTTTTCGGTGTCTGTGCCAGAATGGTTTCAAACCTCTTGGCAATGGTTCTTGTGAAGCTCAAGGTGACTTGCAACATTTATTTTCAAATTTTACTATTAATAGCAACTATACACTGAAACCAGTATATGTATACCAAATGAACTCCTTTTTCTTGCTAGGAGCTGTGACAAAGATTTTGACTACCAGAAAGGGTCTGATTGGGTTAGTGAATGTGAAGACCAGAGTCTATGAGCCACTCTTAATGAGTGAGAGTGATCCTATAACCATGACCTACGATATCCAAAGAAACTTCATCTTCTGGGCTGATAAAGATGGGAACATCTACAAGGCATTTAACCGGAAGAGTGTAACTCTTTATTCAGGTTAGTTGAGAGCTAAATCACACAAAACCACCTAAAAATATGTTGGCCTCCACTGAAACCATATGCGATGCAATCTGGTAAAACCCATCGGATGTCATGCTGGGACGTTTTCAGGAAATTCAAAAAATAGATCTAATGTAAATTTATTTATTTATTTATTTATTTATTTATAGTCAAAATTAGGTTTTCATTAAAGGAGAAGTCTACCAAAACAAAGATTCACATATAATGTACTCACACCCTTGTCATCCAAGATGTTCATGTCTTTCTTTCTTCAGTCGTAAAGAAATTTGTTTTTTGAGGAAAACATTTCAGGATTTTTCTCCATATAATGGACTGATATGGTGCCCTGATTTTGAACTTCCAAAATGCAGTTTAAACGCAGCTATATCTTGGCAAAATTCACTTGTTTAGTGCAGAAAAGTAGTGATTTATTGCAGCAAGCAGAAATGACTGTCTTTCTCTTGTTAAAAATGCACTGCAGAGGTGTTTTCCCTTAACACCACAAAACAGTTAACCTATCAAAATAAACCACGTAACACATTTAATAAAGGTGCATCAATGCACATTCTCCGCTAGTCCTGTGTAAACTATGGCACACAAAGTTTTTCATTTATTTATTTATTTAATATCGTGAGATGGCAGAGCGCAACAAGGCAGTCTGAAGTACTGCAGCTGCTCACTTAAGCGATCTTACTCGTCTCAATCTGCTCAATCTTGGTGATGTCAGTACCTTAAACGAAGTTATAACAGACTATTTCACATCCAGAGATGAAGGATCAGATGATGAAAGTACTAAACAGGAGGAGTCCGATGACAGTCTGTTTTATGCACAGCGTGCAAACAAGTAGCGCTGCGCTCGCTTTTCTAAATGTAAACTACAAGGTAGGCTGCATTATGCATGATATCTAAACATACAAGGGGTGATCAAAAGTTCGGAGACTATGCCTATGATAAACAACGGAAAACAGACGTTAGTCTGTTTGTGTAATGATGCAGTATAGCACTCCTGACTTGACAGACAGCTTTTGTTAAGTGAAAGTGAAAGCCGTCTCACTTTAAACCCGTATTTCTCAAAATTCCATTCCTGAAAATTAAAAGCCATAACTTTGGTCACGTTTAAGCTATGGACAAAATAAAAACTGTTTTGGAAAGGGCTTGAACTTGCTTTCAAATGTTATCATATCCTAAAAAAAGAACAATTTCACCACGTGTTGGGTTTTCCTAGATTGCATCACATATGTGTTTTTCTGCTCTTATTAGGTCAGTCTGGTTTACACAGTCTGGCCATCGACTGGTTTACTGGACAGCTGTACTGGACGAGTGTTACCCAGAAAGCCATCTACACCGGTGCAGCTGATGGCAGTGCTGTAAGCATGGTCATGTCCAAAGAAATAGACCCGAGTGACATGGTCCTCAGCCCTATTGAGAGGTACAAACTGCTTTTTACCATGTTAGTACAGATTTGATGAGCACAGCTATATCTATAGCTTTTTTTTTCCTTTTGTAGTTTCATATTTTGGATTAATAAAGGACAGAATGAAGAGATAACCATTGAGAGGGCAGAAATGGACGGTTTGAATCAGACGACATTGGTTTTCATTACTGCACAGCTCCCGAGGAGTCTTACATTGGACGTGGCCGCGCGGCGGCTGTATTGGATCAGTGTTTACAAAGCGGTGCGATGCGTTTAGTAAAAACACAAATTTAGTGGTCACATTGATTTTGTATTAATATTAAGCTTTTTAAATTAATATTCCAGTCAATTGAGAGCATCAGGACGGACGGCACTGGACGACACGCCTTCTGGGATTTCTTTCAAGGACGTCCTGCTCAGACCCTAGCTGTGTTTAATGGCTGGTTTTACTTTGCTGATGAGAAAAAACTCTGGCGGGCTCCTCAAAATATGCCTGCTGACACACAAAATGGTTTTATCTTACAAGCCACACTTCCTGTCTTGAACATCTTCCATGTGCTTCAACAACCTCAAGGTGAATTAATTTTTGTAAACACCTTATTTCTAAATTCTTAATCATGGTTGCACAACATCAATTGGCTCCAAGCTTCATTGTGTTTTCTTGATGTAGGTTTTGCACCATGTAAAGACTCAGGCTGCAAGCTGTGTTTGCCCTCCAAGAAAAGTGCTGCTGGATTCACCTGTCTTTGTCCTGAAGGAGCGTTGTCTATGCCTTGGGGACTTTGTGAAAGTGTGTTGTCTATTTGGCATCTAATATTTAGCATTTTAGTTAAAAGCAAGTTTCCTCTTGATGATATTTTCATCTCTTCTCATTGTCAGACTTTAAGGTCGCCTATGCAACAGCCGCGGCCATATACAGTTTGGAGTTTGCAGGAAAGACTCCTTTGAAAACTGAAATGTTTACATCAGGTGAAGACATTCAGTCCTTTGACATGTACTGGCGAAGAGGATGTGTGGTTTGGTCTAATGGGACGGGCCATGTGAAGACTAACATACAGTCTCAGGACTTGTCCGAGTACATTCTCACTTTAAAACCTGGTACGTTGTTACTGTTTCAGCTAAAGACTTGACACATAATCCAAGTACATGAGCACTGATGACTTTAGATATTGAAGCTTGATTGTTTGAGGTCAAAATGTTACTGTCCACACTGATGTTAAAAAAAAAATGGTATAGTAACAATTGTTACTCAGAAATTGCTAGTAAATTTCACAATTGCAAATAATCCGCACACATTGAATTAAACATGAAATTTTGAAGTAGGAAGATGTTTTTCATAAAACATTTTTATCCTATGATCTGTTTTATTTTAACTTTGAAAAGTAATTTTTACAGTGATTTTTGTTTTAACAGTGGGAAAAAAAACTCATTGATTAATAGTGTTAAAAAGCCTAATAAAATTTTGAAAAGAAAGTAGTTTGACACATTTTATTACTGTGCTATAGGGGAAGAAATGAAAACTGATTTGGTTCTTAAGCACTTTAATCTTAAACTTCAATCCTCTTTTGCTCACCAAGCCTGCATTTACTTCATCCAAAATACAACAAAAGCAGTAATATTGTGAAATATTTTTTACTATTTAAGATGACTGATTTCTACTTGAATATATTTTAAAATGTAATTTATTCTCTTCCAAAGCTGAGTTTTCAGCATCATTACTCCAGTCTTTAGTGTCACATGATCCTTCAGAAATCATAATAATATGATGTTTTTTATGTTCAAGAAACTGTTGTTGTTTTTGGTATTATTATTATTATTATTATTATTATTATTATTATTATTATTATTATTATTACTATTATTACTATTAATAATACTATTATCAATATTTAAAACAGTTGAGTATTTTTATTTTTTATTTTTTTAGGATTCTTTGCTGAATAGAAAGATCCAAAGATTATCATTTGTCTGAAATAAAAAGCTTTTGTAACATTATACACTATATCATTTGAAATGAAGTCAGTATAATTATTATTTTATTATTATTATATTCTTTTTAATCTAACAAGAAAACTTTAAAATGATCAAAAGTGATGAGAAAGATAAACCCATTTCTGATAAATGCTGAACTTTCTGTTTATCAAAGAAACCTGAAAAAATTATACTCTGTTGTTTTCAACAACAATAATAATAATAATAATAATAATAATAATAATATTAGTAATATAATGTGTGTGCGTGTTGTTTTTTTTTGTTTTTTTTTTCCCTGGAGTATCTGGAGTAAAGATGCAAAAAAATCAGCTTTAAAATCACAGGAATAAGTTATATTTTAAAATACATTCAAATGGAAAGCAGTTATTTTAAATAGTAAAAATATTTCAGCATTTTACTACTTTTGCTGTAATAATATAAAATAAATGCAGGCTTGGTGAGTAGAAGAGACTTAATTAAAAAATTAAAAAAAATCTTACTGTTCAAAAGCTTTTGACTGGTAGTGTAGTTCATGATATTTGTAAAATACTTTTTACATTGAACAATATATTAAACTTCTGATAAGAGATATGTACACTCACGTGTACAGGAAAATGTATTACTTTTTGCTTGATGGTTACACTGGCATTTTTTAAAAATTCAACATTTTAAAATTGTATAAAGTTGAAAACCAACATTAAAGGAGAACTCTACTTCCAGAATAACTCACCCCCTTGTCATCCACGATGATGTGTCTTTCTTTCTATTGTTGTAAAGAAATTGTTTTTTTGAGGAAAACATTTCTGCATTTTTCTCCATATAATGGACTGATATGGTGCCTCGATTCTGAACTTCCAAAATGTAGTTTAAATGCGGCTTCAAACGATCCCAAATGTGGTTATAAACGATCCCAGCCGAGGAAGAAGGGTCTTATCTAGTGAAACAATTTATATACTATTTAATGTCAACCGCTCGTCTTGTCTTACTCTGCCTGGACTCTTTTTTTTGGTTCATGACAGTTCAGACATTCAGTCCGAACTGATTTTTGAAGTTGAGGGAGAAAATACGATTGGAGTTTTTCAACATACCCTAACTGTCTTGAGCCAAAATACACAGAGTTCAAGGACTGCGAGGCAAGACGAGTGTTTGAGAATAAAAGCTTTTATAAATTGTATGATTTTAATGAAAATAACCAATCGTTTCGCTAGATAAGACCCTTCTTCCTCAGCTGGGATCGTTTACAGCCACATTTGGGATCATTTGAAGCTGCATTTAAACTGTATTTTGATAGTTCAATCTCGGGGCACCATATCAGTCCATTATATGGAGAAAAATGCTGAAATGTTTTCCTCAAAAAACATAATTTCTTTACGACAATAGAAAGAAAGACATGAACATCGTAGATGACTAGGGGGTGAGTGCATTATTTGTAAATTTGTTGTTCTGGAAGTGGACTTCTCCTTTAATATAAAGATTTTTCTAGGCACCTTTTTTTTTTCACCATTTTATTATTTTTTTCTTTGTGACTGACCACACTCCCACAGCAATATTCAGTTGCATATGTAATGCGTAAAGTAAGAGCATATGCTTGCAAGGGATCGGCCAATCTGTAGTGGTTGTGTACTTGTGCAAATCAGATTCTGTCTTGGAGTTTGATTTGAGTTTGCGTGTTGATGTGGTGCATTGTGGATGGATTTGTTTTGACTACTTAATTAAAAATGGCTGTTATATTAAAACAGACTTTTACTAAACATCTCATCTATATTTATTCCAGCTCAAAGTGACTATTTCCGGTTTTCCTTGTGTCTCTTCCTTTAGCCTGCATGGTCAGAGTTGACCAGAGGACTGGGAATCTCTATTGGCTGGCCTGTGATGAACTTTCCATTGGCGTTTCTACCATTGGCCCCCTTGACCAGAGTCTCTCCAGACAGCTATATCAAGCCAAAACTGCAATCCTGGACCTCTTTGTGGACTGGCAGAGAGGAAAGCTGTACTGGCTAGAGGGAGATCAGATCATGAGAATGAAACTGGGACTGATTGGTGGAAATGCAGAAGTTATCTTCAGCTTTGAGGAGAGTGGAGTCGACCGCATTGTGTTTGACCGAAAAGCAAATGGCTTTCTGTCGAGCATGGAGTCTTGTGAGTGTCTTTTCTTTCTGAATTGTGCACATGGTTTTCATTTACTTCAGGTGAATGTGATGATGTTTGCTTTAGACTTGCAAGTTATGAGTGTGCTGAAGATGAGGAAGTACTCAGCTGGTAAAAATTGGATCGTTCCTGGCTCCATCATGGCTGCTTATGAACCTTACATGGTGACCTTGTTCAATAACGTCCTGACGGTGTGGAATCGTAAAGATGGAGCTCGTGTCTCTGGGGTGGCGGTAGAGAATGGAGTTGTTGGCTTATCCGTTGCCCTCAGGGAAGTCCAAACAGGTTTGTAATGATCTTCCGGGCTTAAATTTGAGTCTTTATGCTGCAGTTGTTTACTTTTGGGTTTGTATGCACTTTAGAAACTACACCTGAGGATGTGCGTCCTCCTGAGATGACTTGTGAAAGTCCCCTAGTCTTATGTCAAGGATCAACCACAGTGTGTATCAGTCGATTTCAGCGGTGTGATGGGAAGAGAGACTGTCCAGATGGATCTGATGAGGCCTCATGTGTGCACATGTGTGCAAAGACAGGTATGCTTTATGACAGGCATAGTTCACCCAAAAACCCTTTATTTAAGATCTTTTCTAACCCTCATGTCATTTGAAACCTGTATGATTGATGTTCCCTATTAAATTTTGTATATTAAAAAAATAAAAAAACGTATAAAATATTTACCTAACCATGCAAGTATAGACCTGTTGATTTATCGTCAACATTTTTTTGTTTTTATTTATTTTTATTGTTTTGTTTTTAGTTTCATTTGGATTTCTGTTTTAGTTAAATTTCTGTGTATTTTTTTTTTTTTTTTCATTTTGTTTATTTTTGTTTGGTGTTTTTGGAATTATAATTTTTTCTTCAATTTTTTTTTGGTTTAGTTTTTTTTATTTCTTGGTTGGTGGTTTTTTGGGGATTTAGTTTTGCTTGTATTTTGTGCATTTTTTTCTTTATTTTTCCTGATTTTTGGTTGGTTAGAATCTTTGTTTGGGTTTTTTTTTTCCTTTTTTTACTGCTTTGTTATTGTTTTTTGGTTTCATTGTTTTTTGGTCATTTGTTTTGTTTTTTATTTCACCTCAGTTTGTTTTAGCTAGATTGTAATTTTGGGGGTTGGGGTTGGTTAGACTTTTCGCTTTGTTAGTTTTTTGTCTTTTCATTGTTTTTGTTTTTTGTTTGGTTTTTTTAATTTTAATTAGTTTTATTTATTTTAATTTGTTTGGTTTGGTTTTTTCATTCCTTTTTGTTTGGGGATTGTTTGTTTTGCACTTTGTTTGTTTTTGTGTTTGTTTGTATTTTTTTATTTTTTCCCCTTTTTTTATTTGTTTTTCTTTTGTTTGGGATTGGTTTTTTTTTAATCATTTCACTATTTTATTTATTTATTTATTTTATTTTTAATAAGTTTGTTTTTGGTTTGGTTTTATTTTGGTTTATTTTTTTTATTTTTGTTTGTTTTTGGTTTGCTTTGGGTGTTTTTTTTTTGTTTTGTTTTGTTTGAGGTTCTTTTGTTAGTTTTGGTTTGTTTTTGTTTTTATTTCTGACTTGATGTGTATCGGTCACTAGACTCTAGAAAATCTAGATTGAAAGACAACTCTGTTTCTCCAGGTGACTTCCTGTGTCAGGATGGAAGTAAGTGTGTGGAGAGGGATCAGGTGTGTGACGGCCGCTCTCACTGCATTGATGGGTCAGATGAGATGGGATGTCCCACCATGGCTCCTGAAACCATCACAGTTCCTTTAAGGTGTAAAATGGGCTCTAAACCCTGTAAGGACGGACTTGAGTGTGTGCTGTACAGTCATGTGTGTGATGGAGAGATGGACTGTAAAGATGGATCCGATGAACAGGACTGTGAATACAAGTGTAAAGAAGGTAAAACTCATGTACCTGATCCCTGACTGTCTTATACATCCAAGACATGTGTAACTGACAGTGTTTCCTCATAGATCAGTTCCAGTGTGCTCATGGGAGGATGTGTATTGACAGAAAGCAGGTGTGTGACGGCACACCTCAGTGTCAGGATCGCTCTGATGAACTGGACTGTTTCAGTCGCTCACACGAATGCAAACATCAGTGTGATAATAAAACTCGCTGCATCCCAGAGAGCTTCCTCTGTGATGGAGAGAAGGACTGTGTGGACGCCACTGATGAAGTCAACTGCTGTGAGTTTTTGTTTTTACCATTTACTGTTACTTTACTGTTTTATTTAAATCTGGAATAGGTATACAAGAAATTACAGGTATACATTTAAATGGGGCTATATCCACTAGTAAAGTCCACTAGCAGGTTTCTTGTTTTCCAAAATAAATAAATAAATACATTTAAAAAATCATAACTCTTGATCCTTACCATAACAAAGGCTTTTCTTTTTTTTTTTTAAATTATATAGGTATACAAGTATAGGGTACAACGGGGTTAAAGGCACCCCCTAAGAAAAAATATGCTTTTCACTGTGCCCAAAGTGTATGATTGCAGAAAAATACATGCGTTTGTATTGAACATTTATGGAGCAACAGATTTTGTGTGAAAATAAATAATACAAGTTGTTTACTGTTTAAAAATCTCATAAATGTATGAGGTGCCAAGGGAATTGATACAAATACTTTAGCTAAAATAATGTTGTTGTTGTTGTTGTTGTTTTTTTTTTTTGTTTTTTGTTTATTTTTTTTTAGTAATGTATAAGTTAATACTTGTTCAAAACAATCACTTTAGCAAAGTTTGTACTATTTTCTGCTTATTTTGATCAATAAAATAATATATATTTTTTGTTCAATAAATATACTGTCATTAAAATGTTAAAATAAAACGTATATTTGAAAATACATATTTTTAAATCATTTTAAAATATAAAGATTCTGAAAGCAATAAAGGAGGTCCCATAATAATTTAAAATAGATTTACAGTAGTAACAACAAATCATATTTTATTGTATGATATGATTAATATTGTTTTTAAATATGATGGTTTCATTCTAAACACGCTGATTATCTCTAAGTTGGACACCCAATATAATATATGATATTTACCATCTGAATCTAACAATGTCATGTCAACAAATGGAAAAGTCAGTCTTCTATTAATTGTCATGTTAATTATTGTGGCTTTTAGCCCCAACAGCAGGGGCGCTTTTCACCCCAAATGCCGTACTTTTACATATTCAAATCATTAAGAAGACCTTTGTCTCAAGATATATTCAAGAATTTTAGCAAATATTTATTTTATTTTTTTTATTTTTTTTTTAAAAACCATCATATATTAGATCAAGCAAGCACAGAATCGACTTCGCGCTGCTGACCACCATCATGTCAAGGATCAGACAATTTTGCACGTGTATGTTGAAAAGCGGATGTTTTGGAAAGTGCTATGCCACGTTTTTTTTTTTTTTTTCCCTGCCTAGTGGTTTACGGGAAAATTAATATCAAAAGCGCCTTTTACCCCAGGGTGCATTTGGCCCCGTTGTACCCTACCTTTAAGACCTCCATGCAAATGACATTTGTTGTGATTATTGGTCTCTTTACATGTGGAATAACAGTCTCATGCTCTAAACTTTCTTAAAACATGCCTGATTTCCTTATGTTCACAGCTGAGATTAAAAGAGAGGAAATCAATTTGGTAGCACTGAACAAAGGCAACTTAGGTTTGCAACCTCCACCTCCAGTCTGTAGAAGTCCATCCATGATGTGTCCAGGAACATCACTGTGCATTTCTCAGACTCGGCTGTGTGATGGGAAGATTGATTGCCCTGACGGTTCTGATGAAGTGTCGTGTGTAGACACTTGTTCAAAACCTGGTAAGTCTTTGCTTTATCTTCAGTGTAAATAATCTTGATTCCAAAGAAAAAGCAAAGCACTGACATCTGTAATGTTGTGCCAGGTGACTTCCTGTGTAGGGACAGAAGAAAGTGTATTGATGGGAATCTGGTGTGTGACGGGCAATCTCACTGCCTTGACGGCTCTGATGAAGTAGCTTGTTACATGGTGGCTCAAAACTCAAAACCAGCTCCATTAAAATGTAAAATGGGCTCTAAACCCTGTAAGAATGGACGTGAGTGTGTGCTGTACAGTCATGTGTGTGATGGAGAAAAGGACTGTAAAGATGGATCTGATGAACGCAATTGTGAATATCAGTGTAAAGCAGGTAAAACTGTTAAAGAAGAAATGATCCTAATTTGACAATTCCTGCGAGCTAGTGACTGTACTAAACAAATGTTTCCTCATAGATCAGTTCCAGTGTGCTCATGGGAGGATGTGTATTGACAGAAAGCAGGTGTGTGACGGCACACCTCAGTGTCAGGATCGCTCTGATGAACTGGACTGTTTCAGTCGCTCACACGAATGCAAACATCAGTGTGATAATAAAACTCGCTGCATCCCAGAGAGCTTCCTCTGTGACGGAGAGAAGGACTGTGTGGACACCACTGATGAAGTCAACTGCTGTGAGTTAGCATAAAATGCAGGTTTTATCATATCAAGTGCATTTTTATATTTATGCCCAGTCAGTGAGTATATAAAGGTGAACTAATCACTAGCATTGTTAAACTGCTTTCAAAAGACTGTGTCCAAATAGGTTTCCCAAAAATTCCACTTTTTATTGGTTATACAAACAGTTCCAGTCCAAGCTCACACCGCTCGTTGAGTCAGTTTTTCTGTCTGAGATGGGTGAAAGTATTCTAACATCAGAAAATTACAGGCATACCTTTACAGGGGCCATATTCTGTTAATTTTTTCCCTTTGAGCTCCACTAATGTTTGTTTTTTTTTTTTTTTTTTTTTCCCTATGTTGTCAAAAGAATCATAACTGTTGAACCTTACCATTGCGTAGGCTTTTTTTGCTACTATACCTTTAAAGGCAACCCTGGATATTAAGACTTGCATATAACATAAATGGTGTCTCTTACTGAAATGTGTAGTAGAAAACCCATCAAAGATTTATTTAAATAATTCCCTGATCGCGGAGATGTCTATTTGATGTCTGCATTTACACCTGCAAGACGTAATTTGCTCACCTGCAATACATCTATTGGACGTTTCCTATTAGATGTCAAATAGACATCTATTAGGTGTCTTTAAGATGTTTATGATTTAGAATGTATGTAACACTGACATCTTACAGATGTCTGGCAGACGTTTGTACACAGCAGATGCTTTCCAGATCAAAGGATCTTTAACAGACATCTTGCAGACATACGTGTGCTATCTGGGTTCACATTTTATACATATTGGACTATGGGGGGCGCCATTATTTTTTAGAGATGCACCGATTGCAAATTTCTTGGCCGATTCCGATTTTACAGTAAGTGTGACCTGCCAATTCCGATTTTTGCAGATTCCGATTATTTTTTTTGGGCTGCTTTGGGATCGGCTTGTAACAGGCTTTGTGTGTGTTTTGACACAAGGTTAAACAACTCAGGTAAGGCAACGTCGGAAAAGTACCGCCGGCTCGGTATAATATATTTTGGACTGAGGTAATTCATCAAATTTCTGAAACCTCTGTCTTCGACTATGGAGAACGGCTGGTCATCAAGGGCCATGAATTCCATAATTTTACTCGTAATTGCTTTGGTCTTCTCACTGCTCATCCCAATAAAGGATAGTACAGGCTGCTGACTTGTGGCTGACGAGCTTTGGCTTGGACTCAGCGCGCTAGCTTTAGCCACTTTCCCCTTTTCAAACTGGGTATATTCAGCTAAATTATAGTGTTTTAAGTGTCTTATTAGGTTTGTTGTTCCGAACGTTTTTGAGCTTGTTCCCCCACAATGTATTTTTGCTTTACAAACGTTACAAACTGCGATCTTTGTGTCATCTCCACTCACAGAAAAGAACTTCCACACCAACAACATGTTAACACCAGACTGTGAGTGTGCACGTAGCTGTGACGTAATTGCCTGCGCCGCCGCTGGCAATAAAAGGATCGGCGGATGTGAGCCTGACCGGCCGGTCACCGATCTGGGTCAATCATACGAAAAATCGGCCGATTCCGATCACTAGCCGGTCAATTGGTGCATCTCTAATTATTTTGATGAAGTGAAATGATTGCACTCTGTGAGCTACTGGCACTACCTGTTGGTATTTTTACTGCAACACAATTTGGAAAATAAAAAACTGATACGATGACCACAGTTACTGAAAGAGCTTACAGGTGGCGATGGATATAAGGGTGTAATTACACTAGGTGTTTTGAACTGTTACCTGAGCATGTCTGACTCCCAAAGCCCGGTTTGTTTAGCCGTCCCTAGGCCGGTTGGAAGAGGTGGGCCAGGGCACAGTTTGGTTGTGCTCGGGCACAGATACTATTTTGTGTGCGCTACTGTTATCATTATGACCGCAAACATATTCTATTGCTACTACTACACTTTTCAATTAATTTAATTCAATCAAGTGTATTTAGGCTTATAGTGGGTCTGGTTCTCACCTTAATGCTGAACAGGAATTGTAGTGTGCAAGTAAAGCTGCAAATTCTTTCATTAACATCAGCTGCCTCTGTAATAATTCTCTGATACATGCAAGTAAAAATCAATGCATGGCATAAGTTATACATTTATTAGGTAGAATATTAGCGAAAGTGGTTTTCTCCGTTATCTCATACATGATGTAAGTGTGATCCAGCCGGGAAAGTTTAGTGCAAGTGTGAGTGCAGGCCACCGGGGAAAGGGGAATAAGCTTGTTCGGGCTTGGTTCAAGACAACCATGCCTAGTGCAAGTACACCTTAAGTGTAGGCTTAAACCAAATGCGGTACTGTTGATTTTTCCCACAAGGAGTCTAAATGCCCCCGGATTTTGAGTCAAATCCATGCTGACAAACTCCTTCAGTGGCTGCGGCTTCAGCATGTTTACAGCCAGGATGGCATCTAGCGTTTCTTGTCTCTGCCGTTTGTAAGCTTTTTCAGTAGCTGTGGTCTACTAAAAGCATTAAAGGCATCAGGGCTGAAGTGGAGAGAACAAAGACGCGGGTCTTTAGGCAGTTTTATTCATCCACAGGCATCTTCCCATTCTGTTCTCCTCTTTTTATCGTTAGGAAGCAGTGAAGACTTGCATCACTTTTCTTGTTGCCCTTCGACTGAAAATTACCAAAAGCTGCACAATGTGCCATCGTATCAGTATTTTATTTTTCAAGTTGCTTATTCTGAGTTGCATTGCGGTAAAAATAGCAACAGGTAGCGCCAGTAGCTCACCGAGTGCAACCATTTATGTCATTGAAATAACGGAATTTTTTAAATAACATAAATCTTTCATGGGTTTTCTACTACATATTTCAGTAAGAGACATCATGTACATTTATATTAAGACATACAAGCCTTAATACCCGGGGTTCCCTTTAAGACCTTTATCACTTCTGTTGAGATTGGCTAATTCCATAACCTTTGCTTGTGGAATGAGTAATAGTCTTATTTGTTGTTCTGTGTTTAAACTGTTTTAAAACATACCTGATCTCCTTATGTTCACAGCTGAGATTAAAAGAGGGGAAATCAATTTGGTAACACTGAACAAAGGCAACTTAGGTTTGCAACCTCCGTCTCCAGTCTGTAGAAGTCCATCCATGATGTGTCCAGGAACATCACTGTGCATTTCTCAGACTCTGCTGTGCAATGGGAAGATGGATTGTCCGGATGGTTCTGATGAAGTTTCGTGTGTAGACACTTGTTCGAAACCTGGTAACTATTCACTTGCTCTTCAGTGTAAATAAACTCTTTCCCAAAGAAAAAGCTAAGCACTGATGTCTGTAATGCTGTACCAGGTGAGTTCCTGTGTAAGGACAGGAGGAAGTGTATTGATGGGAATCTGGTGTGTGATGGCCGCTCTCACTGCCTTGATGGCTCTGATGAGGTAGCTTGTTACATGGCAGCTAGAACCTCAAGCACAGCGTCATTGAAGTGTCGTGTGGGCTCTAAACTCTGTAAGGACGGACGTGAGTGTGTGCAGTACAGTCATGTGTGTGATGGAGAGATGGACTGTAAAGATGGATCTGATGAACAGGACTGTGGTCGTCAGTGCCAACCTGGTTAGACATCCCGGTACTCTCAAACATTCACATCAACATTTTGGCCATTATATCCAAGTACTGATCTGTCCTTGTTCTTCCACCTCAGGCCAATTCCAGTGTTCCTCTAGAGGGAGGTGTATTGAAATGAATCAGGTATGTGATGGGACTCCTCAGTGTCTGGATAAGTCTGATGAAGCAGGATGCTGGAAACCCTCAAGGAGCTGCAGCTTGCGTTGTGACTGGGACACTCACTGTGTTCCTGAAGTCTTTATCTGCAATGGGATTAGGGACTGTCGAGATGGCACTGATGAAGCCAACTGTGGTGAGCCAACAGTTTTCTTGAACTTGGGGAAAGTTTAGTTCAGGGGTCATCAAACTTGGTCCTGAAGGGCTGGTGTCCTGCAGAGTTTAGCTCCAGCATGCCTCAACACACATGCCTGGAAGTTTTAAGTATACCTAGTAAAACCTTGATTAGCTGGTTCAGGTGTGTTTATTTAAGATTTGGAGCTAAACTCCTCCAGGATAAGTCTGGTGTACCCTGGCTTAGTTCACCTAAGAATATGTAATAACTGGGAGTAAATTGTTAAAAAAAATACAAAAATGCCAGAGAGGGTCAAAATCTGCAATATAAACTTGCAGAACCTGAGGTAGCTTCAAATCTTTTGAAACATTGTATGCATACACCTACTGATGCTTGTCATCACACATCGTGTGACGTTCTTGAAATTCCTGGGTGTTTTGAGTCTTTCAACATCATACACCTTGCTCAAGGTGACCCCAGTTTGTGTACAGATGGTGAGCTACTTATAAGCCATAGCCATCTTAATGTCCTTGATGCCACTTTGGTGGTACTGCAGATGGCTCTCCTCCTCTCTCTTGTGATACCCAATTTGCTGAAGGCTCTGACTAACACGTGGGCTCCAATCCTCTGTCCCACCCCCACTGGGAGACACATAGTTTGCTGTCAATCACTGACCAGTCCTGTGCGTTTGGATAACTTCCTCTCCAAACAGTATTCCCACAGGGGTGTCAGCTTTAGCAACACAATCTGCTTGGTAGATTCGGACACAAGGACAATGTCCAATTTCAGCTGCGACATCTTGAGCCAAGTCTTGGAGGGCTGCTGTCCTGCAGAGTTTACCTCCAACCCCAATTAGACACACCTGAACCAGCTAATCAAGCTCTTACTAGGCATGTTAGAAACTTCCCGCCAGGTGTGTTGAGGCAAGTTTCAGCTAAACTCTGCAAGACACCGGCCCTCCAGGACTGAGTTTGGGCATCCTTGATCTTGAGAGAACATCATCTGCTGTTTGAGATCCACCAACAACTACCTGTTCCCTGCAGAAGTCCAGAAAGACAGTAGTTATTTTGGAGGTTTGGGCAGGTTCATGCCTTCTCCCATGTTACTTTCCTTCACCCCCTGGACTCCTACCTACAGCTTTTCTTCTGCCTCCTTAATAGGTTCCTCAGCCCACCACTAGCCAGTTTTCCCTCTCCCTGATTTAGCCACCTTTGGATTGGATCAAAATGGCCTACAGTGGGAGTGGACCAAACATTATACAAATTTCAAAAGTGTGGCTTTACTTGTCAATCAGTAGCTGCTTGTGACTTTTAAACTTTTACTCAATATCTGTCTTATGCTCCACTTTCTAAATACATTGTTTGGTGGAAGAATTAAATGTTTCCCAAAACTACAAATAAACTAATAAGACTCCACCTGCTTCATGTTTTATGACAGCTATATCCAGACCAGCTCAGACAAGCTGTAAGAGTCCCTCTGTGCTGTGTCTGGGAACGTCAGTGTGCGTGTCTCAGGCTGAGCTGTGTGACGGCAGAAGAGATTGTCCTGATGGATCTGACGAAGCTTCTTGTATAGATGCATGTGCTGCTCCAGGTAAAATAACTAAACTTCTCTCTGCTGAAAAAAAACCAGCTTGAATCAGCTGGGTTGTTTGCTGCTTTTGATTGGTTTAAACTGGTTTAGTTAATTTCCCACCCTGATTAGCTGAAAAGTGCACAAAACCCAAATACTACCAAACAAATCTTGTGTGAACACCAGCAAACCACTCCTTTTCCTTTTCCTCCTCCTCCTCCTCCTCCTCTTCCTAACCTAATCTTAGACTTTTTGACTTTTCTTCATCATCTTGCTCTCCTTTTTCAAGCTCTGTTCTTCTCCTACTTGTTCTTCCCTTTCTCCTGGTCCTCCTCCTTTACCTTCTTCGTTGTCATTCTCCTTCGTCTAGTTCTTCTCGTTGTTCTTCTACACCACCTGCTACTTATTCTTTTCCCCCTTGTTGTTCTCCTCCTCCTGTTTGTGCTCCTTCTCCTTGTACCTTTCTCTTCATTCTTGTTGCTCTTCCTCCTCTTCTCCTTCTCCTCCTTCACCCCAACCTTAGACTTTTTGGCTTGTCTTCATCTTGTTCTCCTTCAACCTTTGTTCTTCTCCTACTTTTTCTGCTCTTCCTTCTCCTCCTTTTTCCTCCTTGTTGTTTTCGCCCTCCATAGTTCCCCTTTCTTCATTCTTGTTGTTCTCCTCCCCTGCTTCATATTCCTTTCCTCCTTCACCTTTTCCTTCTCCTTGTTCTTCTCTTTCTCCTTGTTCTCTTCCTCCTTGTTGTTCCTGTCATTCTCCTCCTACTTGTTGTTGTTCCTTTCTGCTTTATCTCTTTTGTTTTCCCGTCTTTCTCCTTTTTGTTCCTCTATTCATTGTTGTTCTTATCCTCCAAGTTCCTCTCCTCTCTGCACTCTTCCTCCTTGTACTTCTCTCTATTCGTTCTCCTTGTTCTTTGCCCTCCCTTGTTGTTGTATTCCTCATTCTTGTTCTTCCATTTCTTCTAATCCTCCCTCTTTACTACTTTTATTCTGCTCCTTTCTGTTCCTCTCTCTTCAGTGTTCTTCTCCTCCTTGTTCTCCTCCTCATGCTCCTTGTTGATATCCTCCTTCACATTCTCCTCCTGTCTACCCCTCATTTTTCTTCATTCCTCTCCTCCTTGTTCTTCTCTTCTCTTCTCTTTCCCCTTGTTGTCTTCCTCGTCATCGTTGTTGTTGTTGTTGTTGTCCTCCTCCTTGTTCTTCTCCTCATTCTTATTTATTTTCTTCTGTTTCTCCCCCCTTACCTCTTTTGTTCTGCTCCTCTTTCTTCTTGTTCCTCTCTTCATTGTTGTTCTCTCCTAGTTCTTTTCCTCATGCTTCAAGTTCTTATCCTTTTTCACCTTGTCCTCCTACTTGTTCCTCTCCTCACTCTTCTTTCTCCTTGTTCTCTTCCTCCTCATTGCTTGTTTTTGTCCTTCTCTTTCCACTTGTTCTTGTTCTTCCCTTTCTAATGTTCCTTCTCCTTTACCTCTTTCATTCTCCTCCTTTCTTCTTCTTGTTTCTCTCTTTTTATTGTTGTTTATATCTTTCTTGTTACCCTCCTCATGGTCCTTGTTCCTATCCTCCTTCACCACCTCCTCCTCTCTGTGCTGCTTCTCATAGTTCCTCTCCTTGTTCTTCTCTTCTCTCTTCTTTCTCCTTCTCTTCCTCCCCCTCATCATTCTTCTTGTCCTCCTCCTTGTTCTTCTCCTCATTCTCGTTCTTCCTTTTCTCCTGCTCCTCTCCTTTACTACTTTTGTTCTGCTCCTCTTTCTTCCTTTGTTCATTGTTTTCTCCTTGTTCTCTACCTCATGCTTCTAGTTCTTATCCTTTTAACTTCTCCTCCTGTCTTTAGTCAGCCTTCTCCATGTTCTTCTCCTCCACACTTTTTTCTCCTTGTTCTCTTCTTCCTCGTTGCTGTTGTTGTTCTTGTCCTCCTCGTTCTTTTTGTTCTTGTTTTTCCCTTTCTTCCGCTTTTCCCATTTACCTCTTTTGTTCTCCTCATGCTCCTTGTTCTTATCCTTCTTTGCCTTTTCCTTGTTCCTCTCCTCCTTCTTTTTCTTTGCCGCCTCTCTTCTTTCTCCTTGTCATCTTCTTCCTCCTCCTCATTGTTGTTGGCCTCCTTTTCCCTGTTCATCCCCTCATTTTTGTTCTTCCCTTTCTCCTGCTTCTCCCCTCTACCTCTTTTGTTCTAATCCTTGTTCCATTGTTCTTTTCATTGTTCTCCTCCTCATGCTCCTTGTTCTTATCCTCCTTCACTTTTTCACATCTTTCTTTACTCTTATTTATTGTTTTTGTCCTCCTCCACCAGGTCATTATACCCAAGATATACATCTGTCATAACTCTTTCATACTATGCTGTTTTGCATGCTATTCATACAGGTGACTTCCTGTGTGAGGACAGGAGGAAGTGTATTGAGGGAGCTCTAGTGTGTGATGGCCGCTCTCACTGCCTTGATGGCTCTGATGAGATGGGATGTCCTACCATAGCAACTGAAACCACAACCACAGCACCCTTTAAGTGTCGTGTGGGCTCTAAACCCTGTAAGGACGGGCGTGAGTGTGTGCTGTACAGTCATGTGTGTGATGGAGAGATGGACTGTAAAGATGGATCCGATGAAGAGCAATGTGAACTTCAATGCAATCCAGGTAAGAGATTACCAGTTTCACAATCTCAACCAATTTTTTGTTCTTTAACAATATTTATTAAATGTGGTTTTACAAGACAGTCCCTGACAAAAGTATTGTCGCTTGTGTCCAAATTGACCTCAAGTGCCGCTGAAATATATTTCTAATCAAGATTTTTTTTTTACAAGAAATGGCTCATTTTAATCCCAACAGCTTTTGTAATAATGTTTCAGTGCAAAACGAAACTGTCAAAAAGTATTCTAATATTCAAAGCTTGGTAAAGCCCATTGAGTCATGTGGCAGACACCTTCAATGTGTCTCAGCGTCAAGTACAGAGGATAAAAAAAAAAAGATTTGAAGAAACTGGAGACGTTTTTGACAAGCCCAGGTCAGGCAGACCCCGCAAGACAACTGCTCGAGAGGACCGTTTGTTGGCTCGAAAATCCAAGGCCAGCCCATTTTCCACTGCAGCAGAGCTCCACGAGACCTGGTCACCTGAAGTCCCTGTGTCAACCAGAACAGGTTGTCGGATTCTGTCTCGAAATGGCCTCCATGGTCGAATCAGTGCCCAGAAGCCAGCACTAAACAAAAGACAATTGAAAAACCTTGTGGCATTTGCCAACGCCCACAGCCTGCTAAAAGGATGGACGCTGGAAAAGTGGCAGAAGGTGGATTTTTCAGATGAATCTTCTATTGAATTACACCACAGTCGCCGCAAATATTGCAGGAGACCTACTAGAGCCCGCATGGATCCGAGATTCACACAGAAAACAATGAAGTTTGGTGGCGGAAAAATCATGGTCTGGGGTTACATCCAGTATGGGGGTGTGCGAGAGATCTGCAGGGTGGAAGGCAACATCAATAGTCTGAAATACCAAGAAATCTTAGCTACCTTTTATATTCCCAACCATAAAAGAGGCCAAATTCTGCAGCAGGATGGTGCTCCATCACATACTTCCATCTCCACATCAAAGTTCCTCAAGGTGAAGAAGATCAAGATGCTCCAGGATTGGCCAGCCCAGTCACCAGACATGAACATCATTGAGCATGTGCGGGGTAGGATGAAAGAGGAAGCATGGAAGACGAAACCAAAGAATATTAATGAACTCTGGGAGGCATGCAAGACTGCTTTCTTTGCTATTCCTGATGACTTCATCAATAAATTGTATGAATCCTTGCCAAACCGCATGGATGCAGTCCTTCAAGCTCATGGAAGTCATACAAGATATTAAATTTGGATCTCACAGCACCACTACTTAATTTGCTGACATATTTTTGTGTGTGCAGTAAATTTGTTCAATTTCTGTATAGGCGACAAAACTTTTGTCTCGCCAAAATTTGACCTTTCTGTCTTGATTAAATGATAAATCTTTTTTCAGTGAAACTAATTCATTTCAATGCATTAAACATCATTTGGGAGGGTTTTAGCTTTTCATATGAGCTAATTCTAACACCAATTGATTAATTAAAAGTCAGGTTAATAGCAGGTGTTTCTACAAAATAGATAAGCGACAAGACTTTTGTCAGGGACTGTATACAACAGGTATCTCTAACCCTACTCCTAGAGAGCTACCTTCCTGCAGACTTCAGTTCCAATCCTGCTCCACCACACCTGCCTGTAATCATCAAATATCCCTGAACACATTGATTAACTGCTTCAGGTGTGTTTGATTGGGGTTGGAGCTGAAATCTGCAGGACGGCAGCTCTCCAGGAGCAGGGTTGGGGACCCCTGCTAAACAACCTTTGCCCATATTTTTGCACTGATTTACAATCTGGATAAGTTGACGCCACTATACTATATTAAATGTATTATGGTCAAAGAGTCCCAGCACTTACTTATCTGTTCCTTGTTTGCTGATTCTTTCACAGGGATGTTTCAGTGTATTCAGGGGAAGAAGTGTATTGACTTCCAGCAGGTGTGTGATGGAACTCCTCAGTGTCCGGATCACTCAGATGAAGCCGGCTGCTGGAAACCCACCAAGAGCTGCAGCATTCGCTGCGATGGGAACAGCCGCTGTATCCCAGAGGTGTTCATCTGTAACGGTATGAGGGACTGCTGGGATGGCTCGGATGAGGCGGACTGTGGTAAGTCTATTGTAAAAGCATCAGAAATTTGTTTCTGTATGGGATCTAGAAAGCGATGAGTAGGTTTTGCACCACTGGTTCAAAGTTTAATTCATGTAAATTCAAGTTTAATTTATTAATTGTCATTTATTTATTTGTTTGTAGCTATGCCCACTCCACCATCACTTTGTAAAAGTCCTTACGTGGCTTGTCAAGGGACGTCTCTGTGCATCCTGCAGCAATACCTGTGCGACGGGAGAAAAGACTGTCCTGATGGCTCTGATGAGAGACCATGTCTTCGCAACTGCCCATATCGCAGTAATGAATGCATTATTTGTAGGGCTGTCAGTTGAATGCATTAACTTAAAGGAGTCATCGGATGCTAAGTTCACTTTTACATGCTGTTTGAACATTAATGTGTGTTGGCAGTGTATGTACAAATTTACCCTGTAATGGTAAAAATCCATGCAGTGGTTTTTAATTAATCTGTAAAAATAATATCCCCTTTTTCAAATCGAGCCATTCTCAGATGCCTGTCGGTGTGAGGCCACTCCCATGATAGTTGATTGACATGAGTGTCTTGCCTCAGATCAGCTGTAACAGTCCAACCTCCATGTTTTGATGCCAGAGCAGGGATGTAAGTTAGACAAGAATTGAGCGATTGAGGTGTTGTGTTACTGGATGTAATAATGAACATAGTGGTCGTCATTTACTCCCGACATCTGAGCCACTGAAGATACAGTTGATTAGGTTTGTTTGTAAAGGGAATGCGCCTCCCGATCTACATATATCCATCTGTTCGCACGAATCATTCGTGATCCAGCTTCACTTACAGCAGACGTGAGTATAAGGGTTTTTTATGAATATTTGCGATCGTCTTTCCTAATAATGTTTTAGTTAGCAAGTTTAGCAGCTAAATGCGGCTAAAGTAAACAGGCTCGTCACTCCACAGAGAGAAGAGAGGGGCGGGGTGAGCAGAGCTCATTTGCATTTAAAGCAGCCTCGACCAGAATGAGATGAGCTGATTTTGACAAGGTAAAAAGGGTGTTGTTTTACAAAACCATTGAGAATTTTTAACCAAAGTATATTATAGACTTTTCATTAAGACCCTAAAAAATCATATCAACTTGTGGAAAATGGGCATCCGATGACCCCTTTATTTAATTAGAATTAAAACTTTCTTTTGTGGAATATAAAAGAAGGTATTTTGAAGACTGTTGTTAACAAAGCTGTTTTGGTTACCAGTGACTTTAATTGTATGAACAAAAGTACTGAGATGTTTCTCAAATTATCATCTTTTATGTTCCATAGTTTACGTTAGGTCGTTGCAGCCTAAATGTTTGTTTTCTTTCTAAAGCTACTATCTGCAATGTCTACATGCTACTTTCTCATTTAACACAATAATAGCTTCAAAAAATCTTTTGTGAGTATTTTCACAGCCAAATTTAGTTTGCGATTTAATTAGATTAATCAAAACATTGTAATTAGATTTAAAAATTTTAATCGACTGACAGCCCTAATTATTTTATTTTTACTGGTAGCACATATAACTTGAGATGAAGTTCTTGCCGTCTTACAGCTTTACAATGACATTTTCTGCCAGGTGATTTCATGTGTAAAGACAGAACGAAGTGTATCAAGAGGGATTTGGTGTGTGACGGCCGCTCTCACTGCCTTGACCATTCGGATGAGATGGGTTGTCCCACTACAGCACCTAAAACAACAACCACAGTGCAATTAAAGTGTCGTGTGGGCTCTAAACCCTGTAAGGACGGACTTGAGTGTGTGCTGTACAGTCATGTGTGTGATGGAGAGATGGACTGTAAAGATGGATCAGATGAAGCTGACTGCGATTTCAATTGTAAAGCAGGTAATCCAGCCAGAGATGATTTTAAACATACACTTTATAAATAAATGGATAAATAAAAAACAGAAATTTATAGATAAAATAGTTATTTGTTCTATCTTTTTTTTAAATAATTTAGTTTCTTTTTTTATATGCATTCTTATATAGTTAAGTAGTTTTATATTGATCTATTTTTATTTAAATGTCTAATTGTTTTTTGTTTATATTTGGTTTTATCAATTTTTTTTATTTAGGTTTTTTTTTTATTTAATTTAATTTATTTAATTTAATTTTTCAGTCATTTTATAACAGTAGTGGCACATACGTTTTATATGGTACTTAATAGGACAAACTGTCCTGTTTATTACTGATTTATAAACTCTGATTAGGTGGTTTTGTTGTTCCTCAGGGGAGTTTCAATGTGCCCATGGGAGAAAATGCATTGATTCAAAACAAGTGTGTGACGGCAAACCACAGTGTCAAGATTTTTCTGACGAGAGGGACTGCTTCATACGCAGCAAGAGCTGCAGCCATCGCTGTGATAATAAAACTCGCTGCATCCCTGAAAACTTCCTGTGTGATGGAGAGAAAGACTGTGTGGACGGCACTGATGAGTCTGACTGCGGTGGGAATCTGTCCTTCTGTGCTATACGTGATTTGACTTCATGAATATGTTTTAAAATAGTCATTTTTAATGGTTTTGTCTTCAGGGTATCCCATTAAGGTGGTGAAGTGTGAGAGTCCTGCTGTGTTGTGTAGTGACGGGTCGCTGTGCATCCCTCACACCAAGCTCTGTGACGGCAAGAGAGACTGTCCTGATGGATATGATGAAACATTTTGTTTTGACAGATGTCCAAACTCAGGTACTCAAAGATTACTCCCTTAATATGGCTAAATTTGTTAAAGCATGCATATAGTTACAATTCTTTATTTGTTTTTCTTATAGGTGACTTCCTGTGTAAGGACAGGAGGAAGTGTGTGGAGAGGGATCAGGTGTGTGACGGCCGCTCTCACTGCATTGATGGTTCAGATGAGGTGGGATGTCCCACTTCAGCACCATTGAAGTGTAAAATGGGCTCTAAACCCTGTAAGGACGGACTTGAGTGTGTGCTGTACAGTCATGTGTGTGATGGAGAGATGGACTGTAAAGATGGATCTGATGAACAGGACTGTGAATACAAGTGTAAAGAAGGTAAAACTCATGTACCTGATCCCTGACTGTCTTATACATCCAAGACGTGTGTCACTGACAGTGTTTCCTCATAGATCAGTTCCAGTGTGCTCATGGGAGGATGTGTATCGACAGAAAGCAGGTGTGTGACGGCACACCTCAGTGTCAGGATCGCTCTGATGAACTGGACTGTTTCAGTCGATCACACGAATGCAAACATCAGTGTGATAATAAAACTCGCTGCATCCCAGAGAGCTTCCTCTGTGACGGAGAGAAGGACTGTGTGGACGCCACTGATGAAGTCAACTGTGGTAAGTGTTTTAACTGGTTGATTATAGAAATGAAATTCCAAACCAAAGTTGTAGGATTAAAAGGTTAGAACCAAAGGTTAGTTAAAATCATCTTTTTATTTTAGTAAAAGATCACTTACTTGCATTTTGGAGAAATGGAAAAGGAAATAATATTATATTATATTATGTTATGTTAATTGTTTTTTAATATGTAAAATGTATCATTTATTCACTATTTGTTAAAAGAAATCTAATTTATTTACTCTGCCACCAGTTATTTATTTTACTGTTTTTAATCTTCATTTAATTATTCATTTATTTATTCATCACATTTAATTTATGATCTTTTCACGATTTGTTTCCTTTACTATTTTATCTGTATGTATGAATCTATTTATCTATCTATCGAAAAAAAATACTTTATTTTTTTGGTTTAAAAATCTAAGGTACAAAAGAAAATAATTTTAAATCTTTGTATAAAATTTTTTATATTGTGTAAAAGATGTTTATCACCATTTATTTAATTGTTTTTCATAATTTATCATTTAATTTATCTATCTTTATCACCATTTACTTCTGAAAAGGTTAAAAATAATTTTAAATCTTTGTAGGATGATCTTGTCTGATTTTATGATAAAGGAAATCTCTTGAAATATGTATTTTGTGTAAAATATGTATTTGTCACGATTTATATATATATATATATTTTTTTTTTTCACCGCTTATCACAGTTTATTAGCTTTCACCATTTATTTCATTTATTTATCGCCTTTCATTTATCTTTCTTTTTCACCATTTAGTTACTATTTTACTTTTACTATTTTATCATCTTTCATTTATTAATCACTGCTTTTTTTTTCTTTTTAGCTCTGAGGTAAAAAATAATTTAAGTCTTTGTATGATGATCTAGTGTGATTTTTATGATAAAGGAAATTGCTTGAAATGTGTATTTGTTTTATATTTTTTAATATTTTTTAATAAATTAATAATTAATTGATTGATTAATTAATTTTTTTTAAAATATGCATTCACTTTATTTAGGATGATGTTATCTGGTTTTTATTATAAAGGAAATCCCTTGATGTAGTTTTAGATTTTATCTAATTGAGAGGTTGTTTTTTTTTTTTTCTTCTTCTTTCTTCATAGAAATTGCTTTTATTTTTTTTTTTAATCCAGGCTAAGACATATGTACTCATCAATTTGTTTTGTAGCACCCATTACTGGCCCATCCATCACAGACCAGTCTGTCTGCTTAAGCCCTTCTGTATTTTGTCATGAAACCTCAAAATGCATTACACAATCCCAGCTGTGTGATGGAAAGACAGACTGTCCCAATGGAGCCGATGAGCAGTTTTGCATATATTCGTGTCCAGATCCAGGTAACAGATGGAATTTGTTCTTTTATTAAATGCATATTTAAGAGTCAATTCAGAATTGACGAAATGATGACTCCGTACTCCAATCAGGCCAGTTTCTATGCAAGGACAGACAGAAGTGTATTGAAAGAGCCCTGCTGTGTGACGGTCAGCCTCATTGTGCTGATGGGTCGGATGAGAAACAGTGCCCCACCTGTGCTTTGCTTTGTGATCAGAAGAGGGTGTGCCTGACAAGCCAGCAGCTCTGTGACGGAAAACCAGACTGTAGAGACGGTTCAGATGAGAAGAATTGCTGTAAGTCCTAATGCATGCATACTTTTTTTTTTTTTTTTTTATTTTATGCTGACCAAAATTATAAACGCAATTTGAGAGAGCGTGCAATTGGCATGCTGACTGCAGGAATGTCCACCAGAGCTGTTGCCTGTGAATTGATTGTTCATTTCTCTACCATAAGCCGTCTCCAAAGGTGTTTCAAATAATTTGGCAGTGCATCCAACCGGCCTCACAACCGCAGACCACGTGTAACCACACCAGCCCAGGACCTCCACATCCAGCATCTTCACCTCCAAGATCGTCTGAGACCAGCCACCCGGAGAGCTGCTGCAACAATCGGTTTGCATAACCAAAGAATTTCTGCACAAACTCATCGGGGTCTCGACCTGACTGCAGTTTGTCGTCATAACCGACTTGAGTGGGCAAATGCTCAAATTCGATGGCGTCTGGCACTTTGGAGAGATGTTCTCTTCACGGATGAATTTCAGTTTTCACTGTACAGGGCAGATGGCAGACAGCGTGTATGGCGTCGTGTGGGTGAGCGGTTTGCTGATGTCAGCGTTGTTGATCGAGTGGCCCGTGGTGGTGGGGTTATGGTATGGGCAGGTGTATGTTATGGACAACGAACACAGGTGCATTTTATTGATGCCATTTTGAATGCACAGAGATACCGTGACAAGATCCTGAGGCCCATTGTTGTGCCATTCATCCACGACCATCACCTCATTTTGCAGCATGATAATGCACAATCAACAACCTGATCAACTCTATGCGAAGGAGATGTGTTGCACTGCATGAGGCAAATGGTGGTCACACCAGATACTGACTGGTTTTCAGACCCCCCCAATACAGTAAAACTGCACATTTTAGAGTGGCCTTTTATTGTGGCCAGCCTAAGGCACATCTGTGCAATAATCATGCTGTCTAATCAGCATCTTGATATGCCACACCTGTGAGGTGGATGGATTATCTCGGCAAAGGAGAAGTGCTCACTAACACAGATTTAGGCAGATTTGTGAACAATATTTGAGAGAAATAGGCCTTTTGTGTACATAGAAAAAGTCTTAGATCTTTGAGTTCAGCTCATGAAAAATGGGGGCAAAAACAAAAGTGTTGCATTTATAATTTTGGTCAGTGTATTTTATATTTTATTTTAATTTATTCTATTTTATTTTAAACATCTTCAGTGTTTTCCATTATAAAAAGCTATGCATGAGTGAGAGTTGGATGATTTTAATTTTTGGTGAACTGTTCCTATTTCATTTAATCTTTCCAAATGATTTTCCCCATTTCAGACACTGGTCTTGTGGCTGCAAGTGCTTCATTGCCTCTGAAATGTCCCTTGGGATCCAAGCCTTGTAGGGATGGGAAAGAGTGTGTGCTGTACAGTCACGTGTGTGACGGGGAGAAAGACTGCAAAGATGGATCTGATGAGAGGAACTGTGAGCGCAAATGTAAAAAAGGTACACTTTACGGTAGAAATAGTTTATTTTTATTTAGTAAAGAATTAAACTGGCCAAATTGATATATTTTATTAATTCAACCCTGTAGGTCAGTTCCAGTGCGCTCACGGCAGGAAGTGTATAGACATGAAGCTTGTGTGTGACGGCACAGCTCAGTGTCAGGACCGCTCTGATGAAATCAACTGCATGAAGCTCTCAGATGAGTGCAGGCACCCGTGTGACAATAAAACCCGCTGCGTTCCTGAAACCTTCCTCTGTGATGGAGAGAGAGACTGTGCGGATGGCACTGATGAAGCCAACTGTGGTAGGTCAACGGCATGAAGTGTTCGTGGTAGTAAGTTATGGGTAAAAATCTGGGTTCAGTCTGAAAGACTTTGTTTCATTATATCGAACAGGCTTGCATTGCAGCGTTTTGGTTAATGTGAAAATAAAATATGAAAATTTGAAAATGTGAAAATTTGGACAGTTTTTCTTACACTTCGTCCTGCAGTGGTAGAGCCCTGTACCAGTGACCGGTTTCAGTGCAGTAACGGTCAGTGTGTGGCTCTGGCTCTCCGCTGTGATGGATACGCTGACTGTCGTGATCACTCGGACGAGAAGGGATGTGCTCAACCTCCACACTGTCCTGTGGAGCAGCGCTGCCCTCACACGCACGAGTGTCTGCTGAAAGAATGGCTCTGTGATGGAGACCTGGACTGCAGTGATGGGGCTGATGAGAGGGTGAGGAACTGCACTGATTGAGTGTTCTTGTCTGGTGTTTGTGTATATGGTATTATTGTTTGGTGTATAGTGTTTTTGTTTCTGCTGTTTTGATTTTATTTGTGGTTTTGTTTGTAGTGTTTTTTTTGCGGTGTTTGTAGTTAAGGTTTTTTTGGGGATTGTGGTGTTTTTGTTTGTAATGTTTTGTTTGTGTGTGGTGTTTGGTGTGTGTGTACTGTTTTGTGTGTTTTGTTTGCTGTTGGTACTGTCGTAGTTGTATAGTGTTTGTGGTTGAGTGAAGGTTTTGTTTGGTGATTTGTGGTGTTTCTGTTTGTAATGATTGTGTGTGGTGTTTTTGTTTGGTGTTTGTTTATTGTGTGTGGTGTTTGGTGTGTTTGCTGTTTGTACTGTGTTGTAGTTGAATAGCATTTGTGGTTGAGTGAAGGTTTTGTTTAGTGATTGTAGTATTTTTGTTTTTTTGTATTTTTGTGTGGTGTTTTGTTTGGTATTTGTGGTGTTTGGTGTGGTTTTGTGTCGTTTTTGTAATTGGTGTTTGTGGTGTGTTGTGCTGTTCGTTTGGTGTTTGTGGTGTGTTATTGGTGTGTGGTGTTTGTATGGTATTTTGTTTAGTGTTTGTGGTGTGTTTGTTTGTCGTGTGTTGTGGTGTGTTTGGTTTTGTGGAGTGTGACGAGTCGGCTGCCTCCGCCCTACTTATCGTCATCATCGTCATCATCGTCATCATCGTCATCCAGTCCCTTAATCGCCACCCTTCACCAGGCTCCTGATAGGAGTGGGCGTGTGAGAGAGGAGAGGCGCCAAAAGCAGCCAGGTCTGGCGGCGTGTGATGAGGCACACCTGATGTCAATGAAGCCTCATCACTGCCGCTGTTAAAATGCAGAGCGCGCCTCTCCTCAGGAGACTGGTCTCTTCCCCGTGCATGCATGCTGGTGTCCTCGTGGGTCCAGGAAGGGTGCGTTGAAGGGATCAAGTGCCGTCTGAAGAAACGAACTGCCGGTCCTGCGGTCCGGACAAGTACCACACCCGTTAGACAGCTGACGGGCGAGGATGCCGGGCCGTTGAATCCCCCAGAAGTTCCGTAGAGCCGCGGAGCTGAGAGGGGAGTGTGTGTGGCCACCGGACTCCACCCCTTACCTGGACCCTTCCCTTTTGACCACTGACCCCTCCTTCACAGAACTCCCCAGCACGACGAGGACACCAGATCCCCTGTTTATTTTGGACACTTTATTCCACCTTTTTGGACACTTTTGTTTATTTTATGTCTAATAAAAACCTCTCTGAGGCCTGACGTCACGCCCACTGTGTCTGTCGTTTGCTCCTCCTGCCACAGGAGTTTGCTTTTTGTAGTGTGCTATTGGTGTTTTGTTTGTGATTAGGGTGAGGTTTTGTTTGATTGGTGTTTTTGTTTGTACTGTTTTAGGGTATTGTTTGGTGTGGTTTTGTGGTGTTTTTGTGTTTGTGCTTGGCTGTTTGGTATTTGTGGTTTTGTGGTGTTTTGTTCTGTGATTTGTTCTGTGTTGTGATGTTTTGTTTGGTGTTTGTGGTGTATTATTGGTGTTATTTTTGTTCATGTGGTGTTTTTGTTTTGTTTTTTTTTATTTGTGTGGTGTGTTGTTGGTGGGGTTTTTGGTGTTTGTGATGTGTTATTGGTGTTTGTGGTGTGGTGGTGTTATTGTTTGTAGTGTGTTTGGTTTTGTGGTGTTGAGGTTTTATTTGTGTGGTGTTTGTGGTGTGTGGTGTTTGTTTGTGGTGTGTTGTTGGTGGGGTTTTGGTGTTTGTGATGTGTTATTGGTGTTTGTGTTGTTTGTGGTGTGGTGGTGTTATTGTTTGTAGTGTGTTTGGTTTGTGGTGTTGAGGTTTTTTTGTTTGGTGTTTGTGGTATTTTTGTGTGTGGTGTTTTGTTTGTGGTGTGTTTTTATTTGTGGGGCTTTGTGGTTGTTTGTGCTTTGGTTTGTTTGTGTTTGCGTTGTGTTATTTGTGGTGTGCTGTGGTGTTTTGTTTGTGGTGTTTTGTTTGGTGTTTGTGGTGTGTTATTGGTGATTGAGATGTTTTTGTTTGTAATGTTGGGGTTTGTGTGGTGGTTTTGTGGTGTTTGGTGTTTGTGGTTGGTGTGGTTTTGTGTTGTGATGTTTTGTAATTGGTGTTTATGGTGTGTGGTGTTTTTGTTCAGTGAATTGTGTGTGTGGGCGGGGGGTGTTTTGTTTGGTGTTTATGGTGTGCTGTGGTGTTGGTGTTTGTTTATGGTGGTTTGTGGTATTTTGCTTTGTGTTTGAGGTGTGTTGTCTGGTGTTTGTGGTGTTTTTTTGGCATTTGGTATGTTGTGGTGTTTGTTGCATGCATTGTTTTGTTTGGTGTATGTAGTGTGTTGGTTTTAGTGTGTTTGTTAGCGGTGTGGTGGTTTTTGTTTGGTCTTGGTGTTTTGTTTGTGTTTTTGTTTGGTGTTTGTTGTGTGTCTACAAAATGCATGCAAGTAGACATGTATTCAGAAGGTTAAACATGATTGCAAGTTGTCTATCTGTGCCATACAACCTCTTCTCTTCCTGTTTAGAACTGCAAGCTGACCCCACTGAAGTGTGGAGAGTTCCAGTGGTCATGTGCATCTAAAACTCAATGCATTATGACAACGTGGAGATGTGATGGCGTAAAGGACTGCAAAGACGAGAGTGATGAGTCTGGATGTGAGTGCAGTTACTTCTAAACTCCATGCCAGAACCTGTTCAATAATAAAAAAGTGTAAACATTGCTTGTTTTGTAGGTGGTCAAGTGAAATGCCCGAGACACTTGTTCCGGTGTGGAAGTGGGGAGTGCGTGGATCCAGATCTGGTGTGCAACAGGGCGTCTGACTGTGCAGATGGCTCTGATGAGGGTGTGGGGTGTCTGAAAAACAACTGCTCCAGTCCCAGCAGCCCATCATGCCAGCACTACTGCATCAACACTCCACATGGAGCGGTCAAACATTTATTTATTGCTTTATAGAAGATACTTTATAATACCCAGTGTATCATGCATTAAATATCCAAAACACAATTAATGAATCAAACTGAATTTAAATTTTAGATTTATGCACCATTTAGTGGAATGCAAATGCAAACAGCTGTATGATCAAAGACTCTTGTGTCTCCAGAGATGTGGCTGTAAGATTGGCTTCAGGCTTCAGTCTGACGGTTTAACCTGCAGCGACATAGATGAATGTAAAGAGATTCAGCCTGATGCCTGCAGTCATAAATGCCTCAACACTCTGGGCTCCTACCTGTGTCAATGCCACCCTGAGTTTATACTGGAGCCGGATGGACGCAGCTGCAAGACAGCAGGTATCAGTCTATAGGAGTTAGTTACCCTGATGTAGCCAAACCTTTGTTTATCACTATAACGTCTGCTGAACATTCTAGTCAAGTGTTACCAAGAAGTTACTGTTTGTAAAGTGAGCCCTTTTTCATTCAATGTATACTTCTTGCCTTCCAATAGTATTTTTTTATATAGTAGTATTCTACTCTGTTAGTAGCATTGTTTTTATATGCCAATTATGTTTTTGTGCAGAGGAACCCAGTCTTTTGGTCTCTGAACAGTATGAGCTCTTAAATTTGGGTCTGCGACGCTCCAGTATCCAAGCTCTCATCACACCGGGACGGAAGCCCATCTTCTCTGTGGACTATGACCGGAAAGAGCAGAGGGTGTACTGGGTCAGTCTGGAGGAAGAGCGTATCAAATATGCCTTCCATGGAGAAAAGGACAACATTGGAACTATCGTCAAAGGTAGTATAAGTAGTAGTAATAATAATAATAATAATAATAACCTAATATAAATAAATAAAATAAAAATGCATTTATTTAAAAAACTTTTCATTTTAAAATCTAATAATGTTATTGCACTATACTAAAAAAAAAAGTGCAATAATACTATTTTAAATATTAATCATTTTGATTTTTATTATCTTTAAGAGAAATCTTCATCCTTATAAAATTTGCAGCAGCCAATATATATTGTTTCGGTTTCACTTGCATTGACCTGCATTGTGACCCTGGACCACAAAACCAGTCATAAGTAGCATGGGCATATTTGTAGCAATAGCCAGCAATGCATCGTATGGGTCAAAATTATTGATTTTTCTTTTATGTCAAAAATCATTAGGATATTAAGTATAGATAATGTTCCATAAAGATATTTTGTAAACTTAATTTTTGATTAGTAATATGCATTACTAAGAACTTCGTTTGGACAGCTTTTAAAGACAATTTCTCAATGTTTCGATTTTATTTTATTTTTTGCACCCTCAGGTTCCATTTCAAATAGTTGTATCTTGGCCAAATATTGTCCTATCCTAACAAGCCATACATCAATGAAAAACTTACAATCCTGTACGCATTGCACACAACCCTGTCATTGCATTTTTTTTTTTTTTTTTTTAGGGATTATAAAAATTATTTATTTTCTTAATTTTACAGCTTATTTCAGCTTTCAGATAATGTATTATTTTTTTTTTTTTTTTATAAATATGAACCCTTATGACTGGTTTTGTGGTCCAGAGTCACATATATGAATGTTAAATTATTGAAATATTGCCTTTAAATCTCAAAGGTTCTTAAAATACCATATTTTCTGAAAAATAAATCACACCTGACTGTAAGTCACACCCGGTCAGAACTGCATTGTTGAAGGAAAAATAAAGATAAGTTTCATCAGTATATGTCACATTACATTGAGAAATGATGTAAAATATTAGTAAATTAAATAAGTTTACAAGCATACTATAATTTTTTTTTTTTAAATGTTGTAAAGTGAGGTGAACAAAAATGTAAAAGTATAAAACAAGTTGTAGTGGCCTCCATTATAAATAACATTTGCCTGATGTTAAAGGGGTCATCGGATGCTAAGTTCACTTTTACATGTTGTTTGAACATTAATGTGTGTTGTCAGTGTATGTACAAATCTACACTATAATGATAAAAATCCATGCAGTGATTTTTAATTAATCCGTAAAAATAATATCCCCTTTTTCAAATCGAGCCATTCTCAGATGCCTGTCGATGTGGCGTCACACCAGCAGAGGCCGCTCCCACGATAGTTGATTGACATGAACGTCTTACCTCAGATCAGTCGTAACAGTCCAACCTCTTTGTTTCGATGCCGAAGCAGGGATGTAAGTTAGACAAGAATTGAGTGATTGAGGTGTTGTGTTACTGGATGTAATAATGAACGTAGTGGTCGTCATTTACTCCCGACATCTGAGCCGCTGAAGATGCAGTTGATTACGTTTGTTTGTGAAGGGAATGCGCCTCCTGATCTACATATATCCGTCTATGTTCGCACAAATCATTTGTGATCCAGCTTCACTTACAGCAGAAGTGAGTATAAGGGTTTTTTTTTATGAATCTCTGCGATCGCCTTTCCTAATTATGTGCTAGTTAGCAAGGTTAGCGGCTAAACGCAGCCAAACGTGGCTAAAGTAAACAGGCTCGTCACTCCACAGAGAGAAGAGAGGGGCGGGGCGAGCAGAGCTCATTTGCATTTAAAGCAGCCTCGACCAGAATGAGATGATTTTTTGCAGAGCTGATTTTGACAAGTTAAAAAGGGTGTTGTTTTACACAACCAAAGTATATCATAGACTTTTCATTAGGACCCTAAAGAATCATATCAACTTGTGGAAAATGGGCATCCGATGACCCCTTTAAGTTGGTTTGGAATATAAGCTTTAAAAAGAAATGCTAAATATATTCCAAAAATTTCAGCTTACAAAGTTTGGGAGTCCCTGCCCTAACCAAAATAATTTTGCACATTCAGGTGTGAAATCAGATTCCATTGCTATTGACTGGATGGGAAGGAACCTTTACTGGGTCGATGGTGTTGCCGGGCAGATTCTAGCTGTGCGACTGACCAGCAGTATTGTAAATCCGCAAAACTACATAGTAGTTGTGGATAAGGATTTACAGCAGCCTCGTTCAGTTGTGCTACTGCCTCAGAAAGGGTAAGAAGCGTCTCCACAAGTTGCCGCTATTATATGAGTTTTCAGTGTCAGTGTATGGATCAAGATGAGTTGTTTGCAGGATAATGTTTTGGTCAGAGATTGGAGGTCAGGCACAGATCGAGCGCTCTGGCATGGACGGATCAGACCGGAAAGTGGTGGTCAGCCACGGTCTCAATCGGCCCGTCAGCGTGACGGTGGACATTTTGAATGACAGACTGTATTGGACTGACGAGAAGCTCAGATGTATAGGCTCAGCGACACTGGATGGAGAAAACATGAGGGTAATATGCAATGCTACAAGAGGGCGAGTGCAATAAATGTTGCAATTTTCTTTCTGAATCTCTTTGTTTTTATAATTTTGCAGTTTCTACAGCTGTCTGAGATGCCCAGTCCTTTCTCTGTGGCTGTGTTTAATGACGTGGTTTACTGGTCTGACACTCGCAGAAGAGCCATTCAAGGAGCAAATAAACTGACTGGCAAGAACCGCAGAGTTTACCTCAAGAGACCCGGACAGCCGTTTGACCTCAAGGTGAGAATACATACTGTACACTTTACTAAGTGTTTTATACATCAGCATATCTTTCATTACTGAGTGTTTTCCCTTTCTGTTTTGGTCCAGGTCGTCCACCCTCTTTTGCAGCCCAACGTATCCAGCCCGTGTGAGAAGCTCAAATGCTCTCATGTGTGTTTGCTGACTTCGGGGCTCAAAGCGGTCTGTCGCTGCCCGACGGGATTTCTCTTAGCCGTGGACGGGTTCACCTGCACCCCACCTGTGGATTCGTCCTCTTCTTTTCTGATGCTGCTGTCTCCTACTGTGATTACACAGGTACTTCACTTCAGAAGAGTGAATGAATGGCTTCTAATGACACAGTAGTTTCGCCAGGAGGGGTTGTAGAGTACCACCTTTAAAACTGTAGTGTCTACTCTCATTAAGTATTTGCTGGTTAAAGTCAAAAAAACTGTAACGAAATCAAAATGTACCTTATTTAAATGCACATTCTTCTTACTGCGCAGAACTTATCAGTGCAATCATTTGTAATATTTCATTAATTCGTTACTGTATTCATTTTGTCTGACATCACCTAGTTGACCAACAGCCAAATTTGATTATTTATAAATTAATAACTAATAAATGAATTATAATAGTTTTATTGAATTATAATAGTTTTATTATTAGTTTATAATAATAAAACTATTATATTTTAATAGTAATTATATCCTAATTTGTAATATTATTTTAAATTTTATTTATAATTTTGTAAATAAAATTATATACTTAACTATTTAGCACTTCTAAATTATTTAATGTTTATGTATAATTAATATAATTACTATTAAATAATTAGATTAAATTATGAACTTAATTATAAATACATTTATGCATTTATATTTTTTCTGTGTGTATATATATATATATATATATATATATATATATATATATATATATATATATATATATATATATATATATATATAGTTGTTGTTATTAAAAAATGAAAAATGTAATTTAATTTCCTTTAATTATTTAATAATCTTTTCCTTTGCAAAAAGTAAGAAAAACTCATATGTTTGAAAATTACGTTTTGCACTTACATAAGTATAGTGTTTTTTTTGTTTTTTTTGTTTTTTTTCCTGGTTACAGTATATTTTTATATTATTTATGTAAATTATTTAGGGCTAAGATAAAATAGGTTTTTCTTTTATAATTTTTTTTTTTGTAAATATGTATGATGTGCAATTTCTGTGTGGTTATATTTTTATTTGATGTGATTTTGTTTTATTTTATTTAGGGCTAAGACAAATTAGTTTTTTTTTTTTGTTTGTTATTTTACTTATTTAGGGCTAAGACAAATTAAATATTTGTTCATAATTTCGTTTAGTAAAAATATGATATGGTATGTGATTTTTCTGTGTGAAGTTATATTTTTATTTTCTTTTATTTTTTGTCAATTATTTAGGGTTAAGATAAATGAGGATTTATCATTTTATTTCGTAAGTAATTTGTGTAGTGTATTTTTCCTGGTTACAGTATATTTTTATTTTATTTTATTTAATTTTATTTAATTTTATGTCAATTATTTAGGGCAATTATTTGTTTAATTATTTAAGATAAATTTGGCTTTTCATAATTTTATTTTGTAAATTTATGATGTGTGATTTCTGTGTGGTTATATTTTTATTTGATTTTATATTTTATTTTAATTTTTTGTTTTATTTTAATTATTTAGGGCAAAGATAAATGGGAATCTTTTTTTTTTTTTTTTTTTTTTTTCATAATTTTAATTTTATCTTTCATAATGTTATTTTTTTCTGTATTTTATTTTAGTTTAGTTTAGTTTAGTTTAGTTTAGTTTAGTTTAGTTTAGTTTAGTTTAGTTTAGTTTAGTTTAGTTTAGTTTAGTTTTGCCCTATCCAAAACAAACTTTACTTTTACTGATCCCTCAGTAATAAGCCATTCTTAATTTTCTGACCTCACTCCCCTGCTCAGATCTTCACTAAGAGTCTTCATTCAGGGGTCGGTCTGAAGACGTGGCCGGAGCACCGCTCTTTGTCTCTGTCTGCCGTGAATGAAGCTTCAGACTTCGATCTGCTCCTAAAGGATCGCACAATCTCCATAGCTGACGCGGGACGGGGATCTGTAGCTCAGCTGAAACTCGGCAGCTCTGGTTTTACACCCATCGGTCATGTGCTTCAGCTCAAAGGGGACCTGGTGACGGCTCTGGCTGTGGACTGGGTCACCCGAAATCTGTACTGGAGCAGTGTCAAGAGCCCCCAGCTTTACGTCACGTCCCCTGGAGGGAAATACACCAGTCTGGTGCTGCAAGCTGAGCTGGAGGGAACGATCTCCATCGCCCTGCACCCTCCCACGGGCCGACTCTGCTTCACCGCCGTGGGACGGAGAGGACCTGAATCTCTGCCCCAGGTGGACTGCGCTCACATGGACGGGAACAATCGCACACTGCTCTGGGGCAAAGCAAAGATGCCTGCTTCACTTGCCTTCTCTGAGAAAGGAACCACACTGTATTGGGCAGATATTGGTGCGTTAAAAAGAAAAATTTTATTTCACTTTCCACAAATAGGGTACAGATTGACGTCCCCATATTAAGAAGAAAAAAGGCACTTTTTGTTTATATATTTTTTTATTGTTGTTGTTGTTGTTGTTGTTGTTTATTATTATTATTATTATTATTATTATTATTATTATTATTATTATAAAAGCATTAATACATTTATTTTACATTTTCTTTGCATTTGTACATTTTGTTAATTTTGTATTTATTTGGGAAATACACTTTAATAGTAGTATTTATTTTTTTTATTATTGTTAAATGATTATGTAATTCATTTGGAAAATACAAATGAAGCACTAATACATATTTATTTTACAGTTACTTTACATCTGTACATTAGTCTATTTTACTTTATTTGGAAAATACACTATTTGTAGTGTTTATTTTATTATTCTTGTCATAAATTATTTTAGTTTATTTGGGAAATACACATTTCTTATTTTAGTTTGTTGTTAGTATTATTATTATTATTTATAAAAAGCACTAATACATTGTACTTTTACATTTGTTTCACGTTCCTACATTTGCTTGTAATTTGAAATTACACTTCAATTTATTTGGAAAATATGCTTTAATTTTAGTGTTTATTTTTGTTATAAAATGTTTTAGTTTGTGATTTATTTGAATATAATAATAATTATTATTATTATTATTATTATTATTATCATAAAAACACTAGTGTGTTTTATTTTTTACATTTGTTTATTTGAATTTATCAGAGAAATACATTTCTTTAATTGTAGTACTTATTCTTGTTATAAAATAGTTTATTTAGAAAATACAAATTTATTATTATTATTATTATTATTAAAACACTAATACAGTTTATTTTCATTTAAGAAATACAAGTTTATCTATGACTACAAGCGTCTACAAATATTGTCTATAGCAAGCCTAACGTTAAATTAGGCAAAATCTACAACCGTATTACGCTCTTACTGTAAACTATTTGTTTGTATTAAGTTTGTTTGTAACAAAAAATGAATGTCTTATTTTATGCTGTGGAAATGATCAATCAATAATGCTAACTGATGTGTTTCTCTTCTTTTATACCAGGTAATGAAGTGATCAGCTCTATGAATATGGACGGCTCTAATTATAAGGAGTACAGCACCGGATCCGCCTTCATTGTGTCTTTTGCCCGTGTTGACAACGTCTACTTCTGGATCACACTGGACAACGGTAATAAATGAAGACCTCCAGAAACCATTTCCATTTAATGCAGTTCTGAGTAAAACCACTAGATGGCGTGAAGCCTTTGACTTCCTGTCTTTCAACCTTTAAATATTCTTTAAAAAACACAGTTCGTTTAGGAAACCTTTTATGACTCCCAAGTGACTCTCAAATGAAACTTGGACAGTAGTTTATGCATTTAATAATTAGAACTACAATTAATCACTTGACAACTACATTTTAGTCACATTTTATGATATGCAGATGAATCGAACTCCTATCAGTTAATATCAGTATATGCTGAGAAAAGTTTCCAAACAGAGTTTTTAGTGTTTGGTGTTTGTTGTTGAAACAGGCACAGCTAAAGTGTGGTACACGGATGGTTTCCAGCCCAAACAGATGTGGTTTGAGGTGAAGGCGAACGTCATAGAGCTGAAGGCTTACAGCAGGTCCAGTCAGAAAGGTACTTCCATGCGTCTTTTGTTGTTGTGTCCCGTCCGTGAGAGCGAGAGTGATCCGAGGCGTATTGAGGACTCAGCTCGGCCACACAAAAGACACATTTAGGCTTCTTCTCCTTTTACTTTCCCACACCCCTCACTGTAGGTCTCACTGAAGAGCCGTCCAGCACACACTCACTCGACGCTCCTCAGAGCTGCATACTACCATACTGCCTAATACTTTTTCTAAAATACACACTATACAACAAAGCACACTGTGCCTAGTACTGTACCCCACAATGTTTGATTTGGCCTTACATTTTCAGTCTGATGAATAAACTATAGTGATTATGGATTGGTCTTATTAAAGTTTTATTTGTTTGTTTGTTTGTTTATTTATTTACTTATTTACAATATGTAACTATTTTTTTTTTTAATTATATTTAATTTAACTTTTATTTCACTTTTTTAATTAGTTTCTTTTTTTATCATCTTTGTCTAATTTTATTATCTTTTTATGCATTTATTTTATTTTATTTATTTATTTATTTTTCATTAGTTTATATCTGATTTATATTCTATTTGATCAAATTTTAATTTTATCTTATTAGGATAACTTTATTTAATATTATGTGTATTTTTAATTGTAACTATCTGTCTGTCTGTCTATCCTTTCTTTCTTTCTTTCTTATTTTTCCTTATTTGTTTGTTCATAAGTCCTTTTTTTCTTTTTTACTTTTTCTTTTTAACTTATTTAACTTTTTATCTTTAAAAAGTTAATTTATCTTAAACTTTTTTTTATTTTAATTTATTTTTCCATAGTTTTATTTTTTTTACTTTACTTTTATCTTATATAATTAACATTTTGTTTTATTAAACATGTATTGTTTTTTTATATATATATCTCTTTCGTTTATCTTAATCTTTTTTCTTAATTTATTATTCCTTGTTTTATTTATATATTTGTTTGTCTATAAGTCTATTTTCTTTTACTTTTTTATCTAAATTATTTTTATGTATTTATTTTCTATCACTGTCCAATTATTTATTTGCTTGTTTGTTAGTTTTTTTCTTTTATCTTAATGTTACTTTTCCTTATTGTTTTATATATTTGTTTGTAAGTCTATTGTATTTTACTCTTATTTAATTTTTTTTAATTCAATTAAAATTATGTACTTATTTACTCAGTTTACAATCATCAGTTTATTTTATTTATATTGTCACATTTTTGTTTTGTTTATTTGATTTTTCCTTTATCTTAATGTTTCTTTCTTTTTTTTTACTGTAATTTATCTTATTTAATGAACTTTGTTTTATTTTATGCATTTACTTATTTTTATAATTTTCCACTTTTTATTCATCTACTTCCTTTTTATTTTATCTTAATCTTTTTTTATTTTTTATTTTAACTTATTTGTTCTTGTTTTATTCTTATATTTGTTTGTAAGTCTATTTTCTTTCTTGCTTTTGTCTTATTTAATTAACTTTTAAATTAAAAGTATGTATGTATTTATTTACTTATTTTTATCATATTTATTTATTTTTCCATTATAATCATTTTTCTTTTAATTTTTTTTTTCCTTTTTGTTTTATTTTTATATTTGTTTGCCTATTTTCTTTTTTACTTTTATTTTTATCTTATGTAATTAACTTTATGTATTTATTTACTACTTATTATCATATTGTCACTTTTATTTATTTATCTATCTTTTCTTTTTATTTTGTATCTTTTTCATAAGATAAAAACATAGACAAGTGTATTTATTTATTTTTTTTTATCTAATTTTTATGTTTCACTAAATAAGCTAGTGTTTAAGTCTGAAAACAGGTTTCATCTCTGTGTCAAAGTGTACTGTACAGTCAGTTTCTCCAAAGTCAGCTATTCTTGTCTAATTGTAAATGTAAGGTCTGATTTTGTTCCCGACCAGGAACCAATGCCTGTTCTGAAAACAACGGGGGCTGCAGTCACCTGTGTCTGCCGTATCCAGGTGGACGCTCGTGTCGCTGCGCCCTGGACTACCTCACTATAAACCAGACCAAATGTGTTTCCAACCTCAAGTGTCCTGCGGGCACCAAAGCATGCGAAGACGGCCTCAAGTGCATCTCTGCGGAAAAATTCTGCGACAAGATCCCAGACTGCCAGGACGGCTCGGATGAGGAATGTGAGTGATTCCTCGTTCATCTGAACGACTGTTATTCACCATTTCCTATTTCGTACCTTTTACATACAGATTGATCCTCTGCAGTGAATGGGTGCCGTCAGAATGAGAGTCCAAACAGCTGAAGTGGTGTGGATTATTGTGATGTTAATCATGTCTTGCTTGTTGACAGGTGACCTTATGAAAATCAAACCAGGTGTCAAATCCAAATCTGGACCTGGCACTCCACAATCCACATCAAACCGTCTGACGCCCCTTGGCTCTGCTGTCGATCTCTCCCCATCTCGAGTGGGGAGTGCGTCGTGTGAAGCGGAGCGCTGCAGCGGTCACGGGACGTGTGTGAGCGTGGCGGGTGAGCCTACGTGTGAGTGTGAGGAGGGATACAGCGGGGATCTGTGTCAGAACGCCACATCCAGCAGCACCGCTCTCGCGCTCACACTCACCTTTCTCTTCGGGGGTGCTCTGGTGGCCACCGTCATCCTTAAGAGGAGGTCTGTGATTTCTTAAATATAATAGATGTTGATTTCATTAAAGGAGAAGTCCACTACCAGAACAAAAATTTACAGATAATGTACTCACCCCCTTGTGATCCAAGATGTTCATGTCTTTCTTTCTTCAGTTGTAAAAATTTTCTTTTTGAGAAAAACATTTTTTTTTCTCCATATAATGAACTGATGTGGTGCCCCCCAGTTTGAACTTCCAAAATACAGTTTAAATGCGGCTTCAAACGATCCCAAATGCAGTTGTAAATGATCCCAGCCGAGAAAGAAGGGTCTTATCTAGCGAAACGATCAGTTATTTACATTAAAAAATACAATTTAAATACTTTTTAATCTCAAACGCTCGTCTTGTCTTGTTCTCCCTGAACTCTGTGTATTCTGGTTCAAGACAGTTAGGGTTTGTCAAAAAACTCCAAACGTATTTTCTCCCTCAACTTCAAAAATCATTTCAAAATCATCCTACATCACTGCAGAAGCACTGACACAGTCTTTGTAAAGTGAACATGCAAAGAAGATCAAACACCCTTAAAGGGGTCATCGGATGCCCATTTTCCACAAGTTGATATGATTCTTTAGGGTCTTAATGAAAAGTCTCTAACATACTTTGATTAAAAATTCTCAATGGTTTTGTAAAACACCCTTTTTACCTTGTCAAAATGAGCTCTGCAAAAATCATCTCATTCTAAGGGGTTGTTCCTTTAAATGTTAATGAGCTCTGCTCGCCCCGCCCCTCTCTTCTCTCTGTGGAGTGACGAGCCGGTTTACTTTGTGCATTTAGCCACGAAACTTGCTAACTAGCACTTTATTAGGAAAGGTGATTGCAAAGATTCATAAAAAACCCCTTATACTCACTTCTGCTGTAAGTGAAGCTGGATCATGAATGATTCGTGCGAACATAGACGGATATATGTAGATCAGAGGCACATTCCCTTCACAAACAAACGTAATCTACTACATCTTCAGTGGCTCAGATGTCGGGAGTAAATGACGACCACTGTTCATTATTACATCCAGCAACACAACACCTCAATCGCTCAATCTGAGATATTCTTGTCTAACTTACATCCCTGCTCCGGCATCGAAACAAAGAGGTCGGACTGTTACAGCTGGTCTGAGGTAAATCGCTCATGTCAATCAACTATTGTGGGCGTGTCCTCTGTGGGTGTGACGCCAAAACGACAGGCATCTGAGAACGGCTCGATTTGAAAAAGGGGATATTATTTTTACAGATTAATTAAAAACCACTGCATGGATTTTTATCATTATAGTGTAGATTTGTACATACACTGACAACACACATTAATGTTCAAACAGCATGTAAAAGTGAACTTAGCATCCGATGACCCCTTTAACAAAATAGATAAAACAGTGATATAGGATGATTTTGAAGTTGAGGGAGAACATGAGATGGGAGTTTTTCGCCATACACTAACTGACATGAACCGGAAAAAACAGTTCAGGAAAAGTAAGACAAGATGAGCGTTTGACATTAAAAAGTATGTCAATTGTATTATTTTTATGAAAATTACAGAACGTTTTGCTAGATAAGACCCTTCTTCCTCGGCTGGGATCATTTACAACCGCATTTAAACTGTATTTTGCAAGTTCAAAATCGGGGCACCATATCAATCCATTATATGGAGAAAAATCCTGAAATGTTTTCCTCAAAAAACACAATTTCTTTACGACTGAAGAAAGAAAGACATGAACATCTTGGATGACAAGGGGGTGAGTAAATTATCTGTAAATTGCTGTTTTGGAAGTGGACTTCTCCTTTAAGCACATACACATCAATCCCCTATATTATATTTGCAGAAGGGCACAAGCAGCAAGGGAAGATTCTACTGAAAAAGAGACGCTTGTGACTGACGTGGAAGAGCGAACAACCTTCACTCAAAACTTTGCTAATGAGTTGTATGATCCTGAAGAGGTACAATAAGGTTTCTGCACTCTTTGTATACTAATTCGTTGTTCTGTTCAAAAGTTTATGATCAGTAAGACTTGTAATGTCTTTTTTTAAAGAAGTCTCTTATGCTCATCAAGGCTGCATTTGTTTGGTCAAAAATACAGGGGAAAAAACTATTGTGAAATGTTCTTAGAATATGAAATAATGGCTTCTCTTTTAATACTTTAAATTTATTTTCAGCATCATTACTCCAGTCTTCAGTGTCACATGATCCTTCAGAAATAATTTTATTATGCTGATTATTATTAGAATGATCTGTGTTGGCAACAGTTTTGCTCCCAAATTTTTTTTTTTTTTTTTTTTTTTCTTTTTAAGATTCTTTAAAAAAGTTAAGAACAGCATTTATTCAAAACAGCAAAGACGTGTATCATTAGAAGATATTTCTTTTACTTTTTATAGATTCAACATATCCTTGCTGAATAAAAGTATTCATTTCTTTAAAAAAAAAATATATATATATATATATATATATATATATATATATATAGATATAGATATAGATATATATAGAGATATATAGAGATATATATATATATATATATATATATATATATATATATATATATATATATATATATATATATATATATATATATATATATATATATATATATATATATAATAGATGTATAGATGCAGGCAGCAATTACCGGGATTCAGTCGCTAAATAAATGATTTTAAAAAGCAAGGCCAGATAATTTACCATAGAAATGTTTTTTAACAGTTATGATTGTTATAGCACCAGTTGTGGTCCAATCTCCCTAAAACAGGTTTTGTGGAGTTTTGAGTTTTTCTTTAGGATTTATAGGATTTTGGGTAAATTTGGACAGGCCCCTTTTCTAAATTACCCCATTCTAGCCTCCCAAAGACTAAATTTCAGCATGTTTTGATAATTATTGACCTAGAGAGTCCAGAGAATTCTCCTCCAATGCTTTATTTCCAGATTGAGTAAAAAACCTAGGACTAGTTTGCAGAATCTAGGACTAGATTTTTTTATTTATTTATTTATTGTAACTCTTCTGAATCATTTAACCAACTCTTTGATTGACAGCGGTGGTTCTAGAGGCTTGTCCGGAATGAGAAGTTCTTTCATATGATACTAATATCGCATGTATGTGCAAAAAACTGTGACGTACAATCATTTACACCCTTGAAAAATGCGATATCACCGCCCAGTGGCTGATTTCTTTCAAATTTCTCTCACACCTTTTTTTTTTTTTTTTTAACCGTGACATCAGATTGAGCTCTTACATAAGTGCTCTGAGTTTGGCAGAGAGATCTCATTCCGTTCAAGAGTTATAGGCATTTTATTAAAAGTGGCCCTGCCCTTTTCGAAAGTTTTGGCGCCCTTTGCAGCGGTGAGTTGAAAGTTCAACTTTTTTGGATACTTTATTTATTTATTTATTTATTTATTTATTTATTTATTTATTTAGGCGTTTTTATGCCTCCATTCAGACAAGGCAGTGTAGCTGGACAGGAAGCGAAGTGGGAGAGAGAAAAAGGGGCGGGATCAGGAAAGGTCCACGAGCCTTTATTAATAATACTTTTTTACTGGGTACAGTGAGGTGACATTCTACTGTCCTTCAACCATCGAACATTAAAATGACATTTAAAAGCAGTGTAAAAGCATAAATGAGGTACTTTCAACAGACCATAAATAACCCCAAAAGCATGATTCTTACCACAGCAATAATGGATGGGTGAGTAATATATCTCTGTATTATGTTAAAAAAAAAAAAAAGTTCATTAACTTCCTCATTGTGTGATACTATTTCAAAGAGATTTCTTTCATTTTGAAAGATAATAAATTGTATTTATCTGTAAAAACAAACCTGGAAAGAGAAGGATTTGAGGAGAAAAGATTATTAATAGGATATGTCATGAATTACATTGGCAGAACAGACCACAAATGTCCAGTATATGTTGTCCTTATTCATACTATTACAGCAGAATGCAAAGGGGGGAAAAAATAATCGTGAGGGAAAAGAATGCAGCGACTGAAAAGAGTTCTTGCCATAGATATTCTTGTTATAACATGCCATGTTAAAATACCAAGTGTTACATTGTTTTCATGATGTCTGAAATTAAAACATTAACAGTCAGACAGATGGGTAAGCCTTATTTGTAGGGCAACTTTGATTTTTAAAATTATTCGTTTGTCTTTTTAAATGGAAGTTCCCCAAACCAGAAGTGCCACCCATAATTCAGGAATAAGGCAGATAAACCCTAAATGAAAACTCAAAACTTGATGATAACCTGCTCAGCACATGCGACAGGTGATTCCAAACAAGCATGCAAAGTTTAAGGGGTTCGGACCACAGCTGCACTATAACAGTCATTAATGTTAAAGAAAAACATCATATTTCTATGGTAAATCATCTGGATTTGCCAAAACTGCTTTTTTAATCCTTAATTTAGGTGGGTACAGCCTTGCTAAATAATGTTAATATGACATGTTTTCCTTATGTGTTTAAATGTCTTAAGCACTTAAGCTATATTTTTTAGGGCAGGGGTCACCAGATCCGGTCCTGGAGGGCCAGTGTCCCTGCAGAGTTTAGCTCCAACTCTAATCAAACATACCTGAACCAGCTAATCAAGGTCTTACTAAGTACAGGGTGGGCCATTTATATGGATACATCACACATCAAACTTATTGGGAATTTCACAAGAAAAACAATGGTGTGCTTGGTTTTAGCGTAACTTTATTCTTTCTTGAGTTATTTACAAGTTTCTGACCACTTATAATGTGCCACAAACAGGACGTTAATATCACCAACCATTCCCATATTATTAAGGTGTATCCATATAAATGGCCCACCCTGTATACTTGAAACTTCCAGGCAGGTGTGTTGAGGAAAGTTGGAGCTAAACTCTGCAGGGACACTGGCCCTCCAGGACCGGTTCTGGTGACCCCTGTTTTAGGGGTTCAAGCGCATAGCGCTAAAATCCTATTGTAATTGCTAGAATGGTCACGGAATGAGCAATTTCCATGTAAAACTGATCATGCAGACCAAATCACAAGTCGTAGAGACTTGAAACTTGGAAGGATGGTAGTACTGACACCCGGCGATGACGTCAGCAAGGTTCGCCCCAGTCGACCTGACGGGGGCGCTACAGCGATCAAAAGTACGAAATTGCTCGTAACCCCCAAACCATCAGTCGCAGGCTCAAGTGTCTTATGTCGTTGGAATCCTTGGCTCATGACGGACAAAAACCATGCCTCGAAATTTTCAGGTATTTAGCATTTTTTGCAAAACCTACTTTTGCAAACTAGTCCTAGGTTTTTTTTTTGTTTGTTTGTTTTTTTTTTGCCCGATTGGAACCAAATCAGTCCGGAAAGATTCTCTGGAGGGTCAATATCAATGATTATCAAAAAAAAAGTTGGACTTTTAACTCCTTGTGGCAAAGGGACTACCTGGGCCACTTTTAGTAACATGCCTATAACTCCTGAAGGGAATGAGATGTCTTCACCAGACTTGGCACACTTATGTAAGAGCTTAATCTGAAGTCACAGGAAAAAAAATCGCAGATATTGGCCACTGATAGAGTTAAAAATAAACATTAAAATGGCTATAACTAGGCAACCATTTGTCCTATTAACATGAAAATTACTGTGCACAGTCTTGATTCAAAGTGCCACAAGTGTCTATGGGGACATTTGTGTATCTCAAAAAAAACATGGACGCCATTGGTCGATGAAGTTTGAGCACCTATTAGACAAAGTTATGGGAGGCCAATTGGAACAAAACTTGGTGGGCCTGTTTGACTCACGGCACCAAAGGTCTGTAAGAAATTTGAAAGAAATCGGCCACCGGGCGGTATCGGTTTTTATTGTACATTGCGTGGTTTTCCGCACATATACGTGATATTTATATCCTATGATAGACCTCCTCATTCCAAACAACTTTGCCTCTAGAACCGCTGCTGTCAATCAAACCGTTTTTTAAACGATTGAGAAGATGTGAAAAACCTACTTTTGCAAACTAGTCCTAGGTTTTTTGCTCCGTCTAAGACAAAAAAGCACCGCAGTGCAATTCTCTGGACTCTCTAGGTCAATAATTATCAAAAAACGTTGAAATTTACCATTTGGTAGGCTATAAATGGGTCCTTTAGAAAAGGGCGTGTCTAAATATACCCAAAAGCTTATAAAGCCTAAACGAATGCTTAAAACTACACAAAATCTGCTGAGAACATGTGACAGGTGATTCAAAACAATCATGCAAAGTTTCAGGGAGATCGGACCACAGCTGGCACTATAACAGTCATAAATGTTATAGAAACATCATATTTTTATGGTAAATCACCTGGGTTTGACAAAAATGTTTTTTTTAATAATTGATTTAGGTGGTTACAGGCTTGCTAAAGAATATGTAAACTCTTTTTCCTTATGTGCTTAAACACCTGAAGCACTTGAACCCTGGTAATCACTGGTAATTCATTATGTGGAAAAGATCAGCCTGGACATTCTGCTAAACTTCTCTTTTTGTGTTCCACTAAGGAAATGTGGTCGTGGAGGTCTGGGATGATGAAATGTCATGTATAATCTTTCTCCTGTATATTAGTTGATTCAGAATTCAGTCTTACGACTCTTTCTTTTTTCTGTAGGCTCCGATTGCTCCAGCTGTTACCACCCCTGTTGTCAGCTAATGCTTTTCTTTATTGTCAAATAAAACAATTAACTTTGCAAGAAATATGGTGTGGTTCATTTCTTATTGCAATAAAAAAAAAACTGTAACATGAAAGAGGATTTAGTTTAAACATTTGCAAAGTCTAATGTCAAGAAAAGCGCTCGACGCCTTGCCACGGCCGTTGAAACGGCAGGTACCTGTAATTCTAAAGAAATGTTTACACAGTACTTCACAAAGGAAACAGTGCCAGGTTAATGCCAGAACAGAAACCTAATGGGATTGTGAAATCAGCCAGAGTCTAGTTTTTATTGCACGTCTTAATGTCATTATGATTAATTATAGCCTGAAACTACATGTGCCTTTATGCAAGCAGCAGATATGTTGTCCCATGTCTTATTTTGTAATGTGCAATGCATTGCACTCTATCACACATTTACAAATGTAACATTCCTCATTTTATAGTGTTTTTTTCCCTATAACTCTTAAATTTAAAGCTTTATTGCTCGGCCATTTGAGTCGCTGCTTTAAATACCCTGCTGTTTCTCCTTGGGCTTCAGTCTGCTTCCACGCACAACACAAAAGTCTTGTTTGGTTATGCAAACTCAGACCTACTTTCAATACTTCCTCTGTTACTCCACCCCATCCCCCATATGAAACATGAACCATTACCTGAACAAGAGGAAGAGGCTCCTTTGTGTAAATCTGTCTTTGTGTTATCACAGTTTGTGGGACAAAATTCAAATTTGTTAAGTATATTCATGAAAAGGTTCAATTCAGGTTCTATTTATTTAGCGGTCACTGCCTTGATTAAAGACCTATTGACATCATGATCTGCCTTTCTGCCATTTAAAGGGTTAGTTCACTTCCAGAATAAATATTTCCTGAGAGTTTACTCACTCATCCAAGATGTTCATGTCTTTCTTCAGTTGTAAATAAATTAAGGTTTTTGAGGAAAACATTCCAGGATTTTTCTCAATATGGTGGACTTCAGTAGGGATCAATGGGTTGAAGGTCCAAATTGGAGCTTTAAAGGGCTCTACATGATCCCATATGAGGAATGAGGGTCTTATCTAGTCTTATATATATATATATATATATATAAATATATAAATAAAAATGTGTATACTTTTTAACCACAAATGTCTTGCACTAGCGAATGTGCAAAGAAAGTCAAATGCTCCTTACGAAAAAAAGGTAAAACAACGATGTTGGGTGATTTTTGAAGTTTGGTTCAGAAAATGAGATGCAGTTGTTTTTTTTTACCCTACATTTTTTTTAATCAAAGTACACAGGAAGATGATTATGCAATGTGTGAAGACATGCATGTGCATCGCAGAGCTAGTGCAAGATGTGCATTTGTGGTTAAAAAGTACATAAGTGTTTGTTTTTTAGAAAATGACCAATCGTTTTGATAGTTAAAGACCCTTATTATATATTTATGATGCATATCAGTGATTTAGCAACATATAAAGCCATGCAAATCATTTAGTTAAATATTAGCCTGAATTGGTAGGCTAGCTATTTTTTGCCAAAATGCCAGCTATGGGGCAAAGTGAGCCAAATGCTGTGGGATAAATTGAGCCAGCACTTTTAACTTACCCCTCCATAAGGCACTGAAGTTAAGACTGGTATTTTAATGTGATATTACGTAACTGGTTTAGTATATCATATATGTGACCCTGGACCACAAACCAGTCTTATGTTGCACGGGTATATTTGTAGCAATAGCCAAAAATACATCAGATGGGTCAAATCGATTTTTCTTTTATGCCAAAAATTATGTTCCATGAAGATACTTTGTAAATTTCCCACCATAAATATATCAAAACTTACTTTATGATTAGTAATATGCTTTGCTATGAACTTCATTTGGACAACTTCAAAGGTGATTTTCTCAATATTGTGATTTTTTTTTTCTTTTTTGCACCATCAGATTCCAGATTTCAAATAGTTGTATCTCAGCCAAATATTGCCCTTTCCTAACAAACCATAAATCGACCGAAAGCTTATTTATTCAGTCTTGATTCCTGTAGTCCCTAATGGCCTGTTCAACACTGCAGAAAAGCTACCATGCCAAGGATCTTTTGACTAAAATGTTTATTAGTTTCAGTGACATTTACGGAAAACGGGCACAAATCAGCCGATCACGTTGCGGGCAGCTTGCCGACATACAACGCCGCTGCGCTCCGGGCGTCTCGTGTTCGAATCCCGACTCGAGGACCTTTCCCGATCCCACCTGCCCTCTCTCTCCCACTTCACTTCCTGTCAATTCTGATCTGTCTTGTCACAATAAAAAGGACAATAAAAATGCCGAAAAATAGATCTTAAAAAGAATAACGTTTAAGTCAGTCACTTTATCCGAGTTTTTCTGCTTATTGTGATAAATAAAATATTTTTTGTTCAGTAAATATACTGTCATTAAAATTCGTTTATATAAAACATTTTTTAAGGTACAGAAACAAAATCATTTTAAAATGTAAAGATTCTGAAAGCATCTAAAGAGATCCCATATTAATTTAATATAGATTTACAGTAGTAACAACAAATAGTGTATTATCTGATATGATTAATATCATCTTTTTAAATATGATGGTTTCATTCTAAACCTGGTGATTGCCTCTAAGATGTATGATAATATATGATATTTACCATCTAAATCATGTCAACAAATGGAAAAGTCAATTTTGTTAATTATCAGGTTAATTATTGTGTTTTTTAGCCCTAACAGCAGGGGTGCTTCTACCCCAAATACCATACTTTTACATATTCTTTCCTTATTTAAATTGTTTTAATTCTTAAACAAAACTGAAAATCATTAAGAAGACCTTTGTCTCAAGATATAATTTTAGCGATTCTCATTTGCTACTTCAATCTAAAACATTTTTAAAACATAAAATATTAGATAAAGTAAGCACAGAATCGACTTTGCGCTGCTGCCCGCGATCGCGTCAAGGATCAGACAAATTTGCACGTGTATCTTGAAAAGGGAATGTTTTGGAATATTCTACGCCGTCTTTCTGCCATTTAGTGGTTCAAACGGGGCGCCTTTTGAAATTATTGTAGCATATTGTTGTAGCAGTATTGTAGACTCACAATAAAAATCGCGTTCACTCTTTTTCTGAATTTCGAAATGGCGTTTTCAAAAGCGGTCTGAATGACTCACTGGCGATTTGGACTCTATAAGCCGGGCGTTACACGGTGCGAGTTCGGACACGAACCTGAGAATCGACTCAACTGAGCAATGGATATGTAGTGTAGAGCTGTAATCGGGCCTTAAAAGTTAGGCCCGAAAGAATTCGGCCCGAGCCCGACAAGTATATTTTGATTGACAGCTTTTTAAAAGCCCGAACCCGTTTGCAGCCCGGCATTATTCAAATGTGCGCAAGCACACAGCTCTTTTGACTTTTGTCAAGAATGGGTCATTTATACATGTTTTAACATAATTTATTAATGACTAACGTAGGCTATAGGCCACTTGGAAGTTGGAACAAAGAAATATAATAAGTCCTCTGTAACATCGTAACATCTTAGCACTCTAAATAGGCGTACACTTAGCCTGTAAATAGGCCAACGCGCCAATAAAAAAGACTCTTTCTTAACAAATTAAATTAAGATAAGTTCTAAATTAAGATGGGTTTTTGGCAATAACAAAATTAAGATTTCAGCGCGGTCCTGCGCTCACTGATGGTGCGTCCAGCAGCACTGAACACCCTTTTACTTCTGCTGCAACTGCCCGGGATGCATAGTACTGATCTGGCTAATTTTGCCAAAACGTAATCACCAGAGGCAAGCCTCCGTTTCACCTCCTCAGCATCCATTTTCGCATCTTTCTCACGCTAATCGAAACGCATCACATGACCGCTCATTTACCGGGCAAGCCGGAGCGCAAGCCGGAGCGAAAGCCCGAGCCCGGCCCGAGCCCGTGTAAAATGATATAAATTAAGCCCGAGCCCGACCGAACCCGTCGGGTCCCGTCGGGTTTCATCGGGTTCGGGCAAAGATCTTCAGCTCTAAAGTAGTGTCTCTATCACACGTTTACAATTTTATTCTACCTCATCTTATGGTTGCTAAAACCAGTTAACCCACAGGCTACATTTTACATCAATCCATAAAAATATATTTAAACACGTTTTGAGATTGTACCTTGTAGCAGTATTATAGATTCGGCATTACTACTTTAAATTTTGAACTGTCGCTGACAAACATTGACAAAATAAACAGTCTGAATGATTCATAAGCGAACGGTGTTATGCCGAATTCTGACCCCCGCCAGATTACTACCCCCCTAGTATTGGTAGGTTTAGGGTTAGGTGCGGGGGAGGAGTTAGGATTAGGGGTGGGGTTAGGATTAGGCAATCAGGTAGCGATTTCAACGAGAGGGGGTAATAATTTGGCAGGGGTCGAAAATCGGCACAACAACGGGACTTAGTGAGTTGAACTTGAGAACCGAATCAATGATCCAATCGCAGGAGAACAACTTAATCACTGCAGCTTGTTTCTCAAATGTAGACTTAATGTGAGCGAACTATAAAACATATCTGCATTAAAATACAAATGTCAAGCTGATGATGACACATAACCGCCCTCACCTGACGTGATTAGGCGTTGCTGAATGAGGGTGGAGAACGGGACGCTCGCCGGAACTGTGTGATTGTTTATCGGGCGTGAGCAGCACCCGTATGTTAAATCCTACACTGATTTAAATGTCGTCAAATTGTTACTCCGCTGCTATCTTCATCTGGCCCTTATTTGTCCTGTAAGCTGAACGTTCACTTCTCCATGCCCATGTGTTACCTGACAGGAGTTTAGTTTCACTGAGCGCTGTGCTGAATGGGTGGGTCTCTTATTCTTTGTCTCAATGCATTCATCTGTACTAAAGGCAACGCTATCGCCATCGTTTCCTCATTTGTATACAGGTAAACACCATACAGTTTTGCATTCCAGTCATAGTTCTGAATGTATGTTTGCCACCTTTCACTTGGAAAATGGTGAGTAGATTTAAACGTGTGCTCTATGTCTGTGGTTCTTTCGCCTTAGGGAGTCATTTTTCACGGAGTTTTATGGGTGCAACTTAAAGCTGTCACCTGGTGTCAAGTTCACAGGCTGTCTGAATGCTTTCATTGCCAGTTAACTGTTTTTGGGGGGCGGCTTGTGGATTTCAGATGTCTATGTGTGCTATTGTGTGTACTGTACATTGGAGAACTTGCTTAAAAGGAACTATACATTTGCCTGTGTTAAGTGATGAAATGTTTGCATTTTAGTATTTCTACTTTTTTCCTAAAGAAACTTATTTCATTTTCTCACAGAGAATGTGTATCTCATGTATGTGCTACTTTCTTCTAATTGTCCGTGCCCATTTAAAACATGTATTTAAGGTCCATCACATACAGCGGTGTGAGATTGGGACATGTATATGATACAGCTGACACATTTTTATACTAAAACTGTTGATTGAAGTAACATTTTCAAAATTTATTTACATCGTAACATTTTATGTTGTATAAACCTTTCACTAGAGATATATGAATACAGTACAGAACATTTAAATAAATATTGTAAAAACGTTATAAAATATATAAACATTGTAAATATTCATATTAATAAATACAATAAACATGAAATTTTCTATTTTATAAAAATATTCCTTACTTTTGAAAAAAAATCTTTCTTAGGGTATGTACTGTATTCATATATCTCTAGCGAAAGGTTTATACAACATAACATTTTAAGATGTGTCAGTTGTCTCATATGTCTCAATCTCACACCGCTATATGTGATGGACCTTAAATACATGTTTTAAATGGGCACTGACAATTAGAAGAAAGTAAGTCCATAAATGATTTACTATTTCTTATATAAGATTGTTTTATATAAGAACATTTTCAAATGATGCCTGATCAAGCACAATAACAACAGAAATATCATGAGTTATTATAAAATATTATAAAAACATTCTTATATAGAAACAATCTTATAGCCTATGTGTAAAAGTAAATCATTTATGTCGATTTATTCAGCTTATGCGTTACCCCCAAACTGGGTTAAGTTGTATCATTGGACCACTTTTTTAGTGATTTCTATGGACTTATTGTCAGTGCAAACATGTATTTAAGGTCCATCACATACAGCGGTGTGAGTTTGAGACATGTATATGAGACAACTGACACATTTTTATGCTAAAAACTGTCAAACGAAGTACAATTTTTAAAATGTATTTACATCGTAAAATTTTATGTTGTATAAACCTTTCGCTAGAGATATATAAATACAGTACATACCCTCAAAGATCAGATTTTTTTTTTTTTTCAAAAGTAATATTTTTATAAAATAAAAATGTATCAGATATTTATTTTTTATTTATTTTATTTAAAATTAATTTTAATTATTATAAATGAATTCATATTATATATAATATGTTATAATATGAATATTTACGTTGTTTATATATTTTATAACATTTTTATAATATTTATGTTAATATTTATTTAAATGTTCAAATAAATGTTATGAAAGATTTCATTTTAATTATTTAGCATCACAAGAATAAACTACATTTCAAAATATATTAAAATAAAACTTTTTTGTTATTTTAAACTAATAATTTACAATATTTCTGTTTTTATTATATTTTGATCAGGCATCATATATATATATATATATATATATATATATATATGTATGTATGTATGTATGTATGTATGTATGTATGTATGTATGTATATGTATATGTTTGATCAGGCGTCTTTTGAAAACATTCTTATATAAAAACAATCTTGTAGCCTATGTGTAATTGCAAATCATTTATGTAGATTAATTCAGTTTATTATTGCACCACTTTTTTAATGAGTCATTAAAATGGATTTACAGTAGTGCTACTTTCTTCTAATTGTCAGTATGAAGTCTGAAGTATGAAGGATGTCAGTAAAAACATGTATTTAAGGTCCATCACATACAGTGGTGTAAAAAATGTATATGAGACAACTGACACATTTTCAAAAAAATGTTTATTTAAAAAAAAAATACATATTTTTATTCAGCAAGGATGCATTAAATTGATCAAAAGTGGCAGTAAAGACATTTATAATGTTACAAAAATGTTATTTCAATTATTTAGCATCAGGAATAAACTACATTTTAAAATATATTAAAATAAAACTTTTTAATTTAATGTTATTTTAAACTGTAATAGTAATTTACAATATTTCTTTTTTATTATGTTTGATCAGGCGTCTTTTGAAAACAATCTTTTAGCCTATGCGTAATTGTAAATTATTTATCTATTAATTCAGCTTATGTGTTACCCCTAAACTGGGTTAAGTAGTATCATTACACCACTTTTTTTTTTTTTTCAGTGAGTCATATTTCTATGGACTTACAACAGTGCTACTTTCCTAATTACATTTGAAAACACATCCTGAAATAAAATTATATGTAATTACCTAGAGCCCAGCTTTTGTGCAAGTGGCACATCTTACCCCACTCTCTACAACTTTGTTGTCTCTGCCTGATTTGCGCATGATTTGCTCCGAGTCTCTGTTCCTCAAACATTTGTTTATGTAGTTTGCATGTGTGTTCTTGTTCTTTCCTTGCACTTCAGAGCCTCGGCATGTCCGTTCCTGCCAGTGATGATGATGGCGTGTCTCGCCGTCTGATCGCATGTGATGATATAATATGCAAATATGGTCGATGTGTGCTGGTGGACGAGCAGCCCACCTGTGAGTGTAAGCTGGGCTACATCGGAGAGACCTGTAACGAAACGATCAATGACGCTCTGGCTGTACCGCTCACCCTCGGCATCCTGGCTGTCATCATTGGCTTTATCATCCTGTGCTTTGGGCTGGCATTTTTTCGGCAAAAGCAAAAGGCGAGGAAGAGGTGAGACTTTGGATTCCTTTCCTTTTAAATAAAAAATATATATATATATATATATATATATTATATTTGGAGAAAGGTACCATTACATCACTTGCTCACCAATGGATGCTCTGCAGTGAATGGGTGCCGTCAGAATGAGAGTCTGATTAAAAACATCACAGTAATCCACACCACTCCAGTACATCAGTTAACATCTTGAGAAGTGTAAAACTATATGTTTGCAAGAAACAAATCCATCATTAAGATAGATTTTAACTTCAAACTGTTGCTTCTAGCTAAAATACGAGCCAATAATCCATGATAATGTTTCTAGAAGTGATTTCCAAGTCATTTCATCTGAATCAGGTGAGAAATCTGCTCAGATTAAGCACTGTTTACAAACCAAAACAGCTCTAAACAAATATGTGAGTGGATTTTGATGTGAGAGGACAACAACAGATGGACTTTTTTTTTAACTGGTGGAAGTGGTATTATGCATAATGGACTTGTATTTTGGCTGGAAGTGACGGTTTGACATTAAAAATACTTTAATGATGGATTTATTTCTTACAAACTTGAAGCTTTTCTCCTCAGAAGACATAAAGTGATGGACTGGAGTTCATTGTGGATTATAATGATGTTTTTATCAGCTGTTTGGACTCTCATTCTGACGGCACCCATTCACTACAGAGGATCCATTGTTGAGACAGTAATAAAATGGCACATTTCTCCAAATCTGATGAAGAAACAAATTTATTTACGGTTTGGATGGCCTGAGGATGAGTATATTTTCAGGACATGTTCATTTTTGAGTGAACTATTTCTTTAAGGTGTGTACACTCCTATGTATTCAATGCGTAAGAAGGAAAATGTATTAATTTTGACTTAATTGTTACACCACGAGTTTTTAAATGTACAGTATAATTACATTAAATGTTATGAAGGTTTTGTATGTTATTGAAACTTGCATTTTTAACTAAACTGAAAGAAAGAAGATCATTTGATTTCAGTGTTGCATGATTCACAGTGACGAAAAAAAACTGTAAACCAACTTTATCACTTTGTTCACAGAAAAAAGGCAGCTGAAGAAGCCCAGTTAAGAAATGGAGCATAACTTTAACGTGTTTTAATGAAGAGGGCCATAAAATAGGTTTGTCGTTCTGCATCACAATGACTCAGATGCACTTTGTTGTGGACGTGATAAGAAAACTCACTCTGTTTCTCTTTTTGTTTCCCTCTTTAAACAGTACCATCAACACATGAAGCACTTACACGCCACTTAAATAAAAATGTACACCCTGGCACTTAACTCACAATTAAATGTGCATGAATGTATATATAGTCATTGTGTGTAATCGGTGTACATATGTAGGTATTGAAGTAGCCTTGCTCTAACTGAATTCAACATTTAACTGAAAACTATTGAGTATGAAATACGTGACGTCCGGAGCACATTTGAATGATTTCAGAACATGATTGGGTTGGTGTACCTGCAGGGGAGATGCATGTAAATCACGTTAAACATGCATTGACTAGTTCCTGAAACACGGCAGGTATTTCAGTGCTGTTTTTCTGGTGTTATATTTAGCTCAGTCCTGACTGGTGAGTTTGAAAAACTGAAACCTGCCTAGTTTCATAGACTGATAAGCCAGACAAGTATCTCTTTCAAGCGTTTATGGAAAATAGTCACGCCATTTTTTTTTTATGGGTCTTGGTTTTATTAACTTTTACTTACAGAGTTTCACAACAGCTCTCATTCAAAACCATTCAGTTTAACTATGCAGCCTCAGTTCAGCCTTGTTCAACTGTTAACATGACTGTCTGTACAGTATTTTCGAATAAAGATGTTTTTTATGATTACATTTTGGTCCATTTTAAAAATGTTTGCTATAGTTTTTGCGATATGTTGCCACATTAAATGGTCTTTTCCTGTGACATTTCCCTTTTTTGTAAGTATATATGTATATATATATATATGTATACAGTCATGTAAAAAAGTTAGGACACCCTATTGAACTTCATGGTTTTGTGTATTAGGACATAATAAAAAATTATCTGGTCCTTGGCAGGTCTTAAAATTTGGAAAATAAATCCTCAGATAAACATCATCACATGACATATCACACTGTGTCATTATTTATTTAACAAAAATACAGCCAAGAGGGAAAGACCATGTGTGACAAAGTTGCTTTTAGCAGCAATAACTTGAAGCATTCATTTTCTGTGTGACTTTATCAGTCTCTCACATCGTTCTGGAGGAATTTGGACCGCTCTTCTTTTCAACGTTGCTCCAGTTTATTGAGGTTTGTGGGCATTTGTTTATGCACAGCTCTCACCACAGCATTTGAGTCAGGATGAGCTCTGGACTTGGACTAGGTTCTTGCAACACCCTGATTCTTTTCTTTTCAGCCATTCTGTTGTGACCATTCTCAATGACTGTGAGGTGCCCAGGACTTGTGGCTACAAATCAAGCCCAAAATGATCAGCCCTCCTCCAGCATGCTTGTCTTTTGGTATGAGGTGTTTGTGCCGATATGCTCTTTAGGTTTTCACCAAACTTGGCGCTGTACATTATGGCCAAACATCTCCACTTCGCTCTCGTCTGTTCAAAGGACATTATTCTAGAAGACTTGTGTTTTGTTCAGATGCAACTTTGCAGACCTAAACTGTGCTGCAATGTTTTTTGGTTTTTTTTAGATAGAAGAGGCTTTCTTCTGCCAAGCCTTCCAAACATGCCATTTTTGTCCCATATTCTTCTAATGGTATTGTCATGAACTTTATCATTTAACATGTTAACTGAGGCCTGTAGAGTCTGAGGTGTAGTTTTTGGGTTGTCTGCCATTTCTCTGAGCTTTACACGGTCTGATCTTGGGGTGAATTTTCTGGGACGTCCACTCCTGGAAGAAGAGGTGTCTGTTTTAAATGTCTTCCACTTGTGAATAAACTTCAAATTGTTTGGAAATGGCCGTATTACTCTTCTCAGATTGATGGCAGCAACAATTGCTTCTCTAAGATGATTGCTGATGTCTTACCTCCTTGGCATTGTGTCTTTTATAGAGGCGCTCAGACTTGCTGATGATCAGTTAATCAAAGGTATTTGATTAGCAGTGCTTGACTGTTATTTATCCTCTTAATTCCAGTGTTAACAGTAAGGGTGTCCTAACTTTGTCACACATGGCTTTTCCATTTTGGCTTTATTTTTGTTCAGTAAATAATGACACGGTGCAATTTGTCATGTGTTGTTGTTCACACTACCGTTCAAAAGTTTGGGGTCAGTTAGACTTGTAATAGTCTTTAAAGAAGTCTCTTATGCTCATCAAGGCTGCATTTATTTGATTAAAAATATAGAAAAAAAAACAGTAATATTGGAAAATGTTTTTACAATATAAAAGAATGTTTTTTATTTTAACATACTTTAAAATAGAATTTATTCCTGTGATGAAAAGCTGAATTTTTATCAGCTGTTACTCCAGTCTTAAGTGTCTGTAATGAGGACTCGTCGAAAGCGTATAAGATCCAAGTGCGAGCTTTAATAAACAGATCGTAGTCAAACAGGCAGGGTCAATATCCAACAAACAGAGTGACGGAGACAAAACAATATCGTAGTCCATAAAACAGGCACAGTCCAAAAACCAGAGAGAGCAGTCCGAAAAGTAACAAATGAACAGGGCTGTGAAACTTGGCAAAACTATGGCAAAGAACAGACAAGACAATGGCAAAAAACAAAACCGAAACAATCAAAACAGGGCAATGAAAACAGGGAAAACGCTTGGTAGAGTCCGCAATAGCAAAACAATACTTCGCAGCTTCCTGTTTAAAATGGCCTCCTTTTATTGCCACCAAACAGGAAGCTACCAAAGAAGCAGCAGAGGGAGCAACAACAGTCAGTGGGTGAGGGCTCCCTCTGCTGGCGTGGCGTTACAGTGTCACATGATCCTTCAGAAATCATTCTAATATGCGGATTTATTATTAGAATGATCAATGTTGGATAATATCAACAGTTGTGCTGCCAAATATTTTTTGGAACCTGTGATTTTTTTTTTTCAGGATTCTTTCATGAATAACAAGTTTAAAAAGTACAGTGTTTATTCAAAATATAAATATTTTATAACGATGTAAATTATTTATTATTAACTTTTAATAAACTTTTAATTGTTAACTTAATACATCCTTGATGAATAAAAGTATTAATTTCTTAAAAAAAAAAAAAGAAACAATAAAAATGTACTGACCCCAAACTTTTGAACGGTAGTGCATATATATACATATATATATATATATATACATACATATATATATATATATATATATATTTATTAGTTTGCTATGTATGTGTGTATATATACATTGCTATATATGTGTATATATGTATATATGTACATATATATATATATATATGTGTATATATATATATATACACACACAGATACATATATATATATATATATATATTTATACACGTGCGTGTGTGTGTTTATATATGTATATGTGTATACGTGTGTGTGTGTGTGTGTGTGTATATATATATATATATATATATATCAATCACTTCATTGTTCATTAGGATGATGTGAAGATCATGTTCCATGAGGATATTTTGTAAGTTTCCTCCTGTAAATATGTCATCACATAATTTTTGATTAGTAATATGCATTGCTAAGAACTTCATTTGGACAACTTTAAAGGTGATTTTATCAATATTTAGATTTTTTGTTGTTGTTGTTTTTGCACCCTCAGATTCCAAATTTTCAAATAGTTGTATCTCAGCCAAATATTGTCCTGTCATAACAAACCATACATCAGTGGAAAGCTTATTCAGCTTCCAGATAATGTATAAATCTCAATTTAGAAAAAAATCGACCCTTATGACTGGTTTTGTGATCCTGGGTCACAAATTATGGTTATTCTTAAGCCAATGTTAAAAGTGTTGCCTTATTTATTTCTGTAGGTCATTTGATTCTGGACTGGTTATTTGCATAACCGTACAGCAGTTATCGATACACATACAACAGCGTTGGTTTTTAATAAATAGCACTTTAATACAAAAAAAACAAAACAAAAATGAGGAACTATTACAAAGAGATTCAAAAGATGAAACATTGCTGTTTAGAAATCACAGTAACCTTGAACCCAATGAGAAATACAACATGATTGGATGAGTTGCTGTTCTTATGTATCTATAGTTAATGAGTAACTTTATTAATTTATTGTTGTAATACATGTCATGTTGTGGTCTCCAGTCCATTGTGTAAAAGATAAGTTTGTTTTGACACTTCCAGACTGAAGCTAGGTTCTTTGCTGACTGTCTTAAAAGAAACAGATGATCATTTAGTATGCTTTATCAGACAGTCTTAGGAAAAACCAAAGAAAATATCACAGAAACTGGAATATTAAAAATATAGGTTTAAAAGATACTTTGTTTTGTAGAGTAATATACTTTGTCTATCACTTCATTGTTCACATGACTCATGGATCACCTGACAGTTCAAACATGACCCACATGCTGCAAAGCAGGCAGTGGAGATAAAACTGAAACAACCAGTATTACTAGTTACACCACATCACAGAAAGCCCTGATAACTCTTGACTAACTTTAGATTGTTTTTCCACAGCAAAAAAAATATTGCACAATTCATTGTTCAAACGAGCTCATTTTTTATCAAATCAAATCTTGCAGTATTATTGTTAGCTTATATCTTACAATAAGACGCATGAGCTGATTTCGACCTGCATTCGAACCTCATCTTTCGACGGGGAGTTACGTCTATTTACAACTTTAAAATTAAAACCAAATGTTGCTTAGCTTAAAAGTGCAACTGGCACAATCAGTAACTGTTGTAAACATGCAAAATACTTGTAGAAGTAAGAAAAGATGCTCATGCTCTTTTACACTCTTCAAAATAGCATTTTTTGCAGTGATGCCATTGAAAAATCAATTTAGGTTCCTCAAGGAACCTTTCAGTGAAAACTTCTAAAAAAAAGCAATTTTTTTTTCTAAAGAACTCTAAAAATCCAAACAATTTTCCACTATTTAGAACCTTTGCTCAATTGAAAGATTCCGTGGATGTTTAAAGTTCTAAATGGAACCATCAGTGACAACAAAGTATCTTAATTTTCAAGAGTGCAGTTGTTCAAACATCTATCAGGTGTTTAAAAGTTGTTACCGCTCACAAAATATTCACAGTGTGCTAGCTAAGCTAGTAATTTCACAGATCAGCATCATAAGGTCTTCCGTTGTAGGATGTGTTGACGAATCCCCTGTCTCTGGTTTTGGCTCTTGGGAAGTCCAGGTCATCGTCCATTGACTTCTGCGAGTATGGCACGCTGCTTTCAGTGCTCCTGCTATAGCGTCTTGGTACATGGACCCTTGGCAGAGGCGTCGGTCTGTCCGGTCTGTCCGGTCTGTCCGACGCTGGCCGTTGTGTGTTGGTTCGAGGCGGTTTTTCTCCTCGGTTGCGTCCACCGCAGCAGGAGCAAATCCCGAGGAACATCACAAAACCCCCGAGGACTTCCATAATGCCTCCGATGTAGCCCAAAATGATGCAGTATCCCACACGAATGTCATCCGATCTGTTTGGGTCTCTCTTGACAGAGGTGGAATTGATGCTGGTGAGGATATGAGTGTACCACGCAATGGGAATGATGGTCAAGACTCCGGAGCAGAAGATAAGAAGGCCTCCCAAAGAAGCCAGTATCCATCTGGGTCTTTCCCTCCAGCATCTGACTCCAGGTGTTGCAACTGCAAGGCCGAGCGCCGTCACGATCAACGACGCGACCATCATTCCTTTAGCGATCGGAATGATCTGGCTGTTGAAATAGATTTGGTCGTTGCTTTGCTGGTTGCACTGTTGGGATCTAGACGTTGTGGAGGTCCTGCAGATGTCCCAGATTCCCTGTTCCACCACCAGATCCGAAGCCTCGTTTGCCAGGTTGTTGATGGTCCGCCAGTTGGGCGCGACCGTGCTGGTCAGGTCCAGGATCCATCCGCAGGGCGCCAGGACCATGCCGAATATCAGGATCCCCGGTGTCCGCATGGTTGAGGGTTGAGCTGCTGTCCGTTTCTGAAGCGAGTCGAGTGTGTTTGGTGCTTAAGAAGAAACATACTGAAATTTCAAGGAGGTGGTTCTGTCTGATTAGCATCTGAAGGGCGGGGTGTGTCGAATGTCTGGTTCAAACATAGACAAAACTGGTTTTCGCTGCATGCCGTGTTTCAGATGAACCTGGAACACCAGTATGCAGGGCTGAGGGATAAATAAAAGAGACTGAGGCAAGTTTCAAGGAAAAGGAAAAGTTGTTTATAGTGGAATAACAATGAGGTTTCAGGCCAAATGTTCATCTGCATAAACTTTTGTTCAATCTAGAAAGTCGTCTATGTTGGTTTCAATTGCCTAGTTCAAACTCTCATTTTTTCTCTCATTCACACACTTATGCCCTTTCAATTCATTTGTTTGCAATTTTATTTAGTAGGAATGCTTTAAATTGATCAAAAGTGATATAAAGATATTTATAATGTTATAATTTTTTTTTTTTTTTTCAGATAAATGCTATTCTGAACTTTCTATTCATCAGAGAAACCTGAAAAAATTCTACTCAACTCTTTTCAACATTATAATCATAATAACTGTTTTTGAGCAGCAAATTAGAATATTACAATGACTTCTGAAGGATCATGTGACTGGAGTAATGATGCTGAAAATTCAGCTTTGAAATCACAGGAATAAATTTCATTTAAAAATATATTCAAGTAGAAAATAGTTATTTTAAAATTTAAATTTAAATTTTACTGGTTTTGCTGTACTTTGGATCAAATAATTGCAGGCTTGGTGAGCAAAAGAGACATTTAAAAAATCATTTTGACTGGTAGTGTATATTATAAGAACTCAAAGTTGTACTCGACATTAGTTCAAAATCAGCAGGTTTTCACTTCTTTTTTTATTACATTAATTCAGGTAAAAATGTGAGGGCAGTGCTCATCTATCACAATCATAAAAATACAGAACAATAAACAGCCTTCATTTGCATTAAATTTGATGGGTAGATGTCAATTATGACATTGCCTTTCACATAAACTTCCACAAAGATATTTTGCATATCATTCTGTCTATAGTAAACACCAGTGACATGTATATTACTGCAAACACTGAAAGCCTGTGAGCAGTGGTTGTGCAAAGATTAGCTTCCTTCAGAAAAATGTACTTGCTTTTTGTAGTTGGTACAACTGTACAAACTCAGGAGATTCCTGATAAGTTACATATTTACACATAAGAGCCCAGAGTACTATTAAAAGACACTGAAGGCACTACCACTACAATGATTAGGGCCTCACAATATAAAGTGCAATGTATAAAACCACACTAATGGTGTTAGTGCTCTTCAATAAAACTTTAAAACCTTACCAGGTACAATATTTACAATGGTAATCATATTTTCCGATCAATAATATTCACCTTTTTCTTCCTGTAAGAGTGGGTGCGGCCATTTGTACATTTTATGGGTCTGGTTTTCAGTCTCATCAGCATCCAGCTATTTTTAGCTGTACGAAACAGCTCATTTTGCTGCTTAATATTTCAAATTGGCATGTCATATTATTTTAATGTATCATCTTAATTATAAACACACTGGTTTGCAGTGTAAACAGTTTCACTTGTTATTTTGCAGGTTATTTCCCTATAGCAGCTAATGAACTGGAAGTCTCACCCATAAGCTTTCTTCCGCATTAAAGAAAAAGGTGGATAGCTAAGAGGATGACATGACCAATAACATCCAGGTGGTAAAACAAGTTAATAACAGTTGAATTACAAGTGAATTACAAGTGAGCCTTTCCAAGAACCACGGCTAATAAAAACATACAGGCAGTACCTACAAACACTAAAATAATGTTCAACATGAACTAAACAACCTAAAATGTAACATAAAACACATGACTGGCAATAAAAATAAGTATAAACAATCATATAAACATTGGGACGCCTACTTTTACCGTCTTCACTGTAAATTTAACAGAGAAACACTTCATTTTTCACGGTAAAATATAAGCTACTTACTTTAAATTTCAGTGTTAAGGTATTGCTAATCTAGTAATCTAGTTAAACATGCTCAAATATTTTAATTCATGACTTGAAGACCCTATACTAAGTAGCCTTTTCTGAGGTAATTTGCCAAGTAAAGGTAACAAACTGAAAAGTACCGTGTACAAAAACATATTTTCACATTAATTTACAGTGAATTATTAATGTAAGATAATATTTAACGGATAATTAGACCGAATTGTCATTAAAAACGAAACTCATCTGATCGGTAAACTAATGTATACGTATTTTTACGCGGGTAAACGATGGTTACCATGGTGAGGATTCTTCCGTGCAGTTTGTTCACAGATTTAAAGTTTGTTCTTTCACAAATCTGTGTCGTAAGGTCGTGCTTTATACGCTGTACTATTCGCTGGTCTCCTGTCTTGTTGTCTCTTGGCTCTTGTGAAGTCCATCTCACTTTGTTTGGAGTAATACGGGACGCTGCTGACGCTGCTGACGCTACTGACGCTGGACACCGTGGGGGCTCTGTGCGGTGGAGATGGATTGCGTGTGGGCTTCACCGCGAATGTCCTCGGCCTTTCATTGCGATTCCGACGGCTACAGCGCCGACACAAGCCGAAGGACATCACTAGTCCTCCGAGAACCTCCATGATGCCACCGATGAAGCCCAGCACCAGGCAGTATCCCACACGAACATCAGTGGATGTGGAGAAGATGGAGGTCATGATGTGAGTGTACCAAGCCACTGGGATGATGGTGAGAACCCCTGAGATGAAGATGAGAAGACCTCCGACCCCAGCGACCGTCCATTGCGGTTTATCAGTCCAGCATCGGACTCCAGCTGATGCTACGCCGATGGCAATGAGATTGAGAATGAGCGACGATAACATCAAACCTCTCGCAATCTGGATGATCTGAGCGCTGAAGTATTGCGTGTCCTGTTGGTTGCATTGAATATCCCGGGACGATGTGAAAGTTTTGCAGATGTCCCATAGTCCTTGTTGGAGAACCAGGTCGCTGGATTCTCCCGGGATGTTGTTGATCGTGCGCCAGGCGGGTGCCACGGTGCTGGTCAGCTCCAGGATCCACCCACAAGGTGCGAGCACCATCCCGAAAATAAAAATCCCAGGAGTTCGCATGACGGTGGTGGACTTGGGAGATCACAAAAAAGCCTGGCTGGGGATGGATGGATTTGTTTCCGTTTGTTTAGAAAGTAGCCGGGCAGCAGAAACTTCTCGTGGGAGGATCCCGTAAAATCCGACTATTGTTAAATGTCACGTGACTGCCTGCGCTTGTCAACATTAAAACCGCTCCAAGTTTCGACAACCTGTTCCAGGCGCACCTGTGGAGCCCCGCCCACTGGGTGTTACATCACGCATGACACGAAAGATTGAGGAAAGACTCTGGTGCTGATGGTGATCATCCCGAATAACTCATTCCTTAATTAAGTAATAGTTACTAGATAATTGAGATAATTTCATATGGCAATGTGTGTTTTTTTTTTTTTTTCCTTTTTTTTTTAAAAAAGTAAAATAACATTTATTATGCAATAAATAAATAAATAAAACTATACTATACTACAATTCTATTTATTGTACAATATTTAACAATACATTTTCTACAAAATAACTTAATAAACTTTCTGAATTTCTGTCATCTAAATACATCACTACTGCAAACCAGAGGGTTGTTTTCTGTTGTGACTTTTTTCTATTCTTTGGAACGAATTAAAACCCATTAAAATAAATAAATAAATAAATAGTAAATGTTAAAATGAAATAAAATAAAATAAAATAGAAAGAATTAAACTTATTTTCTTATGATAATTCCCCCCTAACTTTTTAAAATAAGAATTAAAATAATAATATTTTGCTAAAATAATAATAATAATAAAAATAAATAAATAAAATAAAAAAGTTTGAATATATATTTTGAATATTTTTGTCATCTAAATACTTTACCATTTTTTGATTATTTGGAATTCATTAAACACCCCACACACACACACACATAGAAGAAAATACAACTTTGAATATGTGAACTTTATTTTATCATAGGAAACTACTGTACAACTATACTATACTTATTGTAAAATTGCAATATTTAACTATAAATATTGTACAAAATGTTCTAAAAAATAACACATTTAATTCATATATACAGTATACTGAAGACATTTCTGTCATCTAAATACTTGTCAACTAAATACCATTGTCAATCAGCGCTTGTCTTGTTTTAAGTCTTGCTTGTTTATATGTATATATATATATATATATATATATATTATATTATATATATATAATTTATATATATATATATATATATATATATATATTATACATACACTACCGTTCAAAAGTTTGGGGTCAGTTAGACTTGTAATAGTCTTTAAAGAAGTCTCTTATGCTCATCAAGGCTGCATTTATTTGATTAAAAATATAGAAAAAAAACAGTAATATTGCAAAATGTTTTTACAATATAAAATAATGTTTTTTTATTTTAACATACTTTAAAATAGAATTTATTCCTGTGATGAAAAGCTGAATTTTTATCAGCTGTTACTCCAGTCTTAAGTGTCACATGATCCTTCAGAAATCATTCTAATATGCGGATTTATTATTAGAATGATCAATGTTGGATAATATCAACAGTTGTGCTGCCAAATATTTTTTGGAACCTGTGATTTTTTTTTTTCAGGATTCTTTCATGAATAACAAGTTTAAAAAGTACAGTGTTTATTCAAAATATAAATATTTTATAACGATGTAAATTATTTATTATTAACTTTTAATAAACTTTTAATTATTAACTTAATACATCCTTGGTGAATAAAAGTATTAATTTCTTAAAAAAAAAAAAAAAAAACAATAAAATGTAAAATGTGACCCCAAACTTTTGAACGGTAGTGTATATATATATATATATTTTTTTTTTATTTATTATTATTTTTTTTTTTAAATAAAATGAAACAGAAAGAAAGAAACTTATTTTTGTATGGTAATTTATTTCCTTTTTTTAAGTAGCATAATATTTATTATACTCAAAAAAAAGAAAGAAAAAGAAATTAATATAAAAAAAAAGTTTAAATATATGTGAACTTTATTTTATTATAGGAAACTATTGTACAACTATATAAAATTGTACAATATTTAAATATTGCATAAAATGTTCTAAAAAAATAACTTTCAGTATACATACAGTATATATGAATATATAAAATCTTTCTAAATTTTTCGTCATCTAAATACCATTGTCAATCAGTGGTTGTCCTGTTCTCTGTCTTGACTTGTTTTTTGATTATTTAGAATTTAGTAAAACCCATTTAAAAAAATAAATGTTAAAATGAAATAAATTTGAAATAAACTTATTTTATTTTATCTAGTTGTTAAGGCAACATTTCTCATTTTAACTTAATGTAAATGTAAAAAATGTAACGAAAAACAAAAGATAAAAAACAATGTAAAAAAAATCCAAGTTGTAGTTGTAAATAACACAGAGATTATTAAAGCATGTTTTACATGAACATACTATTTCAGTCTTTTTACATTTTTTCACATTGAATTCAGTAAGTTGCTTGCTGTGTCAAACACACAACATACTACTAATAAAACTAATTCAAAATATTAACAAAAATGATAGTACCTCAGCGATACTAAAATAAGATTGCTCTTATTGCAATCTCTTGTTGCTTAAAAGGATTTAAGTGCTGCATTGTGAACATGTCACAGGTTTGAAAGATCATAATTTCCTGTACTGTTTGTTGCATCATTTTGGAGATTGAAATGCGGATGAAAATGCACACTCGAAACCATGAAAGCATATTTGAAATGACATCCTGTACATACAGTAACAGTCACTCTGAAACTACAGCCGTTCCCTGAACACACCTCTGAATCACGAATGAAGCGACACTGCTTTCCGTTTAGACTCTGTTCTATTAATCCCCTTCTATTTCACAACATTAAACTGCTAATCTCCTGACAGAACGAATGCATTTGATATATTTCTTTCCCTGCCCAAAATACCAGTTTAAACCAGTTGGTTGTTCGTTCTTGGCTTGTTAAAAATAGTTTATCTGGTTACCCAGCCTAGCCAGCCGGTGTTAAACTGATTAAGTTGAAGACCACTCAGAGCTGAGGAAACTTATTTGTCATTTTAGCCAACTCATGCTGGTGTTTCTCTCTTGCTTTCTGACAGACTTGTTCTGCTTGTACAATTAGATGTTCCCAGATATCACCATAATGCATTTGTGAGTTGCAAAACAAAGTCAACATGGCCTTTGTTCCTACTGAGCTCCACCTATATGACTCTCTACACATATTTTAACAGGTCATCATGGAATGTGGTTTGGAATGACGACAAACCTGACTAAGTAGTCTCAATGTGATACAACAATAAGACAAAAAGTCTTTCAGACTGTGGTCTAGGCATATAGCAATTGTACCTAAACCTGACAGTTATCAATAATAATCACGATGCTCATATACAGTTGAAACCAGAAGTTTGGATACACCTTGCAGAATCTGCAAAATGTTGATTATTTTAGCAAAATAAGAGCGATTATACAAAATGCATGTTGTTTTTTTTATTTAGTTCTGACCTGAATAAGATATTTCACATAAAAGATCTTTACATATAGTCCACATGAGAAAATAATAGTTGAATTTATAAAAATGACCCTGTTCAAAAGTTTTCATACACTTGATTCTTAACACTGTGTTGTTACATGAATGATCCACAGATGTTGTTTAGTGATAGTTGTTCATGAGTCCCTTGTTTGTCCTGAACAGTTAAACTGCCTGCTGTTCTTCCGAAAAATCCTTCAAGTCCCACAAATTCTTTGGTTTTTATTCAGCATTTTTGTGTATTTGAACCATGTCCAGTAATGATTGTATGATTTGGAGATTGATCTTTTCACACTGAGGGACAACTGAGGGACTCAAATGCAACTATTACAGAAGGTTCAAACGCTCACTTATACTTCAGAAGGAAAAACAATGCATTACGAGCCGGGGGGTGAAAACTTTTGGAATCTGAAGATTAGGGTAAATTTAACTTATTTTGTCTTCTGGGAAAAATGTACACATCTTCATTCTGTTCAAAAGTTGTCACCCCCAGCTCTTAATGCATAGTTTTTCCTTCTGGAGCATCAGTGAGCGTTTGAACCTTCTGTAATAGTTGCATATGAGTCCCTCAGTTGTCCTCAGTGTGAAAAGATGGATCTCAAAATCATACAGGCATTGTTGGAAAAGGTTCAAATACACAAAAACCAAAGAATTTGTGGGACCTGAAGGATTTTTCTGAAGAACAGCAGCAGTTTAACTGTTCAGGACAAACAAGGGACTCATGAACAACCATCACTAAACAGAAAAAAAATAATAATAATAATAATGTGTGTAAACTTTTAAACTGTTTTTTTTTTTTTAATTCAACTATTATTTTCTCTTGTGGACTATATGTAAACATCTTTTATGTGAAATATCTTTCTCAAGTCAGTACTAAAAAAATAACATACATTTTGCATATCCCTCTTATTTTGGTTACTGCAATTATAGGCTATACATCGTGGCTGATTTTAATATTCTGCACCTTTAATGTTCTTGTAACAGTTTGATGACATAGTCTAATGTTTTATGAAAACAAACCACAATACCTTTAAAGAACTATGATAATTCCCTCCAAAATGATCATTCCCTCCTAATTTTAGCATTTAAAAACACACAATAAACTTCTATCCATTAACTTACATTTGCTTCCACCTACTGGTGAGATTTAGTCATAACACCTTTTACGTTTCTGTGGTCTCTTGCGTTTACATATTATACATTGATAATCTGTTTATATTTGGTGCCAACCAACATTTGCGTACTTTAATAACACCACAATTTTTATCTGTCTTTGCCCGGCTATTTATTTGCTCATCTGACATGACACACTAGGAGGTCACAGAGGACCGGAGGCGTGCACGCCTGCGCGCTCACAACCTGTGCGTGTGAATTTCCTCCTTGTCACTCACATGTGTTACAGTCCGATAGAGAAACTGTTAAACAGTCGCGGCGTTAGAACGTGAAAGAGGAAGGAAAATGAAGATGCACGTTTCAGCGTTGGTGATACTAGCAGGTATGTTTAAAATGCCTTTTGGGCACACATCCTAGTGCTCATTTTGTGTTTTCTGTTATAGCTACTTATTATTCGAGCTATAAGTTATGAACATACGTAGATTATTAATTAAACATGCCAAAATTATTTTATAGTCCTTTGCATTTCGATGGCACTTCTTGTACGATATGTAATGAGTAATATTAAACAATAGGCTACACTAATAATTAATTCAAAACTCGCTTTGACGTCGCTGATTAAATACGTTTTCATAATGTGTAGGCTACTAATGATATTTATTAAGTTTAAAAATGAATAAGCTTAATGTGTAACTACTAAACATTAAGGTGCTTTACAAAGGCGTTTCCTGATTAAGAAATACTTTCAGTTTTATGATGCAGGTAGTGTTTTTGAGACATTCATAGTTGAAAAACGCATTCACTACATATTGTTCATAGGTTCATATAGACTTTTTGTGGCTTATTGGTTGTTTTGTGTGTGTTGTGACAGGTTGGATGTTATTTGGAGGCAGCACACAGAGCACTCTACCATCACCAACTACAGTTGCAACTACATTTACCTCACATGTAGCGACATCACTTGCACAAACGCACACGACGCCAGCAGAAACCACTGAGGCACAATCAACGGCTGAATCTGTCTCTACGACCCACAATACAAGTGAAGCAACAACTGAGTCCGCACATACTGAGAGAATGAGCACAACGAACAACTCCACATCAGCTCAGACAACATTAAATACAACCACTACCAATAACGCTAACGTTACCTCTTCAGCGACTGAACTCACCAGCTCAGCCAATAATGCGACCAATGCGTCGACCACAGTCACAACGAGTTTGGGGACTGAAACTCAGACAACATCCTCTTTAGAGACTCAAACCTCACAAACAACACTGGGAAGCACAAAACCGGTTATAACAACTGCCAAAAGCACACCTATGACGGTTACTAACGTTACGAATGCAACAGTTCCCTCTACTTCTAAAGCGTTAACACCTACAACGGCAGTTACTATGACTACAACGGTTCTCTCTACTTCTAAAGTGTTATCACCTACAACAGCAAAAACAACAACAAAAGCAACCAAAAATACTGTGACGGCGGAATCAAAACACACAAATTCTGGTGAGGAAGAAAAGAAGGATCCAGAGGCCCTGAGCTCAGGTATGAGTGTAAATATTTAATTTTATACAAATACAAAGATTTTTAATATTTCAGTACAGTATTTCATGTGCCTGTGGCCTGTTTATATACAGTAGTCAACATTTGAAGTGGATCAAAACCTTTCATCAAAGTTGTCCTAAAACTAAAACAATACCCGTTCTTGTCTTAGGACAACTTTGATGAACTTTTTTGATCCACGTCAAATGTTTATTACTGTATACAGTAGATGAAACAAACATAACGTTTGATTGTGTTTTGACCTTCTGCTCCAGATCTTAAGTAGGTAAAGGTGCATGTGTTTTATTTTCCTTGTGAGACCATATCTATATGGTTTCATATATAGGTTTAGTTCAGATAGCACTTTATTCAGCCTATTTTATTGAGGTTAAAGGAGTTCACTTCCAGAACAAAAATTTACAGATAATTTACTCACCCCGTTGTCATCCTAGATGTTCATGTCTTTCTTTTTTCAGTCGTAAGGAAATTATGTTTTCAGGTATTTTCTCCATATAGTGGACTTTAATGGTGCCCCCAAGTTTAAACTTCCAAAATGCAGTTTAAATGCAGCTTCAAATGGCTCTAAACGATCCTTGTCGAGGAAGAAGGGTCTTATCTAACAAAACAATTGGTCATTTTCGAAACAAATTGACAGTTTATATACTTTTTAACTTTGAATGCTCATCTTGTCTAGCTCTGCGATGCGCATGCGTAGTCTGTGTAATCCGGGTCAGTACAGTTAGGGTATGTCAAAAAACTCCTGTCTCATTTTCTTCTTCAACGTCAAAATCGCCCTAACTCACCCTAAATCACCTGTTTTACCTTTTTTTGTACAGGGCGTTTGATCTTGTTTGCATGTTCACTTTGTAAACACTGGGTTGGTACTTCTGCAGCGATGTAGGACGATTTTGAAAGTGGGGAAGGAAACGAGACGGGAGTTTTTTGACATACCCTACACTGTAAAAAACAATTTGTTGAGTCAATACAGTTAGGGTATGTCAAAAAACTCCCGTCTCACTTTCTTCTTCAACATCAAAATCGCCCTACATCGCCCTAAATCGCCTGTTTTACCTTTTTTTGTAGAGGGCGTTTGATCTTGTTTGCATGTTCACTTTGTAAACACTGGGTCAGTACTTCTGCAGCGATGTAGGACGATTTTGAAAGTGGGGAAGAAAACGAGACGGGAGTTTTTTGACATACTATACTGTAAAAAACAATTTGTTGAGTCAACTTAAAATAATTTGTAACCTGGTTGTCTTAAAATTTTAAGTTCAGTCAACTCAAAAAAAGTATATTCAACTTAAAATGTTAAATTATACTAAGTGACAACTTAGATATTTGAGTTGAATCAACTTTTAAGGCAGCTGGGTTACTTACCCATCTGTTAAGTTTAGCAAACACAAATATCTAAGTTGTTACTTAGTACAACTTAACATTTTAAGGCAGCAGGGTAACAAATTATTTTAAGCTGACTCAACAAATTGTGTTTTTTATTTTTTACAGTGTAACTGTATTGACCGTATTGAAACCGGAGTTCACGCAGACTTACACAAGACGAGCATTTGAGGTTAAAAATGATCTAAATTGTCAATTTGTTTCGAAAATGACCGATTGTTTAGAGCCATTTGAAGCCGCATTTAAACTGCATTTTGGAAGTTCAAACATGGGGCACCACTGAAGTCCACTATATGGAGAACATTCCTGAATTTTTTCCTTTAAGAAACATAATTTCTTATCGACTTAAGAAAGAAAGACACAAACATCTTAGATGACAAAGGGGTGAGTACATTATCTGTACATTTTTGTTCTGGAAGTGAACTCCTTTAACCACTTTAGTATTTTCTGAAGCGCAGTTTGAAATTCATCATGAAATAACAACCATGTTGTAAGCCTGTGATAAAAATATATTGTCAAATGCAAAGTTCGTGGATGGTGATCAAGGACAGAGACGAGTCACAACAGGTTTGTTTTTTTTTTAACAAATGGACTTGTTATTTTGTACACATGCAAACCACTGACGCCCAGAATGAAGTTAATATTTAATACAGACTGAACCATTAACAGTTCACTAGCCTTTAACTGTAAGGTTAACTTGTTCCTCACCCTTTTTCATAAGCATCCAAGAATAGGTGATGTTTGCACTTTGTACTGCGTTGATGACTTATGTTCAATCTGGGATGTACTGGAAATTGAATGAAAAGTGATAGTGACATCTCAGCCGTGCTTAAAGGAGAAGTCCACTTCCAGAGCAACAATTTACAGATAATGTACTCACCCCCTTGTCATCCAAGATGTTCATGTCTTTCTTTCTTCAGTCGTAAAGAAATTATGTTTTTTGAGGAAAACATTTCAGGATTTTTCTCCATATGATGGACTTATATGGTGCCCCGAGATTGAACTATCAAAATGTAGTTTAAATGCAGCTTCAAACGATCCCAAATGCGGTTGTAAACGATCCCAGCTGAGGAAGAAGGGTCTTATCTAGCTAAACAATCGGTTATTTTCATAAAAAAATACAATTTAAATACTTTTAATCTCAAACGCTCGTCTTGTCTTGTTCTCCCTGAACTCTGTGTATTCTGGCTCAAGACAGTTAGGGTATTTCGAAAAACTCCAATCATATTTTTTCCCTCAACTTCAAAAATAATTTCAAAATTATCCTACATCGCTGCAGAAGTACCGACACAGTCTTTGCAAAGTGAACATGCAAAGAAGATCAAACACTCTTAACAAAAAAGGTAAAACAGTGATATAAAACGATTTTGAAGTTGAGGGAGAACATGAGATGGGAGTTTTTCAACATACCCTAACTGTCATGAACCAGGAAAAAGTTCACACAGAGCAAGAGAAGTCGAGCATTTGACATTAAAAAGTATATAAATTGTATTATTTTTATGAAAATAACTGATCGTTTTGCTAGATAAGACCCTTCTTTCTCGGCTGGGATCGTTTACAACCGCATTTAAACTGCATTTTGGAAGTTCAAACTCGGGGCACCATATCAGTCCATTATATGGAGAAAAATCCTGAAATATTTTCTTCAATAAACATAATTTCTTTATGACTGAAGAAAGAAAGACATGAACATCTTGGATGATAAGGGCGTGAATACATTATCTGTAAATTGTTGTTCTGTAAGTGGACTTCTCCTTTTAAACTGTCTGTATGTATCAGCACTGAATAACAAGTGCAAACAAATGCTGGAGCTTTTCTCAGAACTCACTTTTGCTCAGTGAAGTTTAACTGGTAATGCAGTGATTTTCACACTTGTCCTTGTTGAGGAACCACAGGTGTGGAGAGTCACATTAACTATAACAATCATTAACAATAACTTCGTTTTCATTTTGAACACTATATCAAGTGTTTTAGCATTTCAAACCTGACAAATGTCTTTTTTTTAAAACATTTCATTTGAAAGAGTGTGTGCGTGTTATCTTTCCTTAAAATAAATTACACCTTGTTTGATATTTTCACATTTGATGACATTCACATGTGTAAACTTGTCTTAAGCAAGTCATGGTTTTTACACTGAGCTTTGTCTTTCGCTTGAATACAAGCAAGTCATTTTTCTAGTAATATTCCTGACATAGGTTTCATTTCTGACTGTATGTCATGTATGATTCATCAAAGAAATCTTTTCCTTATTCCTTTCTAGGAAGTGTCGCTGCCATTGTAATTGGCTTCCTTGCCATTGTACTAATTTTACTTGTTGGCGCGTACCACTTCAAAATACGGTGAGTCAAGCATCAAGCACAATTAGTCGTAGTTTCCTTCCTGTATTTTTCTTCCAAAGCATCTTATGGTGAATCTCACATATCTGATCAAATATAGACCATTCTACAGAACAGAAAAATGTCTTTTTCCACAAATTTTATATGTATGCAAATTGTGTAATATCCAAGGTACACATTTCTAGTAATTGTGCAGTTAATTGTCATATTGTATTTTCAGAAAGTTTTGGAATATTTGTCCTGTCCCCAAACTTGTCACTACCGAAACACAGCAATTTAATTAGAAGGGTTATATCGACCGATTAATATTTTGTTTACATCTACATTGTAAATATATATTTTTTTATATTTTAGTTTTCAGAGCAAATCAGTAACAATTAGCAATTTATGAGATTTGTTGAATTTGGACATCAGTTATTCTTTGTAAAAGGCAAACGGTTCATCATAATGATTTCAAAGTTAAGCATTCGTTAATTTGAATATACATTGAACCAAACACTATTATAGCATCTTAGTTGATAATTCAGTATACTTTATTTTTGACAAAACATCCCATGTTTCAGTTTATATATATATATATATATATATATATATAAGGGGTATAACAATACATGTATTCATACTGAACCGTCATCTCGGTTCGGTGCATGAGGCCTTACAACGAATACAGGCAATTCATCTTCATCTTCAACTTCAAAGGAGTATAACGTTACTTTAAAGGCTTGTGCACTCAACTGTCTGCGAAATGGTGCTCCTACCTCTCTCATTCACCACAAATCCAAATATCCCATAATATTTCCATATTTAAGATATATCCAAAATGTATCCAAATGCTAAACTATTATTTATTATGTAAATTATAGGCTTTGTACTACAGTCGCGTAGTTTTATTTTGATAAAGTGCCTACTGCGCTGTCAAGTTAGCAATGCTAGAAGCCTGGAACTGATAAGTTTTGTGTTTGTGTGCGCCGGCGCGATTACTTCAACTTTCCTCATACCAGCAAAATCAAATAAAAAACAAAACAAAAAGAGTGTCGCTTTCTGCCATTTGAGTTTCATTTCTGTCACAAAACTGAACTAAAACTCAGCAAATATTGGCTACGTTACATGTCGCACAGTTTTTTCCCTTGTCTAACAGTTAACTAAATTAAATATACACTACCGTTCAAAAGTTTGGGGTCAGTAAGACTTGTAATAGTCTTTAAAGAAGTCTCTTATGCTCATCAAGGCTGCATTTATTTGATTAAAAATATAGAAAAAAAAACAGTAATATTGCAAAATGTTTTTACAATATAAAATAATGTTTTTTATTTTAACATACTTTAAAATAGAATTTATTCCTGTGATGAAAAGCTGAATTTTTATCAGCTGTTACTCCAGTCTTAAGTGTCACATGATCCTTCAGAAATCATTCTAATATGCGGATTTATTATTAGAATGATCAATGTTGGATAATATCAACAGTTGTGCTGCCAAATATTTTTTGGAACCTGTGATTTTTTTTTTTCAGGATTCTTTCATGAATAACAAGTTTAAAAAGTACAGTGTTTATTCAAAATATAAATATTTTATAACAATGTAAATTATTTATTATTAACTTTTAATAAACTTTTAATTATTAACTTAATACATCCTTGGTGAATAAAAGTATTAATTTCTTAAAAAAAAAAAAGAAACAATAAAAATGTACTGACCCCAAACTTTTGAACGGTAGTGTATGTCAAGTATTTATTGCTTGTATGTATATATGTACTGTATTTTTATAGCCTATATATGACATTAATGTGATGTATTATTTAGTATTTTCACATGTAGATGGAATTTTTTTTAATTTGTACTACTGTCTATTTAAAATAGATGAAAAGAAATCTAGCATAGTAGATTTGTTTTTTTTTCTGTTGTACCGAAATCGTATCGGACCGTGACACCCGAACCGAGGTACGTACCGAACCGTGACATCCATGTACCGTTACATTCCTAATATATATATATATATATATATATAAAAATCAATACAACAATGGAATAAAATGCAAAAAATATTTCAATATTATTTTCATAAGTTGAAATTTACGGGTTAGGGTTTGGGACCTCCCAGTTGAAAGTACCCAATAAAATATAATTTTAAATATATTAAGCTTACTTATATTTTAAATATTATTGTGGGTTTCAATAGATAATAAAAGGATCTCAGTAAACATCTAAGATTTCAATACTGAAATGCGTTTTAAATGTGCTTTTTGGTTGTGGGACAGCAGGGTGCAACTATTCTATAGAATGGCCCGTATATAAATTATATACATTATATACAAATTTGAATTTTCTATATTTCTGCATAAATATGACCAAAAAGTCTGGAAAGTTGACAAAGAGAACCCAATTAAACAAATGCGATGAAAATATATATTTTGTCGTTTATTTACTGAGAAAAATGGTCCAGTGTTAAATATTTGTGAGTTGCAAAAGTATATGAATCTCTAGGATTAGCAGTTAATTTTACGGTGAAATTAGAGTCCATTTGTTGATTTGTTATCAGTCAATAGGATGACTATCAGGTGCCAGTGTATGCCCTGTTTTAATTAAAGAAAAGTATTCTATCAAAGTCTGATCATGTTTGTGAAAGTGAATCATGGCCTGAACAAAGTAGATCTCTGAGAACCTCAGAAAAAGAGTTGTTGTTGCTCATCCAGCTAGAAAAGGTTACCACCCCATCTCTAAAGAGTTTGGACTTCACAAATCCACAGTCAGACAGATTGTCTACAAATGGAGGAAATGCACAACCACTATTACCCTCTCTAGGAGTGGTCGACCAACAAAGATCACTCCAAAGCAGACTTGCAATAGTCTGCAAGGATTTAAAGGACCTCAGGGTAAGCACATAAAGGCCTTTCTCACATTGGTTAATATTAATGTTCATGAGTCCATCATCAGAACACTGAACAACCATGGTATGAATGGCAGAGTTGCAAGGAGAAAGAGACAACTCTCCAAAAAACACTGCTGTCAGTCTGCAGTTTGCTAAAGATCATGTGGACAAGTCCAGGAGAAATGTTTTGTGCACAGATGAGACCAAAATATAACTTTCTGGGTTAAATGAGAAGTGTTATGTTTGGAAAAAGAAAAACACTTCATTCCAGCATAAGAACCTTATCCAATCTGTGAAACATTGGTGGTGGTAGTATCATGGTTTGGGCCTGTTTTGCTGCATCTGGGCCAGGACGACTTGCCATTATTGATGGGACAATAAATTCTGAATTATACCAGCAAATTCTAAAGAAAAATGTCAGAACATCTGTTCAAGAACTGAATCTTAGACGAAAGTGGGTCATGCAGCAAGACAACGACCACAAGCACACAAGTCATTACACAAAAACATGGTTAAAGAAGAACAAGGTTAATGATTTGAATTGCCTCAAAGTCAAAGGACCTGAAGCAAGCAGTTCATAGGAGGAAACCCACCAACATCACAGGGTTTAAGTGTTTCTCTACTGAAGAATAGGTTAAAATTCCTACAAGTATTGTGCAGGACTGATCAGCAGTTACTAAATACGTTACCTGCGGTTATTGCTTCAAAAAGAGGTCACAACAGATACTGAAAGCAAAGATTCACATACTTTTGCAACTCGCAAATATTTAACACTGGATCACGTTTCTTAGTAAATAAATGACAAAGTATATATTTTTGTCTTGTTTGTTTGATTGGGTTCTCTTTGTCAACTTTCAGGACTTGTGTGAAAATCTGATGATGTTTTGTGTTATATTTATGCAAAAACGTAGAAAATTCTAAAGGGTTCACAAATGTTCAAGTAGCACTATATAGGACTATTTTAGGACTAATTATTTATTAGTGTTAATTAGTGTGAAAAAAATAAAAATAGATTTTCTAGCATCATACGTAACTGTAACGTGTCTTGGTCATGTGTAAGGAAGGCGCAATCCAAAGGCAAACTACAACGACAAGTCTTTAATATAATCTACAATAGGTCAATCCAGACATGAACAGCAGGAAACCACACACCAATATAACATTGAGATTGGACAATAAACAGTGAACTGAATCCAACTTATAAAGGCAGGGTAATGCTACACAGACAGGTGTGGGTGATTAACTAACAATGACTTGAAAGGACAGGAACAGGAAGGACCAAATATGGGCAACAGAGGGAGAAACCAACACAAACAGTCCAATGGGGTGTGACAATATGGTTGGATTTATTTTTATAAACTGCATTTAATGTTTGCTGATTATAATTTAAGAAGGACAATTTTTACCTTTACTGAAGATTTGGAAGGACTGTGTGAATTTTAAAATAGATGCATTTATTGCATTTATTCAAAATAAATATTTTTTACATTTTTGTCTTTCATTTTGAGGTAAAGTTTGATGTTAAACTAAATGTTAAATTAAAGGGATAGTTCATCCAAAAATGAACGTTTCTGTCAATAATTACTCACCCTCATGTTGTTTCAAACCCGTAAGACCTTTGCTCATCTTCAAAACAGAAATTAAGATATTTTTGATGAAATCCGAGAGCTTTCTGACCCTGCATAGACAGCAATGCAGCTGACACGTTCAATGCCCAGAAAGGTAGTAAAGACTTTGTTAAAATAGTCCATGTGACATCAGTGGTAATGTTAGGAAGCTACAAGAATTTAGCTCTCGGATTTCATCAAAAATATCTTAATTTGTGTGATGTTGAAAACAGTTGTGCTGCTTCATATTTTTGTGCATTCAGTGCATTTTTTCAGGATTTCTTAATAAGAAATTAGAATAATAGCATTTATTTTAAACATTATAAATGTCTTTACTGTCACCTTTGATTAATTTAATGCATCCTTGCTGAATGTAAACTTAAGGTAGTACATAGTACTTAATGTTCACCACATTTATATAAAATTGTATTTATATGGTACTCTGAGATTTGTCAAAAAACACAATACTACTATGATAGATATCTATTAAACATGGTACTGCCATGGTACCATGTCCATAATATCACTACCTTTTGGTCATTTTTGTGAATGCAAAAAGGACAAGCAGGTAAAAGGTTCCACTCTTTCATAACATTGATAAAAAATGAAAGATGAACAAAGGTCTTATGGGTTTGGAACGACATGAGGATGAGTAATTAATAACAGAATTTTCATTTTTGGCTAAACTATGCCTTTTAAATACTAGGCTAAAACAGAAAGTGTTCATTTTTGTGATTATTGCTAATAAGTGGCCTTATGATTTATTTGTGTGTTGCAGACGCTCCTCCTACGGACGCCTTTTGGATGATGGTGATCAGAGCTCTGTGGGGAATTTTCTTAACCCAATGTTTGATGGCTAAATGGGGAAGTGTTCATGAAGAAACATTAGTTTCTGAAGAACAACCTACACGTCTTTCTTTAGCAATGAATATGATAACATCAGATTGTGTATTTTGACCAAAACTAAGATGATGCACTGACCACAATCATCACGAAGTTTTAGAACGCAGGCAAGACGTCCTGTGAGTATTACTATGAAGACAGGTTACGGAGCACTTCGATCCTGTTCGAAAGAAATTTTTAAGTGATGTCCTTGAAATTTCTTGTTTGTTTGTTTGTGTTATGTACTGTCTTGGGTACATTTTTTGACTTATTCATGTTGCTTGCTCTGTCTCGTATTTTTAAATGTAAATAAACCACTTTATAAGCATTAGCTGTAATTTTTCTAAATCAAAGTCTCGCTTCTCAAACAGGCCGCTTGCGATCATTGTTGGTCTTGAAGAGTGACCTTATCATATACCACAATTACAGCTCTGGCCTCAGCTGCGGCCTTCCACTATTCATCCAAAGACAGTCTCTGTTTTAACACGAACACCATTTAACATTTCTGTAGGCTCAACAATAACAGATTTTTCCCCCTTGTCATTGTAATGGCAGGGATTCACAAGCAGCATGCAATTAAGCATTTAAACAGTCAAGACTGTTATTAGAGACTTAAAAATAAGCCATCAAGTAAATGGAGGCACATTAACAAAACATCTGGTGTTCTGGCCTGTTTGAGATCGGGTTCGGTTAGTCATGCTACAACAGTTTACTGCATCCAGAAATGTTTTTTTTGAATGTTTAAAACCACTCATTTAGTTTCCTCTCCTAGTTTTTTGTTACCTGTTTAACAGCAACCACTGTTTCCTGTTTTTGCAAATGCTCTAGTTTCAAGAATGTTGTAAACCACAGAAGCATTGTCTAAATCACTGGTCTAAAGCAGCAGCAATTGATTGTAAAACTGTCGATGTGTATGTAAAATTATTATATTAAAAATCACTAATATATTATATCATACAATAGATTTTCTCTCTCTCTCTCTCTTATTTCATGAGTACTTTATTTTGAGACTTTATTTTTTTTATTTGGAGAATGTTTGTTCAAAGGACTTTTTCCTGTGTGATTAATATTTTATGCCACTTTCCATGAAGATGTTTTAGACAAACTATATTTAGACGGTGTCCCAAATTTTAGCTTCAAGAATGGAAAAAACTCCTATAAATAAATGAAAGGGGAATAAAACAGCTCATATAAATGTAGTTTGACCTTATGAGGTTGACAATTATTATTTTCTGTTGCAGGTGCACCTGCTCTCTCAGACTATTTGTGTTTCATTTTCTCACCCAAAAATGAATATATGCTCAAAATGAGTTTGTTTCTTCATAGGAACAGGTTTTGAGAAATGTAGCATTCACTTGCTCACCAATGGGTGCCGTCAGAATGAGTCCAAACAGCTGATGAAAACATCACAGTATTAGACAAGTACTCCACACCACTTCAGTCTATCAATTAACATCTTGAGAAGCCAAAAAGTGTTCGTTTGTAAGAAACAAATCTGTCATTAAGATTTTTAACTGAATCAGAAGTGCAAATGTAATTTAAAACAGTCTAAAATAAATATGTGGGTTTTATTGTTACATTTTAAATGTTACATTAATTTTTTGTTTTGGTAACCTATTCCTTTAACTATTCTCTATTTTGTTCTGAGAATTTCAAATTGAACATTTTTATGCAAAGACCATACAGCCTGTATCCTCTCAGATATGATTATCACAAACCTGACCTCATTTTAATGGAGGACAAACAATCATTGTCTACTGAATTCAAATGCACATATTATTTTCACATAACTAAAATCTAAATCTAAAAGAAAAAGGCCATATTTAAAATCTGCACTGTTTGTTCTTGATGACTCGTTATATATATTGCATAGAAAAGTGATTCCAGCAGATAGAGAGAGATGAAATTGAAAATTTCTCATTTTCAGATCAGTGATCTAGCACTTTAACATTATAAGCTAAATCTCATTTATACCTAATTCCCCCTCCAGTTTTATGATGTTATTATACGTTGGCGTAAAACACAAGAGAGAGCAGACAGGTTGCACTCATGCTGTTCTCCTTCAGCTGCACAGTGTTTGTGATGGTATTGTCATGAGCGCTAAGTGTTTTTCAGTGTGCTCTTGTAATAGGCTGATAATGAGTGGGCCTGTCATTAACACGCAGCTGAGAGCTAATTGCTGTCATGATCGAGCATCAAACTGTGCTAGTGAAGCCCCAGCTTTCGCTCCATTTCAGCACCTCACAACCCTGAGTTCATTTTAATGACGCCTCATAATATCATTTAAAAATCATGCTTTTACCTATTTGACTTTTTAAACTTTTAAACATTCACAGGCATCCAAAATATAACATATTTCTATCTCTATTTCATGTATTCTATCAACCATATGTATTTGTTTTTAATTTATTGATTTATTTTATTATTATTTTATTATTTTTTTTTTTGCGACAGTGGAGCCCTCTGCAGTTAGGTGAGTGTAATTCACTGTCATATATACGACACTCTCACAAGCACAATGTATAGCTGGATGTATAAACTTGCAATTCTGAGAAGAAAAGTCAGAATTGTGTAATATAAAGATGCAATACCTTCCATCAATAGTAAATTTGTTGCTGCCGTAAAGCAATCCTTTGTTTTCACTGAATTTCGTACCTGATCGCCAAACTTGCAAACTCACTTTTTTGGTAGTCCACACTGTAAAAAATAAAAAACACAATTTGTTGAGTCAGCTTAAAATAATTTGTTTCCCTGCTTCCTTAAAATTTTAAGTTCAGTCAACTAAAATAAGTTTAGTCAACTTGAAATGTTAAGTTGTACTAAGTAACAACTTAGATATTTATGTTTGCTAAACTTAACAGATACGTAACCCAGCTGCCTTAAAAATTTAAGTTGATTCAACTCAAATATCTAAGTTGTCAATTAGTATAATTTAACATTTCAAGTTGAATAAACTTTTTTGAGTTGACTGAACTTAAAATTTTAAGGCAGCCAGGCTACAAATTATTTTAAGTTGACTCAACAAATAGTTTTTTACAGTGCATTTAATTTTGAACCACAAATTAACTTTGATCCAACCAACACATATATCTAATCTTATCTAATCTAATCTCCTCAATTTAGTTGGCACACTTATTTGTTTGTGTGCTCCATATACTAAAGAACGGGACTGCAATTTTACTACAGTGCATAGTGTTATATTACTAGTGTTATAGTGTTATATATACTTTGTACTGTTTACTGTTGAATTTTCTAAGGTACATCACATTACTTGACTATTCACAAGCTGTTTTACTGAGACATTTATATATGAAGAGTTCAGATGCAAAACCAGCTAAAAGCCATCTTGGTCAAAAATGAGATAATGATACTGAGTGAATGCTCCTGACACATATTATACGTCCATCAAACGTCCATCCATGTATGTAAATCAAATTCAAATAATAAATGCAGAAATTGTTTATTTTATACTTTGTTTAGATCATAAATTTTAAACATTCAGTTGACGTTCATTGAAAGTGTGAAGAGTAAAGTGTAGAAGAATAAAAACCACAGTATGCATAAGTGGCCTTCGAACAAAGCAACACAAGTGTGGTCAAAATGTGCTAAAAATGTTTATGGTGAAACAAAAAAAATGTGGCTTTAAAGGAGAAGTTCACTTTAAGAACAACAATTTACAAATAATGTACTCACCCCCTTGTCATGTACAATGTTCATGACTTTCTTTCTTCAGCCGTAAAGAAATTATGTTTTTGAGGAAAACATTTCAGCATTTTTCTCCATATAATGGACTGATATGGTGCCCCGATTTTGAACTTCCAAAATGCAGTTTAAATGTGGCATCAAGCGATCACAAATGCGGTTGTAAATGATCCCAGCCGAGAAAGAAGGGTCTTATCTATCGAAACGATCGGTTATTTTAAAATAATACAATTTATACTTTTTAATGTCAAACACTCGTCTTGTCTTACTCTGCCTGGACTGTTTTTTTGTTCCGGTTCATGAACGTGGAATGTGGAAAAACTCCCATCTTATGTTCTCCCTCAACTTCAAAATCGTCCTATATCACTGTTTTACCTTTTTTGTTAAGGGTGTTTGATCTTATTTGCATGTTCACTTTGCAAAGACTGGGTCGAACTTCTGCAGTGATGTAGGATGATTTTGAAATGATTTTTGAAGTTGAGGGAAAAAAATACGGTCTGAGTTTTTCGACATACCCTAACTGTCTTGAGTCAAAATACACAGAGTTCAGGGACTGCAAGGTAAGACTAGCGTTTGAGAATAAAACGTATTTAAACAGTATTTTTTTATGTAAATAACCGATCGTTTCGCTAGTTAAGACCCTTCTTCCTCGGATGGGATTGTTTACAACCGCATTTGTGATCATTTGAAGTCACATTTAAACTACATTTTGGAAGTTCAAATTTGGAGCACCATTTCAGTCCATTATATGGAGAAAAATGCATAAATGTTTTCCTCAAAAAACATAATTTCTTCACGACTGAAGAAAGAAAGACATGAACATTGTGGATGACAATGGGGTGAGTAAATTATTTATAAATTGTTCTGGAAGTGGACTTCTCCTTTAACAAAAAAGGTAATTTATTACTTTTAATTGAAAAAAAAAAAAAGCCTGAGAACTTACCATATATTCTTATAGGCTAGCTGTTCCTTTTATTTGTGTTGGTATTTATGGCGACATTACGTATTTATTAAAAAGTAAAAATAATATATATATAGAGAGAGAGAGAGTTTTTTTTTTAATCAGCCTTCCGACACGACTTAATATGACGTCATAAAGAGCCTTTAAAGCAAAGAAGCGTTCTAAATCACTCTTGGTAAATTCAGTGTTGAGATTCAGCGGCTGATCTACCTGTTCTCCTCTCGGTATTAATAGCACATTTCTTTCTGATAACTCCGTGGTACTTTACCTACTTCCCGGTGTAAAATATGTAAAAGCGGGTGAAGTCGGTATAGCTGCCCCCCCCTGCCGGTCTGTGTTGGTTGTAGGTGTGCAGGGGGGGCCGTGTACAGTCGTAAATGCCCGGTGTGGTGTAGTGTGTTGTGTGTGGTGGGGGGTGTGACACGGTGATTGACAACAGAAGGACGGGGTGGTTATTCTCTCCAACCAAATTTAATGGCTTTAATGGTTTATAGCAACCCCACCCGACCCCGCCCTTCATTAGTAACAGTTGTTAGTCACTGTTAACACCTGCTATAAACCATATTTATGAGTATAGAAATCAGATACATATTCAAAGTAATGAGGAAAACACATAACCAAAGAGTTCAAAATACAATAAATGATGTTAGATGAAAAACAATAAACTCAAAGCTATAACTGAACGATTCTTGTTTTGCTGTCTTGAATAAACACTTCAAATCCAGAAAGATGTGCTGCAGCATCCAAAGACTTAAGTGCATGCTCCACCTGTATAAAGAAAGCAAACTTTGTCAAGAATGATTTTATTTTAATTCATGTTTAATCTTTTTTAACATAATGGTTTTTAATGGAACATACTGAAGCACTGAGACAAAGACCAAGGATTGACAAAACTACAATGACTCTTCATCTTTAAGTTTTACCCTAAAATGCACAAGTACTTATTATAATCACACGGTTTTGGCATATTTGCTCATAGCATTGTTCCTCAAAGATAATTTCCTCACTGCAAGACCCCATAATTGTTAACCATATAACCTAAAGCTGTCTAAAAGTATGACTGAATACATTTTGATAACTTTAATGATTTAAAAACAACTGTTTTATCTGCATTTAGCTGGTGAAAGTGGTGTCTGTGAAAACAGCACTGGTCCCAGCACTGAGCCCTGAGGAACACCATAGGTGATCAATGAACTGAAGATACCTTATAAAGTACAGTTATGTTCTGATGCATTGCCTCTGCCTGTAAATTAGAAATGTGTGATAAATTTAGTCAAAAACTAGACCAGATCTCAAACTAGACCAACCAAAATATCAAAAATCGTTCTTCATAAGAGGAAGTTTCTTTGCGCAACCAGATTATGCAACAAACTGTTCCATAAACTATATATTTTAAGTGCATATCTGCCCTTTGCTGCTTAAATTGAGGCTATCTGTACAATATATCATGCATGCCTGATAAAGCAGTCATTGAGTGTTAAAAGTGTAGATAATATACAGTTATCTGAATGTCAGTCATTGTAATTCATTGCTGTAAGTTACAAAGTCCTAAATACCTGAAAAGGAATAACTGCAAAAAAGCTGTAAACTTACTATCAAGTGAAAAACATTCAGCTCTGCTTTAATCTTGCAGCAGGTGCATTTAAATGTCTTATGGGTAGTGCATCAAAAATCTGTCCAGTCAGATTATGCCACACATGTGACCACAATGAAGGAATTCCAAGGACTAATTAAATTTTGACGTCAGTTTATTAGATCTTGAATGTTGTACAATCAAAACCAAAATTGTTCAGATAATATTGTTTAGATGAGTAAAAATTGTTGCTAACAACAAGTTTAAAGTAAAAGCAAATTTACACGTCTCAAAATGAGAAGTTTGTAAACAGACTACATCTCGTCAAGTCTAACATCATTACTGTTTCTGTTTATGTCTCTATAAAACTGCAGGTGTATTTGTCAAGACATTCCTCAGTAATTACGGAAAACATTACTGTCCTTTAACTACAGAATCTTGCCTTGCATTCCAAGATCTTATGTAACGTTTAATTCACTTGATGAAGATACACACTTTCAGTCTATACTTACAATAAAGCACACACACATACACATGCACACGCTGGTATTCTTATCATTATGGGGTCATGTGTAAAGGTTTTTCTACAAACTTGATTTTCTTACCCTAACCCCTCACTGAAAATGCAGCCATTTTTAGATTTTCAAAACACTTAATTCTGTATGATTTATAAGCTTGTTTCCTCATAGGGAACTACTGATATTACTATTAACACACACACACACACACACACATATTGGCGCATGAAGTTTTCCCTCTTCTGCATCTAATTTCGCTAATATAGAAACTTGTCAAAGATATTTTATGTTCACACAATAGTTCTGAAAAAAATAGTTCAGAAAACATTTTAATCAAAAAAGCACTGCAGTGATCTTCTGAAGGATTATTTAGGTAATTTATGTATTTTGTGTGATTTACAAATCTATAAAAAAATATATTTTTGTGATGTATATATTTTTGCTCTGTACAAATGTTGTCACATGACAAAATGTATTTAATACAGTAAATTAGGCAGAAATGGTAGAAATAGTTTGTTAAGGTAGTTTTTGTGAATATGTAGCAAGTCTATGTTACAGTGCAGAATTTGTGAATGAAAGAAAAAAAAACATAGTTCAATGCCAGATTTGAACCAGTAGAGGTCAGCATCTCTCTCTAAATGTTTTAATCTCTAACATCGTCTATCACAGAGAGTATTTATATATTCATCTGTGGATTTATAGTTCCATATGCACATACACAATTGATCACAGACATAATTATCTGACACCAAAAATATTTTAAATGCGTGAGAATGTGGCCTCAATTATAAAAGTCTGAAAGAAAGCATTTCTTAAACATAAAAGCCTGAAAGAAATAATTTCTGACCATGGTGATGTTTCCATCTAAGCCAACAGAGGACCACTGAACTGCCGACCCTAGATATATATATGAAGAGTACATTTACAAAAACAGATTACTCAGTTTTTAAGTTTTTAACAATTTTCCAAAAATCATGCTTTTTTCTTTGTGCATTCAAATTAATCTCAATCAAAGGATTATTTTGATTTTTGATTAAGTAAAAAATGCAATACACACACACACACACACACACATATATAGATAGATAGATAGATATAATGCTTTTGAAAAGTAAGATTTTTTATGTTTTTAACCCTTTAACTGTCACTGTTCCCTCTGTGGGACGCCTAAGATTACTTCACCATATTACAAATAAATCCTAATCTAATCATGACAAACTATACATCGTTGGAAATGTCTAAGACTCCTAAATAAATATTTTACCATATTTTTGTGTTACAAATTATGTAGGAAAAGTAATAGATTAATATATGTCCAGAGTGCAACTTAAAAAAATCATTCTTTGAAAGGCATTTTAAAATCAGACATTGCATTACCATGGAAAATGTACATTAAAATCATATTAAAAAATGTTTTCATTCATGAGTTTAAGTCTGGATAGTGCATTTTTGTCTGTGTTCAAAAATGGGAATGACAGTAAAAGGGTTAAAGAAGTCTATTTTGCTCACCAAGCCTGCATTTTATTTGATCCAAAGTACAGCAAAAACAGTAAAATTTTGAAATAATTTTACTATTTAAAATAACTGTTTTTTTTTAAATATATTTTAAAATGTAATTTATTCCTGTGATTTCAAAGCAAAATTTTTAGCATCATTAGTCCAGTCACACAATCCTTCAGAAATCACTGATATTCTGATTTGCTGCTAATAATATAAATTATTCTTCTTATTCTTATTCTTATTCTTATTATTTTGAAAACAGCTGAGTAGATTTTTTTTCAGGTTTCTTTGATGAAAATAGAAATCCTTTGCAACATTATAAATGTCTTTATCGTCTCTTTTGGTCAGTTTAAAGCATCCTTGCTAAATAAAAAAAAGTATTAATTTCTATATTTAAATATTGATGATGATGATGATGATAATAATAATAATAATAAATGTTTCTTGAACAGCAAATCAGCATATTAGAATGGTTTCTGAAGGATCATGTGACACTGAAGACTGGAGTAATGATGCTGAAAATTCAGCTCTGAGCACAGGAATAAATTACATTTGAATATATATTAAAATAGAAAACAATTATTTTAAATAGTAAAAATATTTCAAAATGTTACTGTTTTTGCTGTACTTAGGATCAAATAAATGCTGGCTTGGTGAGCAGAAGAGACTTCTTTAAAAAACATTACAAATCTTTTGACTGGTAGTGTATAAATAGACACTTTATAGGCTGACTAGACCACTTGTATGCAGAAATGATAAGACTTTGCTCACCTCACCAATGACTGGCTCTTTATCACTCCACCTTTATGAAGAAGAGATCTTTAGTCAGAATGATTGTATTTTAATCAGCTGCACCCACATTTAGGAGTGACAGTTGTGAGACACTTGTTTTTGCTCATTTTTATTTTGATGGTCCCTACTGAACATTCTGCTGACAATAAGTAGCGTTGCATCTACATGTCAACTAACTCTCATTGGAGTATTAGTAGACTGTCTGCTTAATATCTGCAAACTTTTTATTGTGATGGTCTCTGAACAATCATTCTACTGACTATAAGTAACTTTGCAAGTGCATGTCAACTTAATCTAACCCTAACCCTACCAATCTAGTAATACTTTACTAACACTCTAGTGAGAATTATTAAATATATTGGTGCAATGTTACTTAGTCAACAGACTGTGTTAAAGGGACATCAAAATAAAGTGAAACCTAGATTTTAATAGAAATCAAGTTCTGTTTTTGGACAGTGATTTCCATTCCATTACATTGTTTCATTTATATTCTTGCGCACTTGAAATGCTTTCATGGCTGTAAATTGCTGATGCGTTTAACTCTAAAAATCACTAAATTATGTGTTTGTTTTTATTACATATACAGTATCATATTATCGCAAGTAATTGCACAAAATATTGTGAACATACCTTAAAGCAATAAATAATCATGTGCTGTGTAATAATGCAATATGCACACACAGAAAAACATGAAATTTATTATTCAGACTGTCATACATGTGACCATTGTGAAAAAATCACACAGCTATTCAAACTGCAACATCAGCTCATTAGGATTTCCCAATAAAAACATAATAAAAAATGGTGAATAAACTTCAAACCATTGGTAAACCAAAATATACATGTTACACCCAACAAAATATGACAGAGAAGTTTTCCATTTTTCTTTCTGTGGTACATGCATTATTGTGGATCACATGGACGAACACTCATGTTGTCCTTATGTTAATATTAAGAGTTCTTTTAGATTGTATCATGAGGAATGGTGAAGGCCGAAAGTAATTGCAACACAGTTCGTAGAACGGGAAGAAGAAGGCGGGAACTGGCAAACATTTAAAGACTTTAATAATAAAATAAACAAACACAAAAGTAAAGAGGCAGCCCCTCACGGATGACTGCCGAACACAAAACACAAATTAATGTCCAGGCCTGGTCCTATCTCGTCTTGCACTGTCGCCGTTCCTCCTTTTATCTTTCCAGAGTTCCTCCGTGGGACTCGAGACCACTGTGTGGCGCAGGTGTCGCTCATTATTATTATACTCCACCGGCCTCGTTCCGTTCCCACGTGTCAGTAAGTTCAGAAACCTTTTTAGATCAGAACATGTTAATGTGGTTTTCTTCTTTTTATCTTTTTATTTTATCATATACATATATATATATATATATATATATATATATATACATGCAGATTTATCCAGTCATGAGGTCTAAGGTGTGCATTGTATTGTGTGGACTGTATTCTGTTGTGCTGTATCTCAATAACAACAAAAATAATAGTAAAAAATAACTGTTTTGAGTGTTTGAATATGATATTTGAGTGTTTGAATATGATATTTTTTTGTGGTTACTGATTATTTGTTTGTGAATATTTATCATGGACAGAATATGCAACCAGGAGACGTCCCTATAAACGTTGGTGTAAGTATGTCTGATGCTTGACGAAGTGTAAATGAGATTTTTCTTTCGTTTTTTTTTTTTTTTTTTTTTGTAAACAAAATACCTCAATATGAGTATGATATAAAGACTCTGAATTTGTTATTTTCTTACATTTCTGTACATGACAGAATCTCATATTCATCCGGCGTCCTTTGGCTCAGAGATCCACTTGTAAAAATGGACACTTTTGATAATTTATTATTTACAATTTATCTTAATTATAAAAATGATTATTTTTAAGGCATTTTTGATTATTTTGTGAAACATTTGGCTTTTTACTGGCCCCTACTTGTTCATGCTGGTCACTGCATACTTACACTGGTTAGGTAATAATGGGTGGTGGTACTGTCCCGGGTGTTTCCTGCAAGTAGAGTTTACTTAATGGATTATTTCTTGTTTGAAGATTTAACTTTTGCCCTTAAACTTAAATATAGACTTTACTCAGTCAATAAATTGAGATTCTACCATGTAATCTCCTCCTGTAATCTCACGTAAAACCAGGTATGCATGTACGGAAAATAGTTGTGTTACAAGCTACAGAATTTACACATGGCCTCTCAATATCATTTAAAATAAATGCTTCATGCATTTTTAAATACAGTGTTTCTTTTTGAATGTGGTCTGTGGTGATCTGAAACCACTAGCATTTCTTCTTTTTTATAATAGTCTTTCTGTAATGATATACGCTTGTTAAAATGCCTTAAGAAATCTAGATATGAATTGCTGCCAGGCACATACTGCAATCCAAAAAAAACAGTATGAGCACTTGAATGCTTTAAATGATGTTAAATTTAACTTTATTTCACACAGATAAACTGCCCTTACAAAAAACATTAAAATGTTCTATTAGTTCTTTTAAACTAAAAACAGGAAATTACTTGTAGTCTAATTTTTATGTACTTCTCAAAAATGGGCTTTATGTACTTCTCGGAAATGTACTTAAAAAGACATTAATGTATACCTGACTTATACTTAACAAAACGTCTAAATATATTTGAGCTATACTTGTTCTCCTAGAATCTGTGTTTTCATTGTTATATGGTAGGAGGTGCTAGTACACATCTTTTATACAGAATTTACAAAAAAACACAAGTGAAGAAGAAACTGAAACAACAGATGCTTCCACATGTAATCTAACAGGATCATCAAATATAAAACAGCATCAAAACTGTGTAATGTTATTGAATAAAATGTCGACCAATGGAGAGGTAATAATGACTGTAAAGCTTTGGAGTGTTGATCAACTCCATCTATGTTTTGATTATCATTCTGTATCCAGTTCGTAGTCTTGTTTTCAGCTTTTTGTTCAAAATGTTGTTTATTTCTTTATTTTTTATTTTTGAAACCTACCCACATTCAAGTATCTAAAAAAAGAATGCATGAAGCTGGAATAAAATGTTTTGTTTACAAGCAGATATGCTGTTCTTTCTTTTGATGTTTTGTATGTTCAGATATTCATATAACAAAATATATACAAAGTAATACCTAAATAGGGACATAGTAGTATAGATAAAGTATGATGTAAAGTTCACTTAAAAAAAACGTATGAGTATACCTGCAGTATAAATCTACTAAACTAGTAGTTTACTGAGACTATTCTTTAAAGTGTACTAGAAATGCATTTAAAAGTATTTAATTAGTATACCTGTAAGTTCACTTTTAGTAAAGTTGCAGTACAAGCTAAAAACATTGATATAAACTAGTTGTGTACTCAAAGTTTACTACTGTTATACTTAAAGTATACTTAAAAGTATACTTTTATATACTAGAAAGTGGGCCAATTTAGTCCCAAGGAGTACTGAAAGAGTACTCTTACACGTATACTACTAGTACACTGATATTTGGATACTTACTACATAAAGTATACTAAAAATATACTTGAACTTTACTTAAGTATACTTTAATAAAATAAACTTGAAGTATACCATTTTCTGGTAAGGGTGTTCACAGCTATACCTTCATATACCTGTAATATAATAATAATATTCACAAAATCTCATAAATAAAACCCCATGATCTTGATGTTGTTTCTGCTGATCTGAGCTGGTAATGCGCAACAACACTGTGGTAAACATTTACCTCGTGACTTCACAACAGTGCTAACTGTGAAGAAATCAAGTTAATTATTTTCAGTTTTTGATCCATTTAATCACTTACATCTATAAAGTGTGCATGTCTTGCCAGTTGCTATTTGAGAAAAAAAGTGAAAAAATATAAAACTATCTGAGCTCAGATCCTACTAGAGGTTGACTTTCCTCAACTAAGCAGTTATGTTTAATCTGCTGGTCTCTAGGTGATTTTATTTTAGCGCTTGTATGAAGTTGTCAAGTTCTCAGGTGTTCTAGTGGATCAGCCACAAGTGTAGTTTTCCACTGACGCCTGACCACCGGAAAATTTCACAATACTTTTTGTCTTCATTTTCAACAGTATCTCTATTGTTTCAAGACTTAAATCTTAACAAACTAGTTATGGTGAAATCTTATGCTTTAAAACATCCGTCTTAAAATAAATGACACTTGGTTCTTATATAAGACATTTGACATTTGTAGTTTTAGGTGTGTCTTAAGTTTCCGAATACATTTTGGTCACGCTGTATAAAAATTATATCATGAGATGGTAACTTGTGCATTTTGATCTTCACTTTGAATTTAGTAAAAGTTATAGTGTAACATCAGCTATGAAGTAGCCTAAGTTCGCACCAATAAGAAAATGTACCTGGTGAACTGTTAGATGACTGCAGCATTTCACTTTTCTTTACAGTATTTCAATAACTGTTTATAAAAATGTTTTTGAAACAGCTAAGGAAATGTATGATCTCTTTAAAAGAATACCACATCAAGAAATGTAAATTCTCTTATGATTTACTCAGTCTCATTTTGTTTCAAAACTGTATTACTTTAAGTCATGCAATGACATTTTGTAAAGATGGAAATCATTGTTCACTGATCATCTTCCCCTACACTAGGCTGTTTCCTGATTGTGAACCAAACATTTTGACTTGTTATGTGAAGCTGTTCAAATGATTAATTGGAAAATAAATATAGCTGTAAGCAGCGATTTCGGGCCCAGGTCCCTGAGCCAACACCATTTTAAGTTTAGAGAAACTGTGTGCAGGTAAATATCAAAGGACTAAGTCAAAGTAAATAAGCCATATTTACTGCAACCAGCTGTTGCCACTATGACTGAGAACCACAACAGTCACATCCATGAGATCATGTAAATTCAGATGAATGTCATGTCACATGATGTCATAGATCATACAGAAAAGGATAAGGCCTAAGAGATTTCTTAAACTGTAATGCAGGCAAAATCATTCAGATATAAATGAATATACCTTTAAACCATCAAGAGTTTATTCATATTCATATTCAAATAAAAATAGTTGACTTCCTGTTGGTCCTAGCCAATGACTATGAATTAGAAAGTTGTCAGGCTTTATGAGTACAACATATATCCCAAAAGGTGGCACTATAGAGCGCCTCCTAAACGCCCGGTGTCAGTGTCTAACTATCATTAATACTTATGTGTGTGTTGAGTTTCATGAAATTTTAAGCATGTTAAGTGCCTCAAAAAAAAACAAAAAAAAAAACAAAAAAAAACAATAAAGATATTAAAGTTTGACACTCTTCAAGTTCAACACTATTTAAGATATCAATAATTGCTTCACAGTTTTACATCATATATAAGTTTGAAACAAACTGAAAAAATATAAGAGGGTGCATTCAAAGCATTTTAAAAGTAACACACTTCCTGCTACCAGTTGGTAGCACTATGACCGAAACTCATTATACTGCTAAAGTTTAATCAAAATCAGGCAAAGTATGCAAAAGTTATTAGACACTTCCTGTTCCTCATTTCTTGCCATGACTTTAACTGTTCTAGATATCAAAAATCCCCTAACAATTTTGCATCCTTATGTCTTGAGATCATGTTGACCAAGTTTGGTGGCAATCGGGTAAAAAACCTAGGACGAGTATATCAAATTCAAGAGCATGCTTTTTTCACAAAATCCTAAATAGGCAACTTCCTGTTGGGTGGAGCCTATGACATGCAGTGTGAAAGTTGTTTGGCTCTATGAGTTCTAAAAGTGTACTGAGTTTCATATGTATACATGCAAGTATGATACATGGCCCTATGTATTCCAGGGGGCACTGTAGAGCACTCTTACTATTAACTAATTTCTTATTAGCATGCATATTTCTAGCATATTGGCTGTTTATTAGTAGTTATAAAGCACATATTAATGCCTTATTCTGCATGACCATATTTTAGATCCCTTAATCCCCATACATAAACAACTACCTTACTAACTATTAATAGTTAGAGAATTAGAGAGAATTTTTTTAAACCTCAAAATTAGTGTTTTTTTCTCTAAAATCTGCTGTGCCTACACATGGCTCTACTTCCTCACCTGTGGAATAAGGACTAAACTAAGAATGTGATTTGTAACTTGTTTCTTATTTGAGAAATTGAAAGTGTTACAACTGACCTGTGTTGCAACCATCCCTGGTCTCACCTACAATACAATTCAATGTATTTGAGTTATGTGTATAAAATATACATATGAGTTACTTTTATAAAAATAGTGTAGACAAAAAGAAAATATTTTGAGTTTTAATAAATAAATTAATAAATAATTTATAATCATGCAGTACATTTTATAATTATAATTATTTTACCTTTTCAATAATTGAAAAGATATGTAATAAAAACAACAACAACAACACCACACATAGTCATTTTAAAATAGTGAAAGACATTCACGTATCTTGATCAGAAGGTTTATTACTTTAGTATATTCTTAATACACTCCAGTGTACCTGTACTAATACACTTTTTTCCATTAATGGTCCTTTAATGTCCCGTACAGACAACGGCAACGTTGCACTTGCAGCCCTTTGGGCTGTCAAAATATTATGAATTATTAAACAAATTATTAATATGATCCTGACCAGCCTTCAAAATCACACACACAAATTAAAATGTCAATGTCATAACTTCAGAAATGTCAATGTCATACCTTAAAATAATTTCAATCCATGTGTCACATTTAAATATGCAGCGTACTGCAAGACCGTCAAACTGCCAAATCATTTCATCGTGTTTTAAATAGGAGCAGTAGTTGAGTGCACTGAGAGTTAAAGCACGCAGAGACAATGGGCAGACAACTAAATGTTACGGATGCATTTATTCAGTCCGCATGCATTGAAAACTAATATTATGCTGTCTTTTGCAATTGTTTATTACAGTGTTAATGACAGAACAAGTTTTATGCACTTTCTTGTTCTATACAGGTCTATATCACTAAACAACTGTGGATCATTCAGATAACAACACTGTATTAAGAATCAAGGGGATGTAAACTTTTTTTATCAATTCAAATATTATTTTCTCTTGTGGACTATATGTAAACATATTTTATGTGAAGTGTCTTATTCAGGTCACTACTAAATAAACAATAACATGCATTTTATATAATCTCTCTTATTTTGGTAAAATATCTAACATTTTTAATGATTCTGAATAGGGGATGCAAACTTTTGACCTCAACTGTATAATATCGCCTCGTATTGAGGACGGCAATAGCTATTAGAACTGTTGACCTGCCATTTATGAACATCAGAATGGGAACTGTGTCCCATCTGATCAGAAGTGGGGATTCCTTTCTAAGATGAAAAATGAATGACTAGAAGTGGGGAATATCGAAATAACACCCAGATTACAATTATACAATTACAGGCAGTTTATACACTATCCAAAATTATAAACTTAACACTTTTGTTTTTGCCACCATTTTTTAATGAGCTGAATTCAAAGATCTAAGACTTTTTCTATGTACACAAAAGGCCTATTTCTCTCAAATATTGTTTGCAAATCTGTCTAAATCTGTGTTAGTGAGCACTTCTTCTTTGCCGAGATAATCCATCCAACTCACAGGTGTGGCATAACAAGATGCGCAGGTGTGCCTTAGGCTGGCCACAGTAAAAGGCCACTCTAAAATGCCACAGATTTTGCAAGTTTGCTGACTGCAGGAATGTCCCCCAGAGCTGTTGATTTGAATGTTCATTTCTCTACCATAAGCTGTCTCCAAAGGCGTTTCAGAGAATTTGGCAGTACATCCAACCGGCCTCACAACTGCAGACCACATGTAACCACACTAGCCCAGAACCTCCACTGAGACCAACCACCCGAACAGCTGTGTGGAGCACTTTTTATAATGGATTTATGCACTTTTTTGGACTATAAATATCTCAACGCTCATGCATTGATATTAAAAAGTTTGGAAGAGCCAGGACATTTTTAAATATAACTCTGACTGTATTCATCTGAAGGAAGAAAGTCATATACACCTAGGATTTTTTTGGTGAACTATGCCTTTAACATTTTAGCCGTTTATACTTCTGTGTAAGCATGACATTTGTTTCTAAAGAACATCACAAATGGAGTTTAAAGTTACAGTTCTGACGTCCTTTGGGTTGGTGAAGTTTCTGTCCGAGCAGCTAAACTTGTTTGTTCTGGGCATATGAGCTGTTACGTGATACCAAAAACCAGGAAATCTCACAGAAAAATGTGCTTTTCTATTATGTTTTAGCGGTCAGAATGATCTTACACCAATGAACAATGAAATTCTGTTCACAGTTGTTTCCATTTAAGTGTGTTTCATGCCATAACAGGGCTTTGGGGTGGTTTTGCTGCAAAACCAGTTACAAAGGTCAATGGAAATTTCTTCATTTTTGGTAAATGGTTTTAGATCCTTGTGGCCTTGTGTCAAGGTCATTTAAAATATCTGATAAATGTTTATTAGAAGTTCAGGTTGTAAAATGTCATGTGGTAGGATTTCTTAATTACAAATTCATAATTTTGTGGAAATAATGGTTTACTTGGATTGACTGATTGATTGACTGAATGAAAATGATTAAGTCTACACTTACCTTAAACATGTATTCCAGTTTTTTTTTTTTCTTGATGGTTCCATCAGATGTGTCACTGTTCTGTTCTGTTGTACCTCTTTTCCACCACTAGTTTGTTACCTTAGTTAGTAATTGATTTATTTAGTGTCTGCACCTGTGTTTGATTGATTTGTTTCAGTGTATTTGGGTCAATCTATAATTAGTGGTACATTTAGAATTTAACAATGTGAAGAAAAAAGTTTCCTGTTTCCCAAAAACCCAAACATGACCTTACATAGCTGCTTTGAAACAATCTATATTGTATAAAGTGCTACATAAATAAAGGTGATCTGTAGGAATAGGTTTCTAGTGGGTAACTTAGTTGACAATTTTTTTTCAGACACAAATAAAACAAGTTATATCACAATAAACAATTATTATTTTCGAAGCGCACACCCAAATGTCTTGATAACCTAATCTAACTGAAGACAAAACTATGAAATTAATTTAGATTTGAGGTAATTTTCATGCTTGAATGCAGAGTAGAATGAGCAACTTTACAAAATCAGATAGCTGAATACCAGGATTGTATGTTATGTGAACATAATTTTTGAACAAAAGGTTTTTTCAACATACAGTAGTGTGATTGGGAAAAATATAATTGTGCACTAGAAAATTAAGCATCGGGCTTTGTATTGATGAAAATATATTAAACGTGTAATTCATGGACATGAGATGTACCCACAATTATAGAAGGACCCATTTTGGTGTGACCACCATTTGCCTCACGCAGTGCAACACATCTCCTTCGCATAGAGTTGATCAGGTTGTTGATTGTGGCCTGTGGAATGTTGGTCCACTCCTCTTCAATGGCTGTGGACTGGAACACGCTGTCGTATACGCCGATCCAGAGCATGGATCCAAACATGCTCAATGGGTGACATGTCCGGTGAGTATGCTGGCCATGGAAGAACTGGGATGTTTTCAGCTTCCAGGAATTGTGTACAGATCCTTCAACATGGGGCCGTGCATTATCATGCTGCTACATGAGGTGATGGTCGTGGATGAATGGCACACAACAATGGGCCTCAGGATCTCATCACGGTATCTCAAAATACCATCAATAAAATGCACCTGTGTTCGTTGTCCATAACATACGCCTGACCATACCATAACCATGGGCCACTCGTTCCACAATGTTGACATCAGCAAACCGCTCACCCACATGACGCCATACACGCATCTGCCATCTGCCCTGTACAGTGAAACCCGGGATTCATCCGTGAAGAGAACACCTCTCCAAAGTGCCAGACGCCATCAAATATGAGCATTTGCCCACTCAAGTCGGTTACGATGATGAACTGCAGTCAGGTCGAGACCCCGATGAGGACAACGAGCATGCAGATGAGCTTCCCTGAGAAGGTTTCTGACAGTTTGTGCAGAAATTCTTTGGTTATGCAAACCGATTGTTGCAGCAGCTGTCTGGGTGTCTGGTCTCAGACGATCTTGGAGGTGAAGATGCTGGATGTGGAGGTCCTGCGCTGGTGTGGTTACACGTGGTCTGCGATTGTGAGGCCGGTTGGATGTACTGCCAAGTTCTCTGAAACGCCTTTGGAGACGGCTTATGGTAGAGAAATGAACATTCAATTCATGGGCAACAGCTCTGGTGGACATTTCGGCAGTCAGCATGACAATTGCACGCTCCCTCAAAACCTGCGACATCTGTGGCATTGTGCTGTGTGATAAAACTGCAGATTTTAGAGTGGCCTTTTATTGTGGCCAGCCTAAGGCACACCTGTGCAATAATCATGCTGTCTAATCAGCATCTTGATATGCCACACCTGTGAGGTGGATGGATTATCTTGGCAAAGGAGATGTGCTCACTTTAGATAGATTTGTGAACAATATTTGAGAGAAATAGGCCTTTGTGTACATAGAAAAAGTCTTAGATCTTTGAGTTCAGCTCATGAAAAATGGGGGCAAAAACAAAAATGTTGCGTTTATAATTTTGGTCGGTGTAAATGAACAGACATGCATAGATATATTTAAGAAAAATATGTTATGTTTATATATTTAAATATATTTATATATAATCTTAATTATATGAACAAAAATATATACATGTAAATACATATAAATATTTTCAAAATATATCCATGCATGTGTACGGAAGTTCTAAGCGGCCATGCATTATAATTTTTTTTCGTCTTGTTTTCTCGTTATCACGACTTAATTTTCTCGTTATCTCGACATAACAAAAGTTGTTTTCTCGTTATCACGACTTAATTTTCTCGTTATCTCGACATAACAAGAGTTGTTTTCTCGTTATCACGATTTAATTTTCTCTGCATATCCGACATAAGAACATCAGACAGCATCATTGCATCATCATGGATGATCGTATTCGCTTTTATTTTGATCAGGGACTCACTCAAACTGAAATAGCGCTGGTGTTCGACTGAAGTAGTGTTCGACACTTGAGAAGAAGGCTGGCTGGTCTGCAACTTTACCCAGCAAACATTTCGACGTGTAAGGACCGTTGAAAAGACGTCCCTCCGACACGTCCCGTCATGGTTGAAAAATAGTTCCAAAATTAAAGTTGAACCGACGTCTTTGACGTTATCTGGACGTGAAATGCACGTCTTTTTTGGACGTCCCTGGACGTCTAAATGTGTCATCTTCTGCATGTCTATACTGTGTATTAATTTAATTTAATGTGTTAATATAATTTTAGTATATAGGCCTACATATAAAATAGTCACACACCCATTCTGGAGGTTTAGACAACTTAACTTACTACAAGTTCTAAAATGGTCCAAAAACGGTCCAGTCAGACCTGAACGTCTACAAAACGTTTTAACCACGTGTAAATTACAAACAATAACACATTGTTTGTGGACTTAAGCAAGAAGTAGACCGTTCTAATTTACTACAACATACTTTGTGCATATAACACTTTTTAAATGTCTTCCATTTGTTAAACAGCTACTATACAAACATTAAAATAGAAATAGTATAATGTGGGTAATTCTGAGTGTGTAGCAAATTTCTCAAAGCTTTACATTAATTTTAAGTAGACATTATTCAAACAAGAACATAACCAAAGTAAAGAATAAAAGTGAACACACATGTATATTTATAATCTTTATTTATTTACTATTATTTCAAAATGTTTACTATAGCACATTTCTGTAGCGCAGCTCATTTCTTATAGCCACCACCCCCATCTTATCCTGGAGCATGTTTTAGGTGTTCCGCCATTGCTGTGTCAATTTCGGAATCTGTGGCAGTTGGACTCCACCTCTTTAGAGCATCTGAGGGAAGAGAGTATGAATATTTTAAATAAATTGGCAACATTTGAGTTAAATAACATGCACTTATTTTGAAAATGCCTTTATGGTTATACAACTACATTTAAAATACAATGGAACAAGACTTTTCAGTTTCATGAAAGAAGCATTAGTAACAAGTAAACAATAAGTATTATATGTTATTTTAGTCTAGAATAATCTTATGTCAATAAAAGATTTTCTGCATTTTTTGATGTGTGCTAGAGTACATAAAAACAGCATTAGCCCACTGCCTCTTCAATATCTCTATGGTGCTCTTGAAATAAAGTAGATGTGCAACTGTGTGAATGTGAACAGGACATTTCTATTAAAGACAGGTGGGCTTTTAAATAAATAATAGACAAGGAACATGAGATTTTTTTTTTTAAATGTCATAAGGCCAAAATTACCTTGAATTACATAGTACAAAGCTGTAGCTTTGAAAGGCTTTTTGTCAAGTTGGCCACCACCCCTCATACTGAATTTGGTCATTAAGGCATTTGACATGACTCTGTGAAAGAAATGATTCAGTATTACTTCACTTCAGAAACATTTTAACATGCGGTCAATATTACAAATTAACAGTAGTGTGCATCATGGCAATGTTCAAATACTCTCACAACCATATCAATCCATCTATCATGTAACAAGTACTCTGAACTATGTCCTTTTCCATATCCAGAATTTTTGTGACAAGTAATGACTCATTCATTGCTTACACTGCTATTATACGGTGATGCCTTGTTTTCAGTCTGCCTAACTGAGTCAGTACTGACATCTTAAAACTTCAACAGGCATGTTTATAAGGAGATGTAATAGTGTGTGACAATAAATCCTGAAGTTAAGTAAAATCAAAGGCTGAGTTTATTATTGTGGCAATCATATACATTGTTCCTGAAATATTATGCAGCAATACACACAAACTATGCAAGGTAAATACATACCTGTTCATGATTTGGTTAACGCAGTCCCTGACAGAAGATCCACCAACTCTGGACAGTTGCTGAACCTAAAAGTGACACCACAATCAAAATAATGTGATATGATATTATAAAAAGTACACAGTTCTCTGTGTGTGTGCGCGTATGTATGTATATACACAAATATAATACACCTATGCTTTGTTAAATTTGGAACTTACACAGATCCACTTCTTTTCATCATCTTTGATGTATTCTTCAAAGGATTTTAGGTCACTCTCTTAATCCAGTCTTTTAAAAGATGATGTAGACTTGCCAGGGTCCAGAATGGCAGATATTCGCTCAAGTTCATCTTTTAAACCAAACAGCATAAAAAAAGACCTTCCTTTGGAATCCTGAAAGAAAAATCAGCACATTAATATATACACACACCCTTCAAACAAGACTACTTAAACTCCAAAAGTGAACATGACACTTGCTGTCACATTTTGTGTTTACGCAGGGCATTAGGCTTGACTGTTTTTTTAGAACCTAAATCAGTCTTCATTGCCTGCTGATTTCGGTGAATATAGGGCTGCAAAAACTGAAGAGCAAGACTGAATTGACAGAGCAAAAACACTGGTATCAATATTGCCATTCGATTTTTAGTTAACAACTATTGAACCTCTAACAAAGGATGATAACAAACTCAGAACATTTACAGACTTTGCTTTACTGTTTTTTTTTACTTTATGGCCAGTGTTGTAAATGTCACATATTCACATCACATTCCTTACTTGCAGTTGACATAGGGTAAGCGCTCCGTGAGGGTCTGGTGCCACCTATTTAAAAATGTAAATAAAAAAATTAATAAAATATATAAGTGTAAAATGTACATTAAATTTTGAATATGACAACCCCATGGCTGGAAAAGACTATTAACATACATACCCTCACTTCTGTGCACTCTCCGCAATGCAGCTGTCAAGTAGCAACACAACATTAGGAAATGCTGTTATCAGAGTTTCAGGACCATTGTTGTACATTATTGAAGGCAGTTTTAACAAGAATGTCTGCCAATGTCTGTCTGTCCAATTCTACATCATCAATTACTGTAGCCATATAATCATTAACGTTGAGTAAATCCAAGGCAGCCAACCCTGATCTTCGAAAGCCACTGCCCTGCTTGTTTTCTAACTATCCATGCCTTACATACTGCTGATTAGTAATGGATCAGTTGTCAATCAGAAGCTGGAAGGGCAGGGACAGCTGGAAAACAAGCAGGGCAGTGGTTCTCGAGGACCAGGGTTGGCTATACCTGTTCTATTCTATATTCAATTGTGAGTAATAAGGCTGCTGTGCATTGACAGACATTGTAGCCTCTATATTTTTAACTGTACGAATTCTGATTCTGAGAAATGTATGCATTTATACATTAGGCTGTGTTGTCATTAAGGTGTAATGTGTATAAAATAAGATGCAACAGCAAAGTTCTCACATACACTGGGGGGTCCTCTGGGACTGGGATGGCAATGAAGAATTTGGAACTGGAGACAATACTATGTAGACATTAAAATGAAAAGTGTAAAAAAAAAAAAGAATTTGAATTTAGTTTATGAATCCTCTTTATGTGAATGACATGACACAAATTACAATACCTCATTCGGTTCTGGCACATGGCCTGGAAGAGGGTTCCTGAATTTTTCTGTCTGACAGATGGCTGTTCGTTATGTGACCCTACAAGACAAATCGCACCCTAATGTAAATTAATGAATCACAAAAGACATAAATACATGTTTTAAAAATTTCACAGAAGTTAATCTTTTGAAACATCTTCTAATGTTAATCTTACATTGTGGTTAGAGATTTTAACAGAGCAAACAGACCAAAACTGGCGAATGATCATCTGAAAGTTTACTTAAGGTCTGATGTACTACTTACAATGACAATGGGGTCGTGACCTGAATTGCACCCTTGGAGTGTCAATAAAGTGTCATTAACCATGTAATCTTTTGATTAGTACTACAACATCTTAAAAGTGTCTCTTGGACATTCAAAATCATAACATATTCTTCAAATTTTTATAGATGCTGTAGCTGGTATTACAGGGCAACATGGAGTAAACATTTATTCTGTAATTGACAGGACTGTGTTTGTCTCGCCCTGTAACAGGGAAAAAAAAGCTACTTTGTGGTCGTACACATTTAGATTGATAATTTTTTAAACATTAGCACTTACGCCTCAACATGTGTCCACGGGTCCACGAGTGTTGTTGACGTTGACCTCGACCTCCACTGGTGTCATGTTGTGCATCCACTGTTGGAAAAAATAAAAGTAATAGAAATAAAGGACCGTTTTATCTATGGAATTTTGAAGATGTTTATAAAGAGCTTTGCAATCACTTTAAGTTATATACAGATTACCACACTGTGAAAATTAAAAATTAAAAAAATTAAAAAAGACATACTTCTGGGGGTAGCCGTTTCATGAGATGTGGGCCTTTGCCTCGGTCTTACTTGAAGATCCAGTAGGGTTTGGGTAAATTGTCCTTCATGGTAATATTAAAAAGAACATGTTAGTTTTGGAGAATTTCACTGTCAAATTGTACTATGAATATACATATATATGAAAAAAAACAAACAAACAAAAAAAAACAGGGACATACGTCTGGGGGTAGCCGTTTCATGAGATGTGGTCCTTTGCCTCTGTCTTTGAAGATCCAGTGAGGTTGGATTAAATTGTCCTTTGTGGTAATATTACATATGATGTGTTAGTTTTGGAGCATTTCACTGTCCAATTTTACCATTAAATGTTCTAACAATAACATGCTTTTGTCCTATGAATCCACATAATGGAAAGAGGACCCTATTATCCAAAATGAAAGCTCACAAACAATATCTTACATCTAAACCTTGCATACCTGCTGAATGAAGTGATAAAATTACTTGTGCGTGCCATGGAAGGGGACATTAATTCCATAACTCAGTAATGATGATATAAAAATCAATTGAGAACTGTAGCACATTCACAGTAATTTTTGGTGGCATACCTGTTCTTTCCTCCTGGAAGTGTGACAGCCCAGCTGTTGATTAAAACATTAAAGAAGTGATGCTATTTGACCGTTATAGTGATTTGCAATTTGCAAATGACTTTAGATATCACATACTTGCTACTGGTGAAGGTGTGAATGTTGATAGGTTTGTACGTGCAGGTGTGATTTGAACATCCATTGAGAACATACAGAGAAACATAGATTAAGGTTCAATGACTATTAAAAGTAAACAGCAATTTTTTTTTTAAAGCATGATTTATTTTTTTAATATTACACAGTCAAATTTTTAATATTGCAGTCAAAAACTTACAACTTAACGTAGTGTTGAACAAGTCAGGGGTCGGGCACGTTGCATCTAAATGTGTTGGGCACACAATTTTACCTTTATCACATACAAGGACATATGACAAATTAGAATATTAACAAATTTATATAAATGTTTAACCCATATCTAAACTGTTTACTGTAAAAATTAAGCAATCAGAAACCTTTTTTTTTTTTCTGTGGTACTTAAGGAATTAGATTTTTTATATAAGCACCATAAAGGAGATTACAAACAAAAACGCTATACAATCTGTGTATTTCTTCGGTACTTTTAAGTTATTGTGAATTAGGAAGTCCTTTCATTTCATTGTGTTATTTTATACAAACATTTTGTGTATACCCTTGACACTTTAGTTATGTATTTGTTGTTCAAGCATTAATTTAAAAAAAAAACTTTTAGCATACTAGCTAATTTTAGCCAAACTCAAACTACGTTTCAGTTGACAATGTGCGCATTATTTCTTCATTTTCCTTCGTGTCAAACAAGTACAACTCGATCACATTAATAAAATACTACAAAATGTACTTACCCACCAGTAGATTTTAGTACAATAATTCGTAAAGCCTTACAACACACCGATGCGCTTTCCTTGTGTTTATGGAAAGAAAAACGTTAAGGCTTTCTCGCGAGATAATGTATTGTATTGCGAGATAATCTATCCCATCGCGAGATAATCTATCCTATCGCGAGATTTGTTGCAACATCTTGGCAGCACAGTTTTGGTAATCTTCACCCAACTCAGACTTCAAATGTTGACCAGAGATATCTGTTTTATATGTATATGCATAAACTTAAAATAATAAAATCGTATTGAAATTTATGGAAAACGGGTAGAATTATAACCAAAATTCAGTGGCTTTGCAATCACTTAACCATATGGCACTTTGTGAATATTAATTAAACAAGATAGAAATACAAATTACGTTTATTTCATTACGATTTCCTGTTTTTATTTATTTATTTATTTTTCTTTATTTATTTTGAATGGGTAATGCTTGACTAGACGTAGTCGTCTTAAAACTACTTGGGGCACTTAAATAAAGTATTACTGTAATAATCAAGGTGTAAGCACAATTGCTTTTGCATATTTCATACTGATTTCATACAGGGTCATGATGGACTATAAATGCACGTGTAAAGGACGTCACCTTGTGGACGTCCTCTCACAACTGGTTCACAACAGTGTATGTATTGAACTATACGGAGCTAAAACTTAAAGTAATAATTATATATGCAACCCCAGAGAACTGTATGCATGTACAAACGTATCTGAATGCATTTTTAGGCAAAGTTCTGTGTTACATATTTTTACGGATTTATGCCGTCCTACCGCTACTATTTTTGGCCAGGGACACGACGTTGCCGTCGGACCAATGTTAGCTGGGTATTGTCGAAGACAATATAGCGATCCTGAACGTGTAGTCAATTTCATTGCCAGTCAACTTGATGGATCGTGTTATTTTAAATGCATTTTAATGTAATGGTTTCAATTGTAGACCATTCTGTCTACAATATAATGCTATCCAATAACTGCACTCAAACCCAGAGGATATGACTCGTTTAAGATGATCAGATCAAAATGGTTATTGTTTAATAGTCGATTCAAATCGAAATACGAACAGAAGGAAATAGAAATGACAAAAAATAGTTTGATTGTATTATTATTATTATTATTATTTCGTTCAGTTTGAAAAATGGACAAACGAAAATTAAGCTAGATTTGTGAAAGAGCGCTTTATTATTTGTGCTGTCTGTCCCATCGTGCAGAATAAGAGTTCATCCGATGTACTCCTTTGCAAATTAGTCACAATTAAGTTTCTTAATGTTTGGCTGTTGCATAGGCTATTTCTTGCATATGTCATAAACGCAACACTGCACTTCTCGGGTCGGCGGCGCCGGCGCGATCCCTTACATTGAGATAACAGAGGAACGAAATAGTAATGTCTGCTTTATTTTGTGTACTTCCACAATAACAACAAAACGTTGCAAACTGCTTTTGCAAAATAACTAGGAATCGAAAACAAAATTTGTGTTTAATATGTATAAATCCAAAAAGAGTGTAGCTACAGTCTTCCCCATCTGAGCTCATTATCTGTACTACTGTGCTCACTCTCAGGCGCAGCGCAACCTATTCCTAAAGCCTGGAATTCCGCCACGATGCCACGCGCGGCTGTGTAATCAGAGTAAAATATCAAGGCCGCCAACGTATGTGAAACAAATATTAAAGCAATAAGCTCATTTGTTTTTACCCACGAACAAAAATCTAGCTTAATTTTCGTTTTTCCGTTTCTCAAATACAACGAAATAATAATAATAATAATAAAAGGCTACATTATTATTATTATTATTATTATTATTAGAAAATCGATTGATTTCTTTCTTTTCCTATTTCGATTTCCTTTTAAATCATAGTTCAGTCCCTCAAATAAAGAAATATTCCAAGCCCAGAGTCTGTTATTCAAAAAAACTGTTTTGATCTGATGTCCTCTGGGTTATTGGATAGCAGTTATTGGATAGCAGTATATTGTGGACAGATTGGAGATGAATCCTAATAAGCATACCGCTACAATTAAAACCGTGTATATACACACATACACTCAAAAATGATTTATTGTTATTGTGGAAGTACACAAAATAAAGCAGACATTTATATTTCGTTCCTCTGTTATCTCAATGTAAGGGATCGCGCCGGCGCCGCCGACCCGAGAAGTGCAGTGTTGCGTTTATGACATATTTGCAGGAAATAGCCTATGCAACAGCCAAACATTAATTAACTTAATTGTGACTAATTTGCAAAGGGGTACGTTGGATGAACTCTTATTCTGCACGATGGGACAGACAGTAAAGACAGAATCCAAAAAATTGGATTTACAGGGTTGCCCACGCACATAATAAAACGCTCTTTCACAAATTTAGCTTGATTTTCGTTTGTCCATTTTTCAAACTGAACGAAATAATAATAATAATAATAATAATAATAATAATACAATCAAACTATTTTTTGTCATTTCTATTTCCTTCTGTTCGTATTTCGATTTGAATCGACTATTAAACAATAACCGTTTTGATCTGATCATCTTAAACGAGTCATATCCTCTGGGTTTGAGTGCAGTTATTGGATAGCATTATATTGTAGACAGAATGGTCTACAATTGAAACCATTACATTAAAATGCATTTAAAATAACACGATCCATCAAGCTGGGGTGCGTTTCCCAAAAGCATCATTAGCCAACTATGGTCGCAAGTTCCGTCGTTACCAACATAGTTCAACGATTTGGTGTTTCCCGAAACCACAGTTCAAACGGACATTCACGAACAGCGTCACAAACTTACATGGTTGGAACTACAGCTCTCGACCTGTGGTTAGAAGCATAGCTCCTTGTTAGTAAGACATATGGACTCAATAAATTACGCTCTTGGGCACAATAAGCAAGCTAACATGCAGTACAATCTATATCTTTCACTCGATCTAAATATAAATACATTTTAATCTATGTATTTTTAAGCTTCCACTGCAAGCAACGTTTTTGAATAGTGCGCATGCGCATAAATGCCTGCGGGAACCCCGGAGTATGACGTAAGAGGGAACCCGCGATTAATCAAACATCAAATAAAGCGAAATGACATGGAACGAAAAATAGTAAATTAGTCATCAGGATGCCATGTTTAATATAGCTGCATTTTAGAGATCTTAGAACTTCCGTACATGTGTGTGTATTTATATATACATAATAAATATATACAGTACACACACATGTATTATGCAAACAAATTTTTTTTATTTTGGATGATTAATCGCAATTAATCGTTGAAACAGCACTAGTAATTACATATTAAGAACAGATGTAATTACAGAATGGTATTTTCAAATATAAATACAATGTAACAGCATGTATGTACACAATAAGTGAATGTATTAAATATTAATTTATATGTAAGTACATAGAACTTAATATGAAGTGGGTCCTTTTTTCTTAAATGGTGCAAAAACCATATGAAAAGGTTTAAAACCACAGATGTTTGGACAGATGTTTCTGGTGTTTCTGCACCTAAAAACTTGGTGCAATATGTTTTATGCTTCATTTGATATATTTTAGGTTTTATGCTGCATTTGTTTTAATAATGTATAACATCAGTTTATTTAAATGTCAAACATGAAGAATGTGTTAAACTTATTTATTATTATGCAGTATAAAAAACAGTGGTCCATTGAGTTCTCTCAAGCTGTGTTTAGCGCACTGGAGCATGTCCAAAAAAATAAAAAAATAAAAAAATACACCCATAATTCACATGTGTGGATCTGACATGTAGAGTACAGTAAATCCTGTACACAAGTATACACAGATTATGTTTAAGCTCTGAGAATTTCACTGTTACCAAACTAAACAAGTACCAAACTGTGTGATTTCTTTAAACAATGCAGTGAGGCAGTGACGTTGGGGATTTTGCAAGGTTTGGTGGAGTTACACAATTGTTTTCTTGTCATTCATCATCATGGGAATTCACTGGACCAAGCCCTGGTTTGCACTCATCTGTCCAGTATTTAAGGCACAGATCCACAGATGCCAGAGTAAATACAAACTGCCACATTACAATAACTGGACAAGAATATCTGCGCAAGGTAAACCATTAATCGCTTCAATTTATGCTACATTAATGGCTTTTTATTTTTATCCTTATTATAAATTAAAGTAACTGAATAATAAATGAATACAATTTTTAATCTGTGCTAAACACTGTTTCACATTAGGTTCTTTTGTAGCTTTTGATTTGCAGGATGAAGACTTTACATGCAATTATGCTGATGCTGTTTGTTGCATCAGTCTTTTCAAAACCAGTAAGTATTCAGTAATGTTTTATTTTACATTTATTATTATTATTATTATTATTATTTTTTTTTTTTTTATTCTCAAGCGCATGCAGTACTATTATTAATGAAATTATCAACTGTTTAAATCCTCAGTCTCGTCTGCGCAGATCTGATTCAGTAGCATCAGATTCAGTAGCATCAGATGAAAATGGTTCACTCAGTGCTGACAGTCTCAGAGTGGACGATTCACAGTCAGTTGAGAATTCTGTTGAGACTAATGCATCTTCAGAGGAAGTTAGAGTTCCCCCTCCACCATGAACCATCATGACACAAGACATAAACCATTACTGTGGATCTGACAACTGAGATAATGGGCGATACTAATAAAATCAATATAATATCTTGCAATACTACTGCTTAATCATCTTTTCATGCAAAAAAAAATCTACTACTATTCATTATGGTTTACAATAGACAGTGATGTTTATGTGCTAATGAAGGTCTTGAAACTGATTGATAAACTTTTAAAATTCATAATTCATTACTTTGAAAAGATTTTATGTGCTCATTCAGAATAAAAAATCTTTCAAATGCAACCAATTGTCATAATCATTATTTCAAAACCTCATTTTCCAATGAGTGATATGACTTTGTCTGAAGTAAGCATATATGATTTACTGGCATATGCAATGTTAATAATATAAAATTATGACTTGGAGCCTACTACTGTATATACAATTTTAATATCATAATTCACTGAATTCACTGAATTCACAGACTCCAGAGGTGCATGTGCGGAGTGATATGATTAAAAAATATTGAATATAATGTCAGGGCAATAGACCAATTTTGAGTAAACGTCACAGTGACGTCACTTGCAGCTGTGCGCACATAGTGGTTGTAGAAAAACACTGGTAACAAGTGGAGGTAAATGGGTAAAATCCATGGAATAAGAGAAAAAAAAAAATATTTTTGTGCCTTTTGATGTCAAAATCGGAATGCAAATAATTTTTATAGAATACTGTCATCAAAGCTGCCATTTGAAGCTTAACGCAGATGTTTAAACAGATACACTATGGATGAAAACTGCTATAATTACTCTACTTTTAAAGCATAAATTTGATTTCAACTGTCACCGTCCCCCCTGTGGGACGCCTAAGTTTACTTCACCATATTACAAATAAATCCTAATCTAATCATGACTCCTAAATAGATGTTTTACCATATATTTGTGTTAGAAATTATGTAGGAAAAGTAATAGATTAATATATGTCAAGAGTGCCACTTAAAAAAGTCTACATCATAACATGAGTTCTGACCTTTGTCACAGAAGACTTTCTTCATTGCCTTTTTTCCTATCATGCTTTAGATATCATAAGAAATTATATATCAGCTCAAAACTTAAAATCTCATGATTCATCATTTGAAAGGCATTTTAAAGTCAGACATTGCATTACCATGGAAAATGTACATCAAAGTCATATTACAAAATGTTTTCATTCATGAATTCACTGGATAGTGCATTTTTATGTCTGTGTTCAAAAATGGGAGTGACAGTTAAAGGGTTAAACAACAGGTCTACGTAATATTCACATATTCTATTCATAGAGGAAGTGTATTAGCACTGCAGTTACAGCATGAAATATTATGTAAACCTATTACTATTAACATTTTTGCATAACATTTTTTTATTTTATCTCACAATTCTGACTTTTTTTCTCACAAATTCAAGTGTATATCTCCTAATTCGGACTTTATAACTCAAAAAAAAAGCCAGAAGTGTGGGATATAAACTCTGAGCTGAGGGGAAAAGAGAGAATGACGAGTTGTTTTTCCTCTAGAGTTGTGGGATATAATCTCTGAATTGCAAAAATAAAGTCAGAATTTTGAAATATAAAATCAAATTTACCTTTTTTTATTCTTTTATTCCATGGCTTCATAGACTGCCATTTGAATCGCCCACAGAAAAATTATTTCAGTGCATGATATTAATATAACGCCACATTTGCAATAATACAATTTAATTTAAACATTTAAATTTTAAATGAAAAGAACATATTCTAAAATATGTCTTCGTGCTCCATTTTTGCTGGAGGAAAACAACTAAAGTGCTATGGGGTAAATGCATATGTGCTTGTTAAAGACATATAGATATAGGGGAGAGTAGGGTAAGTTGTACTCACCTCCTTGTACTCACCTCCTTGTACTCACCTCCTTGTCACATCATGAAATGTAAGTTCGCTCTCATTTTGTCTTTTGGAAAATCTCCTTTCTTCTTTCAACAGACAGGTTGCCTTATTACAACTATTTATTTGAATATATGCGGGATTATTAGTAGAAATCATACCATGTGTTATACTCGCAGGGACAGTATGCTTGGAAATAATATTTCACATTTTCGATTGCATTTATTAGGTCTAATTGTAGTGCGCCAGCCACCCAATAATAGCAATAAGCTTTGTGCTTTTGGTACTTCTAATTTAAAACAAAGTCTTATCTTTTACAATCTGTCAGTTTTATAGTGAAATACAAACAACGTGTCTTACAATAATGTGTTTTTTACACTCTTTAATGTGGCGGGACAGATCACTGTATTCATGTGAATCAATCGTCTTTTTGATTACAATGAGACATTCATTTAATTAAATTCATTTAATTGCTTTTGAAAATTCCACCACCTGCTCCGCAAAAATATCTGTGGCGTCCAAACTTTTATTCTTCATTATTTGTATCGTGCCAGCCAACCAGTAATCCCAAAAATGGTGTGCTTTGTTGCTTTTAATATAACAGAGCTCAGCTTTTAAAGTCTCAATACTAATTATCCTCTTTATTTCAAGTTTATAGCACAATATATAAACGAGAAGGAACATCAAAGATGACTATTGTGGTATTAAAGTAAAGAACAGAAAAGCTAACACTCAACATTACTGAATGTGCATTTAATCTGCCATAATTAGTATCTGTAACACATATACTGTATGTACTATGTGCATTTATAAAATTCACCAGTTTATTTTGCCTGTATGTTGCATGTAAAATGTTTTATTATGAGTGGCCAAAATATGCATCTTTGTTCATATTTTTAGCTTTTTATACTTATGTAAGCATGAGTTCTGTTTCTAGAGAACTTTACATAATAAATGGAGCTTATAGTTCATTGTTATGTATTTATAACTTATTTGATTCATGTAGGGGCAAGTATATACTGTAGGATGATGTCAGGTTATATCATCCATTTGGAAAATTACAATTTGACTGTTTCACATCCTCAATCATCACTGATGTCTTTTGGGTCGGTGAAGTATCTGTCTGCTAAACTTGTTTGTTCTGGGCATATGAGCTGCTACGTGATACCAGAAACTGAAAATCTGCATATCCATTATCATGTTTGCAGCCAAAATGAACAATGAAGTTCTGTTCACAGTTGTTTCCATTTAAGTATGTGATACATACTTATCATGTAGGCCAGTGGTTTAGGCTGGTTTCGCTTAAAATCTCTAAGCAAGTCTTTACCAAAATTAAAGACTTGCTTAGAGATTTTAAGCGAAACCAGCCTAAACCACTTTACCAAAATTAAACAATGTCATAGACCCTTGTGACCTTGTGTCGTGGTCAATATGTTACTTTTATTTCCATTTTATGACAAGGCAAGGTTCGTTTTTTTTTTTTTTTTTGTAAACTCACAACATAATAGTCATTGGTGGAGACATTCCATAGACGTAAAGTTTTTTTTTTTTTAACATTTCTGTCCCCTTATCCTAAACCTTTCCCTCACACAATAAATTCTAATAAATTATGTATGTATAATAATTTTTGGTCCCTATGAGGAAACAAGCTTATAAATATATAAGCTTGTTTCCTCAATGGGACCAAAAATTAAAATCACTGGAGTGTGCCCAAAATATAAAAATACAGTCACAGAGTAGCAGGTGTTTTATAAACAATGCAGTGATGCAGTCTTGTGTAATTTACACTCTTGTTTGGAGTTTTACACACAGATTTTGCAAAGTTTGGTAGAGACCCGGAAGCTGCACTAATGTTTCCTTGTCACGTCATTATCACAGGAATTCATTGGACCAAGCCCTGGTTTATTCACATCCATCCAGTATTTAAGGCACAGTACCACAGATGTCAGAGTAAATACAGACTGTCACATTACAATAACTGGACAAGAACATCTGCGCAAGGTAAACCATTCATATCTGTATTATGTTGTTTAATGTTATGTTTATGGCTTCTTAATTTATCTTTATTAGTAGTAACTGAATAATCAATGAGTACAAGTAATGTGGTAAACACTATTCGACTTAATCAGAGAATAATAGTTTCACATTAGGTTCTTTTGGTGCTTTTATTTTGCAGGATGAAGACATTACATGCAATGCTACTGGTGCTGTTTGTTGCATCAGTCTTTTCAAAACCAGTATGTAATATGTTTTTTTTTTTTTTTAAATGAAGTGTTACTGTTAATAACATACGGCATACAGTACTATTATTAATGAAATTGTCAACTGTTTAAATCCTCAGTTTCCTTTACGCAGAAGATTTGATTCATCAGAATCTGTGCAATCTAGATTCAGTTCAGAGGAAAATGATTCAAGCAGAGAAGAGAATTCTGATTCAAACGAGTCTAAATCACGTGAATCTTCAGAGGAAGATACCAGAGTTGTGCCAAGCACAAGAAGTCCACCGACCACTCGCAAGACAACAACACCATCAACGACCACTCGCAAGACAACAACACCATCAACAACCACTCGCAAGACAACAACAACCACTCTCGAGACAACAACACCATCAACGCCCACTGACATGACAACATCATCAATGACCACTGACATGACAACATCATCAATGACCACTGACATGACAACCTCATCAACAACCATGACAACATAAACAATGAGCACTGACACAGCAACACCCTCAACTATCACAACACAGGAAATCACACACTGTGTTAATGAAACAAGGGGTGATAATGATAATGTTGTTATAATATCTTGCAGTACTTTTAATTAATCATCTTTTCATGCAAATATACTAACTAAAAAGGTGAATGTTTAATGGTGTACAATTCATTACAGTTTATAAAGTAATGTTTATGTGGTGATAATGAAGGTCTTGATACTGAATGATGTAACTTTTAAAATGATCTATGTTTAATCTGCATGCCCCTATGGTTTTAAGTGCGTATTTAGAATAAAAATATTTCAAATGCAATTGTCACCCTTTAATATAATTTTTTTTTAAAAAGCCTTTTTTTCCCAAGGCGTTTTGTTATTGGTAGTACTTTATCTGAAGTAAGAAAATTTGATTTACAGTATCTGCATATTGCAATGAGAGTTCAGTATATATTTGTACTGTTTCAGTAACCAAATAAATTATTAGGGGTTTAACCCTTTCACACGTGAGTTTAAAATATTCTAACTGAGCCCCCAGAGTGAGTTTTTTTTAGGCGACCGTTATTTAGAACGTAAAGCCTTATTGTTTCCATGGCGACGCGTCATGTTTGTCACCTGACACAACACAGCCACAATAGCGCTGTATGACACATGTATCACTTTTATATAGTTTTTCCCTTTTTATTATTAATATTCACAAACGTGCCGACTGTATTATGAAATATCTGATATTCTGATTCTGAAATATGTGCAAGTAAATGTATTTGGAGGTTTAAACACTTTTATAATGAGCGTGTTGGTTGATCCATGCCGAGTGATGGGCGCCGCCATGTTAGTTCGCGCTGAATCCGAGCTGTAGGATTTACAAAACGCAAATTCATTCTCTCCTCCTGAAAAACATTAAAGTAAGTCTCTGGTGAGCTTGGAGAAGAGCAGAGTAAACTTTATTGTTACCTACACAATGTGTATATGATATCAATAAAACATGTCATCAGATAACATTTGTAAGGATCATTATTGCCGCTGCCATAGACATTGGCGTGTATTTTGCTAAATATAAAGGCATCGTTTTACTAGGATGTATGTGTATGTAAATGTCTGGAACCTAAAATAAGCATTATATGGCTGAAAACACGGAATAGTTGCGATAATATGACAAGCGCGCAGCGCGTCCGATCTGGCTCAGCACCAGCCAAAGCGCCAAAGCAGATTTGAATTCAGCGGTTGATCACGTGACGCGCTGAACGTTCGAATCACACCGGTGTGATCGTACGCTCCAGGGACCAGCCAAGAATGATCACACCGGTGTGATCGTACGCGTGAAAGGGTTAAACACGTAATGCTGAAACCATACTGCAATCGTTCGAATGGTCACGAATCAGCAATCTCCACCTAAAACTGATTGTGCAGACCAAACCGTAAGTCGTAGAGAGTTGAAAGTTGGAGGGATGTTAGTACTCACACCATTGACAACGTCACCAAGGTTCACCCCAGTCAGCCTGATGGAGATGCTACAGTGATCAAAACTACGAAATCGCTTTGCTTATAAGTATTAAACCACCAGTCACAGGCTCAAGTGTCTTCAAGTTTCTTATGTCGTTGGAATCCAGATCATGAGCCAGACGAAGTTTTTGCATTTTTCGAAAAAACTACTTTTTTCACCCAATCAGAACCAAAACAGTGTAGAGAGATTCTCTAGAGAGTAAATATCAATTATTATAAAAAAAAGTTGAACTTTCGAACTCAATCTGAGGTCACAGGGAAAAAATGCAGTTTCACCAGTTAGTGGTGCTATTTGTCTTTTAAACATGAAAACCGGTGTGCACGGTCTTGGTCCAAAGTGCTACAAGTGTCTATAAGGTCTGTAAGTGTTTATAAAGACATTTGTGTATCTCAAAAAACATGGCTTCCATTGGTCAACGAAGTTTGATCATCTGGATTGCAGCATGGTAGAAGACTAGTTAGGTCTTAGTTAGCCAGTGCAGAGACTTTAAAATATTTTCTTGACCTGGTAAGGACTCTAGCAGCTGCATTTTGGACTATCTGTAGCTTGTTTATTGAAGATGCAGGATAACCACCTAGTAGTGCATTACAATAGTCCAGTCTAGAGGTCATGAATGCATGAACTAGCTTTTCTGCATCAAACAGGTAACATATTTCGTAGCTTGGCAATGTTTCTAAGATGGAAGAATGCTGTTGTAACATGAGAAATATGATTTTCAAGAGACAAGTTGCAGTCTGATAACACCCAGACTTTTGACTGTAGTGGAAGTAACAGTACATCCGTCTAGTTGTAGATTGTAAGCCAAGAGATTCTGTGTACTGTTTTTTGGTCCAATAAGTAATATCTCTGTCTTATCTGAATTTAATAGGAGAAAATTATTGGTCATCCAATCTTTTACATTTTTAACACACTCTGTTAACTTCGATAATTTATAAGTTTCATCTGGTTTTGTTGAGATATATAGTTGAGTATCATCAGCATAACAATGAAAACTAATCCCGTGTTTTCTAATAATATTACCAAGGGACGACATGTAAATTGAAAATAGCAGAGACAGATCCTTGTGGCACTCCATACTTTACTGGTGATAACTGAGATGACTCCCCATTTATATAAACAAAGTGGTAGCGACTGGACAGGTAGGATTTAAACCGTCTTAAAGCCTGCCCTTGGATACCCGCATAATTTTGTAGTTGATCTATTAACATATCATACACTATAGACACTATAGGCATCTATAGTGTCGAACACAGCACTAAGATCAAGTAAAACTAGCAATGAGATGCAGCCTTGGTCTGACGCAAGAAGCAAGTCATTAGTGATTTTAACAAGTGCAGTTTCTGTGCTATGATGGGGCCAGAAATCTGACTGAAATTCTTCATAGTTATCTTTTTTTTTGCAAGAAGGAGCACAGTTGAGCAGATACAACTTCCTTTAAAATTTTAGACATAAACGGAAGATTAAAAATGGGTCTGTAATTTGCCAGTTCACTAGGATCTATTTGTGGTCTCTTAATAAGAGGCTTAATAACCGCCAGCTTGAATGATTTTGGGATGTGACCTAAAGGTAACGATGAGTTAATAATATTGAGAAGTAGTTCTTCTGCTACTGGTAACAATTCTTTCAGTAATTTAGTGGGTACAGGATCTAATAGGCATGTTGTTGGTTTAGACAGAGTGATGAGTTTATTTAGCTCTTCTTGTCCTATAGCGGTAAAGCACTGCAGTTTTTCTTTGGGTGTGACGAAAGAAGTTGACATATTAGATGCAGTAGAATCTACATTGGTTATTGTATTCCTGATGGTATCTATTTTATCAGTGAAGAAATTCATTAAGTCATTACTATTAAACTGTAAGGGAATATTGAGATCGGGTGGTGTCTGGTTATTTGTAAATCTAGCCACTGTGCTAAATAAAAACCTTGGATTGTTTTGGTTATTTTCTATAAGTTTGCAGATATACTCGGCCCTGGCAGCTTTTAAAGCCTGTCTATATCTGGACATACTGTTTTTTCACGCAATTCTAAAAACTTCCAAGTTAGTTTTTCTCCATTTGCGCTCAAGATTACGAGTTTCTTTCTCGAGAGAATGGGTAATACTGTTTGCCTCATGCAGTGCTACACATATCCTTCGCATAGAGTTGATCAGGTTGTTGACTGTGGCCTGTGGAATGTTGGTCCAGTCCTCTTCAATGGCTGCACAAAGTTGCTAGATATTGGCAGGAACTGGAACATGCTGTCGTATATGTCGATCCAGAGCATCCCAAACATGCCTAATGAGTAACATGTCCGGTGAGTATGCTGGCCATGCAAGAACTGGGATGTTTTCAGCTTCCAGGAATTGTGTACAGATCCTTGCAACATGGGGCCGTGCATTATTATGCTACAACATGAGGTGATGAATGGCACAACAATGGGCCTCAGGATCTAGTCACTGTATCTCTGTGCATTCAAAATGCCATCAATAAAATGCACCTGTGTTCGTTGTCCATATACACCTGCCCATACCATAACCCCACCGCCACCATAGGCCACTCAATCCACAACATTGACATCAGCAAACCACTCACCCACACGATGCTATACACGCTGTCTGCCATCTGCCCTGTACAGTGAAAACCGGGATTCATCCGTGAAGAGAACACATCTCCAAAGTGCCAGATGCCGTCGAATGTGAGCATTTGACCACTCAAGTCGGTGACGATGACGAACTGCAGTCAGGTCGAGACCCCGATGGAGATGACGAGCATGCAGATGAGCTTCCCTGAGATGGTTTCTGACAGTTTGTGCAGAAATTCTTTGGTTATGCAAACCGATTGTTGCAGCAGCTCTCCGGGTGGCTGGTCTCAGACGATCTTGGAGGTGAAGATGCTGGATGTGAACGTCCTGGGCTGGTGTGGTTACATGTGGTCTGTGGTTGTGAGGCCGGTTGGATGTACTGCCAATTTCTTTGAAACACCTTTGGAGACAGCTTATGGTAGAGAAATGAACATTCAATTCATGGGCAATAGCTCTTGTAGACATTCCTGCAGTCAGCATGACAATTGCACGCTCCCTCAAAACTTGCAACATCTGTGGCATTGTGCTGTGTGATAAAACTGCAGATTTTAGAGTGGCCTTTTAATGTGGCCAGCCTAAGGCACACCTGTGCAATAATCATGCTGTCTAATCAGGATCTTGATATGCCACACCTGTGAGTTGGATGGATTATCTCTGTTACAACAAACGAGTCTGGATTCAAATGCACGATGCAAACTAACAGTTTATTGATAATAATTAGATTATAATCCACACGTGGGTTTAGGAAGCTGGTCGAGCACGGGTGGAGAGAGGCTGGCGTCACAGGGAGCAGCAGGCAACCAAACGCCGACAGATTGGAGCAGGAGACGACGAGGAAGGGAACCGGAATCCCAAACCGGATGACACGAAGAGCGGAAGTACATCCAAGGAGAGCGACAACAACCAGACGATCTGACAACAGGAAACAAACAGAGCTGATCTTAAATAGCGGTGTTAACGAGCCGCAGCTGAACCTGCTCAGCTCGTTAACGAAGCCCAGCCACGCCCACACTCACACACACAGACACAGCAAGGAAGAGTAAGTAAACCCATGAACCGTGACAGTACCCCTCCCCCTAGGAGGGCCTCCTGGCGCTCCCAGAGGAACCTACCCGTAGATTGTAATCATCAATAAGGGAGTGATCCAGAATGTCCCTGGCCGGAACCCAACTTCTCTCCTCTGGACCGTAACCCTCCCAGTCCACCAAGTACTGAATTCCACGTCCCCTCCGCCTCGAGTCCAGAATGTGACGGACCGAATAAGTAAGTTCCCCATCTACGAGACGCAGCGGTGGAGGAACTGGGGCAGGCGGATTAATGGGAGAACGAAAAACGGGCTTGATTTTAGAAACGTGAAAAATGGGATGAATTCTCCTGTACGCTGGAGGAAGTTTGAGGCGGACTGCCACTGGACTAATGATTTTAGTGACAGTGAAAGGGCCTATGAATTTGGTTGCTAGTTTGTTACAGATGGAGCGAAGCGGAATGTTCCTGGAAGAAAGCCACACTTTTTGACCAACGACGTAAACGGGAGCCTCAGACCGGTGGCGATCGGCTTGAGCCTTGGTGCGCACCCCCACCTGGAGAAGAGTCTCTCGGGCTCTTCTCCAAGTGCGATGGCACCTCTGGACAAAGGCGTGGGCGGAGGGGACCGCGACTTCGGAATTCAGACTGGGAAAAAAAGGTGGCTGGTAACCTAAACTACACTCAAACGGTGAGAGGCCCGTGGACGAAACTGGTAACGAGTTATGTGCGTACTCAACCCATGAGAGCTGTTTGCTCCAGGAAGACGGATTCTGGGAGACCAAACACCGCAACACTCTTTCGAGATCCTGATTGGCTCTCTCAGTCTGCCCGTTGCTCTGAGGGTGGAAACCCGAGGACAGACTAACACTCGCCCCCAACAGACGACAAAACTCCCTCCAAAACTTGGAAATAAACTGGGGACCCCTGTTGGAGACCACGTCCATCGGGAGGCCATGAATGCGAAAGACGTGATCAACGACAGTAGCCGCTGTCTCCTTGGCAGAAGGTAATTTGGGCAAGGGAATAAAATGAGCCGCCTTCGAGAACCGGTCCACAACGGTCAAAACAACCGTATTACCCTGGGAGGGTGGGAGACCGGAAACGAAATCGAGAGCGATGTGGGACCAGGGTCTCGAAGGGACTGACAACGGCTGGACTAACCCCTCCGGAGGACGATTGGAAGTCTTAGCACGCGCACAGACTGAACAAGCCAAAACAAACTCTCGAGTGTCGCGGGCCAAAGAAGACCACCAGAACCGTTGTTTAACCAGAAACTTAGTGCGATTAATTCCTGGATGGCAAGCCACCTTAGAACAATGAGCCCATTGAATAACGTCGGACCGTAAATTCTCCGGCACAAACAAACGACTCGGTGGGCACCCGGACGGCGGCGTTACCCCTTCTAAGGCTGCGCGGACCTTAGTTTCCACCTCCCAAATGAGGGCAGAAATAACCACCCCCTCAGGAATGATGCGCTCAGAAGTGGAAAAACGTTCCGAACGATCGAAAACTCGAGAAAGTGCGTCGGGCTTGATGTTTTTAGACCCCGGACGATAAGAGATGGAAAAATCCAAACGACCGAAAAAAAGGGCCCGCCGAGCCTGTCTGGAGTTAAGACGTTTGGCAGACCTGATGTACTCGAGGTTCTTATGATCGGTCCAGACGATGAAGGGCACCCCCGAACCCTCTAATCAATGACGCCATTCCTCCAACGCTAGCTTAACCGCCAACAGTTCTCTGTTACCAATATCGTAATTACGCTCTGAAGACGACATACGATGAGAAAAGAACGCGCAAGCGTGCATCTTGTTGTCCGAGGGAGAGCGCTGGGAAAGAACCGCACCTACCCCCACCTCTGATGCGTCAACCTCCACCACAAACTGACGTGTGGGATCAGGGCAACAAGAATGGGAGCCGAAACGAAGCGGCTCTTTAGGTTGGAAAATGCAACGTTGGCGTCAGACCACCTGAACGTCGTCCTGGAGGAGGTTAAGGCAGTCAGAGGAGCGGCTAGTTGGCTGAAATGGTGAATAAAACGCCGGTAAAAATTAGCGAACCCCAGAAACCTCTGCAGGGCCTTGCGGGAATCAGGGGTTGGCCAATCTACCACAGCCTTAACCTTGTCGGGATCCATGTGAATTCCCTCGGACGAGACGATATTGACAAAAAGCCCATTCTCTAGCAGCCTCTGGAGCACTCGCCTGACGTGCTGAACGTGTTCCTGGAGAGAAGAAGAAAAAATCAATATGTCGTCCAGGTAGACATAAATGAAACGGTCGACCATATCTCTCAGCACGTCATTAACGAGAGCCTGAAAGACCGCGGGCGAATTGGACAGCCCAAAGGGCATCACCAGGTATTCAAAGTGCCCCCTGGGGGTGTTAAAAGTGGTCTTCCACTCATCCCCCTCCCTGATGCGAACCAGATGATAGGCATTGCGCAAATCCAATTTGGAAAAAACGGATGCTCCCTGAAACCTCTCGAAAGCTGAAGACATCAACGGCAAAGGATAAGTATTCTTAACCGTGATGCTGTTCAGCCCTCGGTAGTCAATACAAGGCCGCAAGGAGCCATCCTTCTTTTTAACAAAAAAGAAACCTGCCCCAGCGGGAGAAGAGGAAGGACGAATGAGCCCGGCTGCCAGAGAATCAGAAATGTATTTCTCCATGGCCTCCCTTTCTGGAAGAGAAAGCGAGTATAATTTGCCCTTAGGCGGAGACATACCTGGCAATAACTCTATGGCACAGTCATAGGGACGATGCGGAGGGGGAGATGCAGCCCTGGACTTACTGAACACTTCCTTCAGGTCGAGGTACTCCATAGGCACGTTTGACAGGTTCACCGACTCCTCCTGCAACAGAGAACGAGACACAGAAGGATAGGCAGACACAAGACAATTAGAAAAACACGACTCCCCCCATGAAGATATGGAGTCTTGACCCCAATCCACTTTGGGATTGTGACGAACCAGCCAAGGATGACCCAAAACGACCGGAACCAAGGGAGAAGTAATGAGGAGGAAGGTGAGCTCCTCCTTGTGGTTGCCGGAGGTAATCATAGTGATAGGAGCAGTAGTGTGAGTGATGGAAGGAAGCGACTGTCCGTTTAAAGCGTTGACCGAAATCCGAAGGGTGAGGGGAATTATGGGTATGTGCAATTGATGAGCAAAAGTCCAGTCCATAAAATTACCTTCCGCCCCAGAGTCCAATAAGGCCTTACAGCTGTGGAGTTCGGTCGCCCACTGCAGTCTCACCGGAAGGAGAGTCGTAGACGAGGGGTCGCTCCGAGATAGACCGCCCGACAGTAACCCTCGTCCTACTGTCGGGCCCGATCTTTTAACGGGCAGGTAGCCAGTAAATGGCCCGCAGCACCACAATACAAACAGAGGCCCCTTGATCTTCTTCTCTCCCTCTCCTCCCGGGAGAGCCGAGCTCTACCCACCTGCATGGGTTCGTGTTCGAAAACGGGACTGACCGTGTTACTGGCTGCGCAAACAGGATGCACAGGAAACTCCGATACAGAGGACAGATGAGTCAGCTGATCGCGACGCTGAAGTCGGGAGTCCACTCGAAGTGCTAAGGAAATCAGTCCATCCAAATCAGTAGGTAATTCCAAAGCAAATATCTCCTTTTGAACACGGTCAGCCAACCCATGCAGGAACATGTCCCACTGCGCCGCCTCGTTCCACTTGCACTCGGCAGTCAGTGTGCGGAACTCGATCGAATAATCTGAGACGGAACGATCCCCCTTACGTAAATCCGCCAGCACACTGGCTGCCTCGCGACCCAAGACAGCACGATCGAATACCCGTCTCATCTCCTCCGACAGCGATTGGAACGAGGCACAGCATGGGTGTTGATTCTCCCACACCGCCGTCCCCCACTGAGCAGCACGTCCAGAGAGCAGCGTAATCACCAATGCCACCTTCGAGCGTTCTGAAGCAAACGTAACCGGCTGCAGCGAGAAATACATGGAACATTTAGTTAGAAACGCTCTGCAAAGATTGGGCTCACCAGCGTAAACCTCCGGCGTGGGAAGTCGAGGCTCGTGGTGAGTGTTGCGATTCTCTGGAACAGAAGGGGGAGGTGGTGGTGGGGAGGGCGCAGTGGGCGATCGCAGTTGTTGAAGTTGGGTAGTGAGCTCGGACACCTGTGACACCAACGCTTGTACGGCTCGACCAGTAGCCATCATTTGTTCGTCCTGTCGATCCATACGAGCGTTGTTGGCTGTCAAAATGTCCCGCAGTGTAGGTGCATCTGCTGAATCCATAATTTACGGTCAGATCGTTCTGTTACAACAAACGAGTCTGGATTCAAATGCACGATGCAAAGTAACAGTTTATTGACAATAATTAGATTATAATCCACACGTGGGTCAGGAAGCTGGTCGAGCACGGGTGGAGAGAGGCTGGCGTCACAGGGAGCAGCAGGCAACCGAACGCCGACGGATTGGAGCAGGAGACGACGAGGAAGGGAACCGGAATCCCAAACCGGATGACACGAAGAGTGGAAGTACATCCAAGGAGAGCGACAACAACCAGACGATCTGACAACAGGAGACAAACAGAGCTGATCTTAAATAGCGGTGTTAACGAGCCGCAGCTGAACCTGCTCAGCTCGTTAACGAAGCCCAGCCACGCCCACACTCACACACACAGACACAGCAAGGAAGAGTAAGTAAACCCATGAACCGTGACAATCTCGGCAAAGGAGAAGTGCTCACTAACACAGATTTAGACAGATTTGTGAACAATATTTGAGAGACATAGGCCTTTTGTGTGCACAGAAAAAGCCTTAGATCCTTGAGCTCAGCTCATGAAAAATGGGGGCAAAAAACAAAAGTGTTGCGCTTACATTAATGTGTGTTGTCAGTGTATGTACAAATCTACCCTATAATGATAAAAATCCATGCAGTGGTTTTTAATTAATCTGTAAAAATAATATCCCCTTTTTCAAATCGAGCGGTTCTCAGATGCCTGTCGGTGTGGCGTCACACCGACAGAGGTCGCTCCCACAATAGTTGATTGACATGAGCTCTCACCTCAGACCAGCCGTAAGAGTCCAATAACTTTCCATGTTTGGATGCTGGAGCAGGGATGTAAGTTAGACAAGAATATCTCCGATTGAGCCATTGAAGTGTTGTGTTGCTGGATGTAATAATGAACATAGTGGTCGTCATTTACTCCCGACATCTGAGCCGCTGAAGAAGCAGTAGATTATGTTTGTTTGTGAATGGAATGCGCCTCCCGATCTACATATATCCATCTATGTTCACGCAAATCATTCGTGATCCAGCTTCACTTACAGCAGAAGTGAGTATAAGCGGTTTTTTATGAATCTTTGTGATCGCCTTTCCTTATAACGTGGTAGTTAGGAAGTTTAGCGGCTAAACGCGGTGAGCAGAGTCATTTGCATTTAAAGGAACAACCCCTTAGAATGAGATTTTTGCAGAGCTGATTTTGGCAAGGTAAAAAGGGTGTTGTTTTACAAAACCATTGAGAATTTTTAATCAAAGTATATTAGAGACTTTTTATTAAGACCCTAAAGAATCATATCAACCTGTGGAAAATGGGCATCCGATGACCCCTTTAAGTTTTTAAATACTTTTTGGGGACACTGTATAAAAATAGTATCATGAGATTGATGTATGATCTCTTTATAAGAACAGCACATCATGAAATGTAAATTTGCTCAGTCTCATTTTGTCTTTTGGAAAATCTCCTTTGTTCCTTCAACAGACAGGTTGCCCTATTACGACAATGTTTTAGTGCCATGTTAAAAAAAAAAAATCTTAAATTACAAGATTAAAGTCATAATATTTCGAGAATAAGGTTGAAATATTATAAAGTCATAATTACGAGAATAAAGTTGAAATGTTTCGAGAATAAAGTCAAAATGTTTAGAGAATTCAAAATTACGGGAATTAAATCGTAGCAATTGCAGTTATAATATTTTGAAAGTATATCCTGCACATGCAAATGGCCCGGATTAGGAGCACAGAAAGAATTTGCCAGGCCACCGGAATTTATATGAATATGTGGTGTTATTCATAGATTAAGTAATCAAGAAATTGTTATGTTAAATGTGTCATAATGTATTAATTCCCTAATAACTTATTTTATTAACTAATAGTGTAAATTCATGTGTTAATTACCACAATGAGTTGAACCCATGCATTTAAACTTCCAGTTGTCTGCTTTAATTAATCATTAGCTAATGATTTGCAAAGATATCATTATGTTATGACTTGTTGAGGCACAGAACTATTAACTAATTGTTAAGTAATATGTCATTGTGGTTATGGATTTAGAATTAGTTAGTGAAGTGCCCCAACAAATAAAGTCATAACATAATGATATCTTTGCAAATCATTAAGGTAATGATTAATTAAAGGAGACAACTGGAAGTTGAAATGCATGGCTTCGACCCATGAAAATGCATGGCCCCAACTCATTGAGGCACATGACTAACTAATTCTATATCCATAACCACAATGACATATTACTTAACAATCAGTTAATAGTTCTGTGCCTCAACAAGTAAAGTCACAACATAATGATACCTTTGCAAATCATTAGCTAATGAGTTTTTAAAGCAAACAACTAAGCTGAAGTACATAGCTTTGACCACTGTGGTAATTAATATATGAATTTACATGATTAGCTAATAAAATAAGTTATTAGTCAATTAATACATTATGACACATTTAACTAATAACAATTTATTGATTACTTAATCTATGAACCATATAGAATGTTCATTATTTGCTGGTGTAGTAATCATTAATAAATGGTTTAGTTTTTCATGAATTATACATTAACTCGTGATGCATTAATTAAGCATGAATTAACGCATATTTGTGCACAGTATTGTGAAGTGTTACCGCAGAAATCATACCATGTGTTATATACTCGCAGGGACTGCTTGAAAATAAAATTTCACATCTTTGATTGCATTTATTAGGCCTATTTGTAGTGCACCAGCCACCCAATAATAGCAATAAGCTTTGTGCTTTTGGTACTTTTAATTTAAAACAAAGTCTCAGCTTTCAAAATCTTTCAAAAACAATGTGTCTTACATTATTGTGTTTTTCGCGTTTTTTGAAGTGGCGGGACAGATCACTGTATTCATGTTAATTAGTCGTCTTTTTGATTACGAGACATTCGTTTCATTAAATTATACTGTTTTCTTATTGAAAATTCCACCACATATTCTGCAAAAACATCTGTGGTGTTTAATCTTTCATTCCTTACATGTATTTAATTAAAAACAACAATAAAACGTTCTAAAGGTTGAAGTGGGCTCCAACTCATGAACATATTATATTGTTATATTGTTGTCTTTTCTGAGGTATATAACGTTAAAAATATTTAACATCTTCTATTCATTATTTATTGCACGTCAGACACCTAGTAATTACAATAATTTTGTGTTTTGTTGGTTTTAATATAACACAGCTCAGCTTTCAAAGTCTGTCAGTTTTATCACGGAACACAAATTATTTGTTTTTCCTCTTTATTTCAAGTTTGTAGCATGGTATAACTGTGAAGGAACATCAGAACACATGAAAAAAAAAACAGTTTAGCCTAATATAATGAAACGAATGTCTCACTGTAATTGGAAAGATGACTGATTCACATGGCGCTTAAACTGAGGCAAATACAGCAATCTGTCATGCCACATTAAAGAGTGTGAAAAACACATTATTGTAAGACATATTATTTGTATTTCGCTATAAAACTGACAAATTTTGAAATCTGAAACTTTGAAATTTCCTCCTGTGCTCCCAATCCAGGCCATTTGCATGTGCAATAGGCTAGAATACACTCTCAAAATATTACAACTTTAATCTTGTAATTGCTACGAATTAATTCTCATAACTTTGACTTTATTCTCGAAACATTTCAACTTTATTCTCATAATTTATTCTTTATTTTTGAAACATTTCAACTTTATTCTCAAAACATTTCAACTTTATTCTTGAAATATTTTGACTTTATTCTCATAATTTCGATTTAATTCTCGTAATTTCTCCTTTACTCTAAATATTACAACTTTAATCTCGTAATCTTAGATTTTTTAAAACTTTTTTAACATGGCACTAAAACGTTGTCCTACTTACAGCATATCAGTCATGTTGACTCCTGTCAAAGTCATTTGTGCTTTCTTCCCATGTGAGATTACAGCAAACTCTCACCACATCCTGACTTTGCTGATTTCACCAAGCTGTTCATTTCAAATTGCGATGTCAGTTGGACAGTTTCGAATTGTGTTGAGTGATGTCCTTAAAATTTAGAGTAGTGACCATGTCAAAGTGAGCTATTGTAATCTGCCTACTGCATATTAAATTTCAGTGGTGATGTCAAGTCAACTTAGTTGTTGTGTATTGCATTCCAAGTGTTGCACATTTTGTCTTTACAATATCCCTTACTGGTCCTCTGTATTATGGCACATGTGCAGTAAGCTCTGAAGAAGCAGAAAATCAGTGACGTTGCTTAAAACAGCACACTGTCTCCTCATAAAGACATAACAAAAAAGACAAACAGGCCAAAATGGTGGATCTAGTAAAAACTGTCCGCCCCACCCCAAGGAGATGAAGAAGCATGCAACCTGACACGCAGGTATTCCCATCCTTCTCTCCACCTGCAAAGAGAAGTAGGTGGTAATACAGCTCTCTTGCTCTAAGTTCTATAAGGGCCCATTCAGCTCTCCAGGTTCAGAGAGACAAAGGAGCTCAAGATCATGTTCAACAGTTACATCAAAAGTTACATCAGTCGACACACTCCCTTCAGCTGCATCAGTTGGCAAAGAGGCTGATCGTGTGGAGCGACACAAGGTTTTTATCCCTCTGGGCAATTCACGTTCTGGGGATTTTAAACAGGGAAGCAGATTTATTGTCCAGGGGAAACCCCCTGTATAGGAACTGGAAGCTACATCCCCAGGTTGAGAACCAGATATTGCACTCAGTGTCCTCTGATTTTCTCTCTAGCACACAGAAATGCAGTTGGGTGTGAGTTTCCCCCGCTCTAGTCAGGGTCTGCCATTAGGCCCCAAGCACCGGTGGTGTGAGGAACCTATTGGAATTGCTCAGATTCTTCTTCTTCTCCAAAATAAATTGGATTTTTGAGAGTCTAAACATACTCGAAAACTAATGAAACTTTACACACACACACCAAAAAGTGGTGAAAATTTGATCCGATATGGGTTTCAGAATTGGGTGTGTCAAAATGGCTCGATAGCGCCACCTATAAAATTTCAACGAAGTGCCCCTCGAGCTATGTTTCACATACATGTACAAAATTTGGTAGAAAATTTGGGGTTGCACAAGCCAGTGCACTCTCAGTGCCAGTCCCAAGCACGGACAAATTGGGAGGGTTGCGTCAGGAAGGGCATCCACTGTAAAACCTGTGCCAAATTAAACATGTTGATCATAAACCAGAATTCTATACTGAATCGGTCGTGGGTGTGTGCAAGAGACAAAGTGGAAGGGGAGTAAGGCCAGGAGCTTCGGAGGTGAATTTAAACTGTTCTATCGTGGTGTGGATGGAAAGAGAAACGGCGTAGGGGTAATTCTGAAGGAAGAGTATGTAAATAGTGTATTGGAGATGAAGAGAGCATCTGACAGAATGATGAGTATAAAGCTGGAAATTGAAGGGGTGATGATAAATGTCATCAGTGCATATGCCCCACAAGTAGGGTGTGAGATGGAGGAGAAGGATGATTTTTGGAGTAAGTTGGATGAAGTGGTTGTGAGGGTACCCAAAGAAGAAAGAGTGGTGATTGGAGCGGTCTTCAATGGACATGTTGGAGAAGGGAACAGAGGTGATGAGGAGGTGATAGGTAGGTACGGTGTCAAGGAAAGGAGTGCAGAAGGGCAGATGGTGGTAGATTTTGCAAAAAGAATGGAAATGGCAGTGATAAACACATATTTTAAGAAGAAGGAGGAGCACAGGGTGACCTATAAGAGTGGAGGAAGGTGCACACAGGTGGACTATGTCCTGTGCAGGAGATGCAACCTGAAGGAGATCAAAGACTGTAAGGTGGTGGCAGGGGATTGTGTAGCTAGACAGCATTGGATGGTGGTTTGTAGGATGACTTTGGGAATGAAGAGAAGGAAGAGAGTGAGGACTGTTCCAAGGTTAAAATGGTGCAAGTTGGTGCAAGGAGGAAAAATGTTGAATGAATTTCAGGGAAGAGGTGAGACAGGCACTCGGTGGTGGTGAAGATTTACCGAATGACTGGGCGACCACTGCAGAAGTGGTGAGGGAGACAGCTAGAAAGGTACTTGGTGTGACATCTGGACAGAGAAAGGAAGACAAAGGAAGACAAAGAGGCTTGGTGGTGGAATGAGGAAGTACAGGAAAGCATAAGGAGAAAGAAATTAGCAAAAAAGAATTGGGATATTCAGAAAGATGAAGAAAGTAGTCAGAAGTACAAGGAGATGTGGCACAAAGCAAAGAAAGAGGTGGCGGAGGCTAAGGATAAAGCATATGACAAGCTGTATGAGAAGCTAAACACTGAGGAAGGTGAAAAGGAACTGTACCGATTAGCTAGACAGAGGGATAGAGCTGGGAAGGATGTGCTACAGGTTAGTGTGATAAAGGATGCAGTTGGAGATGTGCTGACAAGTGAGGAGATTGTGTTGAGAAGGTGGATGGAGTATTTTGAGGAACTGATGAATGTAGAAAATGAAAGAGAGAGAAGGTTGGGTGATGTGAAAATAGTGAATCAGGAAGTCCAGAGAATTAGTGAGGATGAAGTGAGGGCAGCTATGAAAAGAATGAAAAGCGGAAAGGCGGTTGGTCCAGATGTAGCGTCTGGACCAATCAGACATACATTAATTGTTACAAATAGTCTTTAAACACAACAGGCCAGCTACATGCTGGAGCTCTGGAGACAAACCCCCCCCCAAAGCAACTGACACCCCAAAAGGGCTCAGTTGCCAGGACAACGATCTGATACCACAGGTTTTATTGCTTCAAGGAATGCACATCTGCCCATGCTACATTTGCCATAGGAAAGACACAATGCCTATAGACTCTTTCCTATTCATTCACAGACAAAACTTTCTTTGACCTTCCTATCACACATAGCCCAGGTCATTGTGTACAGTATTACTGCATTGTATTTGAATTTTGTCTGTTGTATTTGTATTCATCTTTCTACTGTTTTATGCATGTATTATGATAGATGACTAGTAGTATAACCCACCTATGTCATGCATGGACTCTTTGAGTTCGTATTTTAATGATCTAAAAGATGGTGTAAATTAGATGTTGATACCTTTGCAACATGTTAGTGTTTTAAGAACCTTAGTAGTTTTTGCATCAACACCCAATCGAATTACATATGCAAATTACCATGCTCACAGACAAAGAGTCGTAAACTTTCTCTCCAAAGGTGAAAGTTACCATTGGCTCATGGACCTCCTGGAGGCACAGCCTCCAGAGAGTTTAAAGTTTTCTTCCTTCTTCTTCAACTCTCTTCACTTTCTCCTTCGTCTGCAACATCTTCTGATTGTTGCCCGTGTGGAGGAACCCACGGGGAGCCTGAGCCGGCACAGGGCGTGCCCGGCGGGCCCGACAGGCCCAACACACAGAACTGTGGCTCTCGACCACAAAGAGCCAGACAGTTCCACTCAACCCTGGAATTCATCTTCATGACTTGCCTCAGCCAGTCGGTGGTTCTTTTAGAACCTAAGAAGATGAGCTAGAACTCTTCAGGACTTCCCTAAGCGTGCGCCAGGCCTTGCGGCCTTGTCTTTCCATTCCCCAAAGATCACAGGACTTCAGCTGGGTCCCTCTCAGCTCTTGGTTCGTCTTCACTTTTCACATGGGAAGAAACTCCCAGTCACCAACGATTCAGGACATCTTTGGAATTCATCACTCTTCAGACCCAGAAGAACGTGATTGCATGTCCAAACCCACCCCTGCTCTGAACCATCTTTCACCAGTGACTGCATTTGGACACTTGTTCAACGACCAAGGCAATGCAAGTATCATACATTTAACTAAACAAACAGAGGTTTAGTATAAGCTGTAGACAGCACAGATGGTTTCACAGCAGGTGGTTAACTGACTCTTTTCATAGCTTCATGTTCCTTCTCTCTCTCTAACTGCTTCTCACTGACCCTTCTCCTATGTATGAGTGCTTTTATGTTTGTTGTTTAGATTAGTTATGTGTTAGTCCTTCGTTAATAAAACTCTTGTGCACAAATTACATGAGTGTTGATTCTGATTCTGCTTTGCAAATTAATGTCCCTTTACGATTCCGATTCGAGCTACATGCTCTCATGCAATGGTATTTTAAGAAAGTTATTTTCTGTGGCTAAGAAAATATCACTTCTTATAGTTGATATAAAGATTATACTGAATGTTCGCTGAGCGAACAGATTAGTTGATGGAAAATTGATTCTGCTACAGTTACTACTGGCAGCTGATATAAGTAATTGTAATTAATCATAATTAATTGTAATTATTCATATACATTTCCCTTTGAGCTAAATTAGCAACACAGATGAGATACCAGTGGAGGCATGGAGATGTTTAGGAGAGATGGCAGTGAAGTTTTTAACCAGGTTGTTCAAAGAAATGTTGGAAAGTGTGAGCATGCCTGAAGAGTGGAGAAGAAGTGTACTGGTACAGATCTATAAGAACAAAGGAGATGTGCAGTGCTGCAGTAACTACAGGGGCATAAAGTTGATCAGCCACACAATGAAGTTTATGGGAAAGGGTAGTGGAAGCTCGAATGAGAGGACAGGTGATGATCTGTGAGCAGCAGTATGGATTCATACCAGGGAAGAGCACTACAGATGCAATGTTTGCTTTGAGAGTGTTGTTGGAGAAGTATAGAGAAGGCCAGTAAGAGTTGCATTGCGTGTTTGTGGATTTAGAGAAGGCTTATGACAGGAGTCGGAGAAGGGTGTGGCAGAGAAGTATGTGAGGTTGGTGCAGGATATGTATGAGGACAGTGTGGCAGCAGTGAGGTGTGCAGTAGGAATGACTGACTGGTTCATCAAGAATCTGCTCTTAGCTCTTTGTTGTTTGCAATGGTGATGGACAGGTTGATGGATGGGATCAGGGAGGAACCACCATGGATTAGGATGTTTGCAGATGATATTGTGATTTGTAGTGAGAGTAGGGAACAGGTGGAGATGAGTTTGAAGAGGTGGAGGTATGCACTGGAGAGAAGGGGAATGAAAGTCAGTAGGAGCAAGACAGAGTATATGTGCATAAATGGGAGAGAGTTAAGCAGAACGGTGCAGTTACAAGGAGCAGACGTGTTCAAGGTGGATGAGATGGGTCAGTTGTCTAAAGTAATGGAGAGTGTGGTAGAGAAGTAAAGAAGAGAGTGCAGGCAGGGTGGAGTGGGTGGAGAAGAGTGCCAGGAGTGATTTGTGATAGAAGGGTACCTGCAAGGGTGAAAGGGAAAGTTTACAAGACCGTAGTAAGACCAGCGATGTTGTATGGCTTGGAGGCGGTGGCACTGACAAAAAGACAGGAGAAGGAGCTGGAGGTGGCAGAGTTAAAGATGCTGTGATTTTCTTTCGGAGTGACGAGGATGGACAGGATCAAAAATGAGTATATTAGAGGGAAGGTATGACAGGTATGACAGTTGGTAGACAAAGTGAGAGAGGCAAGACTAAGATGGTTTGGGCATGTGCAGAGAAGGGATGAGGGGTATGTTGGGAGAAAAGTGTTGAGGATGGAGCCAACGGGCAGAAGAGGAAGACCAAAGAGGAGGTTCATGGATGTGGTGATGGAGGACATGCAGGTGGTTGGCGTTAGAGAGGAAGACGCAGAAGAAAGAGCAAAATGGAGACAGATGAACTGCGGTGGCGACCCCTGTTAGAGAGGAAGACATAGAAGACAGAGCTAAATGGAGACAGATGATCACTAGGGGTCGCCACAGCGGAAAGAAGCTGAAGCTGAAAGAAGAAGAAGTATTTAAACAAACTCCTCCTAGAGATTTAAACAGATCAACACCAAATTTGGTCAGTGTAATCTAAAGCCCTTAGTGACGTTAAATTGTGAAGATCTTGAGTTTACGTAGAAGGGCATGTCTGTGGGGGCCTGACAAATTTTGATGTTTCACCATGGGAATAGAAAGTGTTGTAGCTTAGCCATACAATGTCAGATCTGCCCCAAACGTCATACGTTCGATGAGTCCTGGCCTGAACAAATCTAAAGACCAATATTCTGTTATAATCATAGCGCCACCTGCTGGCAACCGGATACATCATGCTTTGCACTAACTCAAACATATCATGTTAATCTGCACCAAACTTCATATGTTTGATCAAAGTCCTGGCTTGAAGACATCTATATGCCAATTTCTAGTTATAGTCATAGCATCACTACCTGGTAGCAGGAAGTTTGCCACATATAAATGACTTTGACATATTCCTTTTATATTTATCACTTCTAAAGCATATTGCCCACCGTTCGCTGTTTTCCTAAAGCCACCGGGTGGTGGTGAGCCCGGGTGCGAGGACCCTTTCAATGCTGCTTGCAGCTTTAATTATTACTTATAGCTCCATGCTGGCCATCCAGACATTGGGTGACCAAGATAGTTCAGCTGGACCTCCTGGCTTAGGCCAATTTATCATCCTCACACAGACAAGTCATACATATTATACAGAGAACAAGAACCTACTCAACTCACTCACTCACTATGAGCAGAGTCATATTGTCCCATTTCAATGCTCAGTTTATTTTATGTTTTCTCTAAGATTATCTAGATAAAGGGAAGGCTTTCTCCACCATTAATGTGTATATAGCAGCTATTTCAGCCTGTCATGTAGGTTTTGGTGAAAAATCGTCAGGCCAGCAACATTTAGAAAGCCATTTTATGAACAGGGCATGCCGTAAATGTAATTTATGGAATTTATCTATCGATTTAGAAGCTGTTTTTTAACATCCTTTTGAGCCATTAAAAGGAACTGGGTTTAAACATCTCTCTCTTAAAGGGGTCATCGGATGCCCATTTGCCACAAGTTGATATCATTAGTTAGGGTCTTATTGAGAAGTCTATAACATACTTTGGTTCAGATTTCTCAGTGGTAGTGTAAAACAACACCCTTTTACCTTGTCAAAATTAGCCCTTTTCAGAGTGAGCACACTCTAAAACATGCTGGGTTGAAAACAACCCAATTGGGTTTATTTTGGCAACCCAGCGCTGGGTCAAAAGGGAGTTGGGCTGAATTATTTGACCCAGCATGCTGGGTTGCTTTTTTATGGTTTAAAATGACTACACTGCTAGGCTAAAATGAACCCATAATTGAGCTAGGCATTAAATCAATAAATCTTGTTCATTTTAAAATCACTTTAACACACACAGCATGACTACCAAAAGATAAATATTTATTAAAAACTGCAACAAGAGAAAACTTTTAAAAGTAACATGCATGTGAAAAGAAATGCAGAAAAAGTATGGCATTAGCAGGTACAGAGTTTATAAATGAAACACTGAACATTTGCTGACTACAACGGTTAAGGCCAATTTTTACTTTTTTGGTAAATTTTGTATATTGTATAAAACTACTAAACACTATTTTACAATAATTGTACAATCAGTTAATAGTTGTTGTTTTTTTTGTTTTGTTTTTTTTACACAAATTATTCTGGCATGACAGTACACTAATAAACCACAACATTAACACTGATGTAATAACATTTAACACAAGCAAATGTGTAAAGTATTGTGAGCATGTGTATGAATGAGTGAAAACTCCAAACAATGCAGAGCAAGTATTTGACATTTTGTTTTTACAGACTATACACTTACTGTTTGTTTCATAGTCCATGATCACATACAGAACATGCATCACTGGCAATTTTCATTATCTCTTTAAGATAATTGATGTAGTCATGAAGAAGCCCCATCAGCTCAGCAAAGGCGTGCGACATCTTTTACATTATCCAGCCTCCTCCTTTAAAACCACCATTGCATCAATTTGGGGGAAAGATCATTTCTCCTCTTTGTCCAGCATTCATCCCAGTCACCACCTGTTCTTCATCAGCAGTGTTGGGGGTAACGCATTACAAGTAACGCGAGTTATGTAATAATATTACTTTTTTCAAGTAACTAGTAAAGTAACGCATTACTTTTGAATTTCTAAGAAAATATCTGAGTTACTTTTTCAAATAAGTAACGCCAGTTACTTTTTTCCCCATGTATTGATTGACAAGTCTCCTGTCGGGAAATTGGGAGTAAACATGATGTTACTGTATTCTAGACTAAATGTGAACATGCATTAATTCATCTCACTCACAAAAAACAGATTCAGTATTCCTCAAAATGAATAAAAACAGTGAAATGCAAACTCAGAATATGACGCAACCCTGCAATAATTAAATATGTTAAATAAAACAAGTATCCTTTATGTATTTAATCCCATTTTATTAACCAGTGTTTTTGCTGCTGACCTTCGATGATGAAATTCAACCATACTAATAACCAAAAATTACTTTAGATAAAGTAACATTTGTGCTTCATTTTTTTATAGCTGAAGAGTGATCTCCTGCTTAAATGTACTTTTCTTTCAGCCTGAGGTGAATTCATTTCACTTTTGGTGTAAAAGGGCTTTTACATTAGAATTGTTTTATATTAAAAACAAAGAATCAAGCCCTGCCCAGATTTAAAAAGTAACGCAAAAGTAACGTAACACATTACTTTCCATAAAGAGTAACTAACGTAATTAGTTACTTTTTCGGGGAGTAACACAAAATTGTAATGCATTACTTTTAAAAGTAACTTTCCCCAACACTGTTCATCAGTGGCCTAAAAGAGAAAAACATTTTAAAAAGAAGACATTTAGTTAAAATGTAACCATTTTCAAAAAGAGGTGCATCCAATTCTGTAAAGATAGGTAACTAGACTGTTTTATAATTTCAACCATCTTGTGTGGTTGATTATTGTCTTTGTCTACCACATTACCTACAATAGCAGACAACGGTAAGATTTATTTTCTAAAAAATAACTCCCATCAATCTTAAAGAATGAAGCACTCTTTTGTGTCTGGCCTTTTAACATCTACATAAAACATTCTTTTACACTTGGTAAAAAAAAAAAAAAATATATATATATATATATATATTATGACCTTTACTTGCCTTAAACCATCTTTCCCTCTCTTATGAAGAAGCTGAGAAGATCACCTCCTCACACAAGCAGGCTTCTGTGTCGTAAGTTGGTTTAGGTTCTGCAATGAAAAACACAGACATCAGTGGTTTAATTAAAATGGGAACATGTCATCATACTGTTGTTGCATCAAAATGTGAAGTAAACAGGCAGGAGACAACAGAAACATGTATTTTCTAAAATAACTCACATTAATCCTGAAAGAATGAAGCTCTCCTATGTCTCTGGCTTTCAACATCTACAAAAAAGCAAACATTCTTTTACTAATAGTCAAAAAAATTGATAATACGGAATTATGACCTTTACTTGCCTTCTTTCCCGTCTTTCCCTCTCTTCTGAGGAAGCCGAGCCGATCGTCTCCTCTCACACACAGTCTTCCATGCCGTTAACTCCCGGTGCGGGCACAATGAAGACTCAAAGCTCAACAAGTCTGAAATATTACATGCAAAACATTACTTTTAACAATTAAAACTTCATCAGCCTCAAAATAATTAAGCTAGTCTTCATTACATGACGCCATTTTCTTTAGGAAACTACTTTCAGTTTAATCGCAAAAAAAAAAGTTTACGAATTAACAAGATAATCTGTTAAAAACCCTCTATTAACACCTAAATCTTCTGTAAATATGACATAAGAAATTCAAGACGTTGTATTAAAGGTATCTTAAGACTATCTCTGAGGCGAAAACCGCGTCAGCGTATTTTCCAATAAAAGCTCTTTTCCGACTTTTCCCGCGTTCCATGAAATCTTAAAATACTCCCGGACACACATAATGAATGATGTACGGTGAACACATGCATGTGCGTGCTCTCTCTCGGGTCCACGTTCCAGTTATAAATTAAGACCATTTTTTAACCCAAATTGGGTTAAATCAACCCAGTGTCCTTACCCAGCAGTCTCAACCCAGCATTTGAGTTGAAAAAACAACCCAGCATTTTTTAGAGTGAGCAGTTTTGTTGCATTTGCCTTTAAATGCTAATAAGCTCTGCTCACCCCACCCCTCTCTCCTGTGGACTGATGAGCCGGTCTGTTTACTTTGGCCACATTTAGCTGCACTTAGCCATGGAACTTGCTAACTAGCACATTATTAAGAAAGGCGATTTGCAAAGATGCGTAAAAAACCCTTGTACTCACTCCTGCTGTAGGTGAAGCTGGATCACGAATGATTTGCATGAACATAGACAAATTTATTAAAAAGGGTTTACCTTCACAAAACCTTGATTGTTTTTGTAACTTCTGTGTTTTTAAGCTAAACTTGTGTGTATTTGACATTTTAAGCACAATAAGACATGAAAGAGATCTTAGCACTTACATGCTGTGTAACAGCCACTTTCTGTCCATGTGCTTTAGATGTGTGCGCTCATACCTTGTATCAGAAGTTTAAACTAACGGTTTAAAACACATGATTTCAGCACAATAGACATGATAATCAAAACCAAACAGATTTTTTTTGGCAGAGCATCAGAGGTACAAGCTGTAAAGGCAGAGTTCTATTTTGGAAAAGGGGGCGGAGAGCAGCAGCTCATTTGCATTTAAAGATACAGGCACAAAAGCATTTTTAAAACAATGTAATGATCTGTGGGGTATTTTGAGCTGAAACTTCACAGACACATTCTGGGGACATATAAAACGTATATTACATATTGTAAAAAAGGAGCATCTCCTTTAAAAGGTTCTGTTTTCGTTCTCTTACAGTGATTTGTTTTGTGACTCAGCCTGATTTAGTCTTGATAGTTTGGCGTGATGTCAGAAAGCTCAGAGCTCAAAATTAGAGAGTTGCTGCAACTGCTTTCTATCCACAGTTGGTGAGCATTCACATAACTTAATATTAGTCCTACAGCTGCAAAGTTTAACACAAAGGTGTCAGAGTATTACTTAAAACTTCGGAAAACCCCACCCAAAGGAGTGACGTCAGTAATGAGAACTGCACAGTGATCGACATGTATAAGACCTTTGTTCATTGATTGTTTTGTTAATTAAAACCCCAGTGAGAGACTGACCGCCTGCTTCCTTTCTTTGACATAGTGTCAGAAGTGACCAAGTAAGGAGAGAACCGCATATAAAAGAGAAAATGCCATCGTTTAAACCGCCAGACAACTTTACATTCAACAAGCCAGGGGAATGGCCGTCATGGCGACAGCGTTTTGTGCGATACAGGACAGCAACCAAGCTCATTGAAGAGGACGGGGCAGTCCAAGTGAGTACGTTAATTCACGCAATGGGCAATGAGGCAGAAAATATTTACAAAACATTCGTCTTCAATGAGAGAGAGAGTCAAGATGATTTTGAGACCGTCTTGAAGAAATTCGGTGACTATTTTGCACCACAGACCAACATCATACACGAGAGGGCGCAGTTTCACCAGCGAATTCAAAGGCTAGGGGAAAAAGCAGAGAGATTTATTCGTGCACTGTATGAGTTGTCGGAAAACTGTGACTTTGGCTCCAACAGAAACGAAAACATCAGAGACAGATTAGTCGTAGGAATAAGAGACAAAGACCTTTCAAAAAGGCTTCAACTAATTAAAGACCTCACATTGGATGTTGCGGTACAAATGATTAGACAAGCAGAGGAGGTGACTCACCAGGTCAGCCAGCAGGGGGACCCCATGTGCAGCGTTCAAGAGGTAGAGCGTCCCAAGCGACAGGCTCGAGGAGGTCGCTACAGGTCGCTACTGAAAAGTGACAGGCTCGAGGAGGTTGCTACTGAAAAGTGAGGATAAATGCAGACAGGTGGCAAAACAAAACATATAGAGAGAGACAAAAATGTCCAGCATTAGGAGCAGAATGCAGGAGATGTCACAAAAAAGGCCACTGGGAAAATTTGTAAAACTAAGATGGTTCATGAAGTCATGAGAGAGGAAAGAGAAACGGAGTCGTTTTACCTTGGATCTGTACATCAGACTGGGAAAAGCAGTACAGAAACATGGACTGTCAGTCTGACGCTAGGAAACACACCAGTAATGTTCAAAATAGATACAGGAGCAGACGTGACAGTAATTGGTGAAAAGACACTCGAAAACCTGCGAATAAAAAGAGAATTGAGCAAAGCCAATGTTGTACTCAATAGTCCAGGGGGGCAGCTAAATTGCGTGGGCCAATTTAGAAGCAGCATAAGATATAAGGCAGTATGAACTCACTGTGTATGTTGTAAAGGGGCCAACAGTAAATAATCTCCTCAGTGGAAGAGCCGCAAAAGAAATGGGCCTGGTCAAATGAATAGAAGAGGTCGGCATGGCTTTCAGGGACCACGGAATACTAAATACTGAGCCAGTTAAAATACTACTAAAAGAAGGAGCAGAACCGTATGCTGTTAATACGGCCCGTCGAGTCCCATTGCCGTTGCTTCAAAAAGTGAAGGAAGGATTAGGAAGGATGGAAGTGAGCGGAGTGATAGAGAAAGTCACCCAGGCAACAGATTGGTGCGCACCTATGGTACCTGTTATTAAACCCAATGATATTGTTTTAAAAGACTTCCTTTTGGCATCAATATCGCGCCTGAGATCTTTCAGCGGAAGATGCAAGAGCTGCTGACAGGCCTAGAGGGAGTTCAAGTGTACATGGACGATGTGATCGTATATGGGGCGTCCATGCAGGAACACGACACACGACTGAAGAGTGTAATGGAAACAATAGAACTAGCAGGACTGAAATTAAACAAAGATAAATGTGTGTTCCGGCAAAATGAGCTGCATTTCCTGGGTCAGGTAGTCGATGAGAACGGAGTCAGGGCGGACCCCGAGAAAGTCAAAGCCATCGCAGAACTTAAAGCCCCAAAGAGGCTTTAAGGGACTTTATGGGACTATGCACAGGAGCAAGCATTTAGCTAATTAAAGGAAGCGCTCATGTCGTCACCAGTATTGTCATTCTACGACGCAGAGAAGCCGACAGTTGTATCTGCTGATGCCAGCAGTTATGGTTTGGGGGGGGTGCTCCTCCAACAAAACGGAGCCTGCTGGAAACCGGTCGCATATTGCTCGCGAACACTAACAAGCGCGGAATGCAGATACGTGCAGATTAAGAAGGAGTGTCTCACGGGGATCTGGGCGCACGAGCATTTTAGCAAATACCTGAGTGGGACGGAGAGTTTCAAACTCATCACAGATCGCAAGCCGCTGGTCCCGTTGATAAACAGCAAAGATCTGGATAACGTGCCGATTAGATGCCATAGACTTTTACTCAGACTAATGAGATTCAGTGTGACAGCCGAGTACGCTGCAGGTAAAACACTTGTAGTAGCGGACACGTTATCACGAAGCCCACCAAGCAGCACCACGCACAGTACCACCGAATCAGACGTAAGCTGCTATGTGAACGCCATCGTGGGAAATGTCCCGGCATCACAAAGTAAAGTAAATGCAATTCGTAAAGCAACGGAAAATGACGAAAACTTGCAGAGAGTAAAACAACTAATCAGAACCGCATGGCCCGCACTTCGATAAGAGACTTTCATGCATTCAGTAGCGAATTGTCGGAGACTGATAGCTTGCTTACTCTGGGAAACCGTATCATCATTCCAGAGTCCCTATGATGAGAAATTCTAGAACGAATACATGAAGGGCACCAGGGCTTGACCAAATGCAGAGAGAGAGCACAGACATCCGTGTGGTGGCCAGGACTCTCTTCGGAGCTATAACGGAAAATTGAAATGTGTAAATTCTGCTGCGAGCATAAAAAGACACTAAGAAAAGAGTCCAACACCCCTTCCTGACAGACCATGGCAGCGCCTGGGCGCGGATCTGTGTGAGTACAAAGGAAAACATTATCTTATAGTCTCTGATTATTATTCCAGGTATTTGGAAATCCTGCACTTATTGAACACCACAGCAGAACAAGTTGTCATCAAGCTCAAAGCAGCATTTGCACGATTCAGCATTCCTGAAGTGGTCGTATCGGACAACGGCCCAGAATTTACAAGCGAAGCTTTTCAGACATTCAGCCATGAGTTCGATTTTCAGCATGTTACTTCAAATCCACATCATCCATCAAGCAACGGACAAGCGGAACGAGCTGTCCAGTCAGCAAAAGCGATACTACGGCAAAATGACCCGGTGCTAGCGCTGCTGAGTTACAGGACAACTCCAAATTCATTGACCGGAGTGAGCCCGGCAGAGCTTTTGATGGGACGGAAACTTCGGAACACACTACCAACACTAGACCGCAACCTCATTCCGAAGTGGCCGGATCGGAAACTTATACAAAGTAGAGATGATGCTGCTAAGCAACAGCATGCTTTCTATTTTAATAGGAGGCACGGAGTCAAAGACTTACCCCAGTTAAAGCCAGGTGATCCGGTCCTTGTCAAGCTGGACGAGGAAAAACTTTGGAAAACTGCAGCGATGGTTGTGGAACAAAGTACTCCAGGGTGCTCCTATGTGCTCCGTAGCCCAGAAGGTGGAGTGAAAAGGCGAAATTGCCATTACCTACAACTCATTCCATCAGAGGCCTGTGCAGAAGCTGAAACAACAGCGGATTCAGAAACAAAGAGTGATGAGTACACCGGACAAACAGATAATCCACAGTCTACTCAGAGTAGCGAAGGATTGAAAGTAACAAGGTCTGGTAGAGTGAGTAAACCAGTTCAAAAACTAAATTTGTAGCTGTAGATTTCCCAGGAAGCATTGGTTGAGGAACGGACTGTTCAGAAGGTTAAATGTTAATATGCATATTGAGTATATGCTGGTAATTGAGAAAAACGTTACAGTGGTGTTATGCTATGCATACTGTTAAATCAAACAAATTACAGAATGTTTAAAGGTCTAAGGAACAACAAACTGAAATTGTAATAAGTTAAAAAGGGATAATATGCTATGTTCATTATGTATTATTTTGAAATTACTTCTGTTGGTAAAGCGTTACGCAAATTTATAAAAGGGGAAGGTGTCAGAGTATTACGTAAAACTTCGGAACCCAAAAGAGTGACGTCAGTAATGTGAACTGCACAGTGATCGACATGTATAAGACCTCTGTTCATTGAATGTTTTGTTAATTAAAACCCCAGTGAGAGACTGACCGCCTGCTTCCTTTCTTTGACAAAAGGTGCATTCAGGAGAAAAGTTTTACACATTAGAAAATAAATTGTGTTTTTGTGAATAGCCATCTGAATGGTGTGCAGTTCATCAAGTGAATACTGTACTCGTAATGTTTACGATACAACACACACAAGGTGGGAAGATTTTTGCAATGGAGAAAATGCCAAGTAGTGGCGCCCAAGCTGCTTGCTTGTTACTGGTCAGGTATGAGTAATAATTATTGTGTAGACTGCTCTCTAAAACTCAGAGACGACAGTACATTGTCTAACCACCATCACTGTGGTATTAAAGTAAAAAACAGAAATGCTAACACTCAGCAAGTACTGAATGTGCATTTAATGTGCCATAGTTGGTATCTGTAACACATATACTGTATGTACTATGTGTATTTATAAAATTCACCAGTTTATTTTGCCTGTATGTTGCATGTAAAATGTTTTATTATGAGTGGCCATAAATATATGTCTTTGTTAATATTTTTAGCTTTTTATACCTATGTAAGCATGAGTTGTGTTTCTAGAGAACTTTACATAATAAATGGAGCTTATAATAAATGGATAGTTCATTGTTACGTATTTATATCTTCTTTGATTCATGTAGGGGCAAGTATATACTGTAGGATGATGTCAGGTTATATCATCCATTTGAAAAATTACAGTTCTGACAGTTTCACATCCTCAATCATCACTGATGTCTTTTGGTTAGGTAAGGTTAGGTAAATCTGTTTTTGTTTTTGGCATATGAGCTGCTACGTGATACCAAAAACAGAAAATCTGCATATCCATTATCATGTTTGCAGCCAAAACGATCTTACAAAAATGAACAATGAAATTCTGTTCACAGTTGTTTCCATTTAAGTATGTGATACTTATCATATAGGCCAGTGGTTTAGACTGGTTTCGCTGCAAAACCAAATGTCCTTAAAATCTCTAAGCAAGTCTTTAATTTTGGTGAACAATGTCATAGACCCTTGAGACTTTGTGTCATGGTCAATATGTTATTTAAAATCTGATAAATGTTTATTCCATTTCATGACAAGGCAAGGTTTGTTTGGGTTTTTTTAAACACACAAAACACAACAGTCATGTTTTGTGGAGACATTCCATAGACGTAAAGTCTTTTTGTACTGTAAAAAAAATTCTGTCCCCTTATCCTAAACCTTTCCCTCACACAATAAATTATAATAAATTATTTATTATTTATAAGCTTGTTTCCTCATAGGGACCAAAAATTAAAAGTACTGGAGCGTGCCCAAAATATAAAAATACAGTCACAGGCCATAATTCACGTGTAGATCTGAAATATTAAGTACAGTAAATCCTGTACACAAGTATACACAGATTATGTTTAAGTTCTGAGAATTTCACTGTTTTACTGAAAGAGTAGCAGGCAGTTGTGGCTTATAAACAATGCAGTGATGCAGTGTTGTGTAATTTACACTCTTGTTTGGATTACTACACACTGACTGTAGAAGGGATTTTGCAAGGGATTTTGCGAAGTTTGGTAAAGACCCGGAAGTTGCACAAATGTTTCCTTGTCATGTCATCATCATGAGAATTCAGTGGACCAAGCCCTGGTTTACTCACAGCTGTCCAGTATTTAAGGCACAGTACCACAGATGTCAGAGTAAATATAGACTGTCACATTACAATAATTGGACAAGAACATCTGCGCAAGGTAACATCTCTATGTTATGTGGTTTAATGTTATGTTTATGGCTTTTTAATTTATCTTTATTAGTGGTAACTGAATAATCAATGAGTACAAGCAAGCAGGCGTTAATCTGTGGTAAACACTATTTGACTTAATCAGAGAATAATAGTTTCACATTAGGTTCTTTTGGTGCTTTTATTTTGCAGGATGAAGACATTACATGCAATGCTACTGGTGCTGTTTGTTGCATCAGTCTTTTCAAAACCAGTATGTAATATGTTTTTTTTTTTTTTTAAATGAAGTGTTACTGTTAATAACATACGGCATACAGTACTATTATTAATGAAATTGTCAACTGTTTAAATCCTCAGTTTCCTTTACGCAGAAGATTTGATTCATCAGAATCTGTGCAATCTAGATTCAGTTCAGAGGAAAATGATTCAAGCAGAGAAGACAGGGATGATTCACGGTCCCAAGAGAATTCTGATTCAAACGAGTCTAAATCATGTGAATCTTCGGAGGAAGATACCAGAATTGTCCCAAGCACAAGAAGTCCACCGACCACTCGCAAGACAACAACACCATCAACGACCACTCGCAAGACAACAACAACCACTCTTGAGACAACAACACCATCAACACCCACTGACATGACAATAACACCATTAACCCCTAATGACATCACAACAACACCATCAACGACCACCGAGATGACAACAACATTATCAGCAACCACTGAAAAGACAACAACACCCTCAACTATCACAACACACGTCATCACACAGTGTATTACTGTAACAAGGGGTGATGGTAATGTTATAATATCTTGCAGTGTGTCTAATTAATCATCTTTTCATGCAAAACAAACAAACTAAAAAGGTGAATGTTTAAAGGTGTACAATTCAAGTAATGTTTATATGCTGATAATGAAGGTCTTGATACTGAATGATGTAACTTTTAAAATGATCTACTTTTAATCTGCATGCCCCTATGGTTTTAAGTGCATATTTAGAATAAAAATATTTCAAATGCAATTGTCACAGCAGTTTTATGATTTCACACCCTTTAATATTATGAAAAAAAAGCCTTATTTTCCAAAGGCATTTTATTATTGGGAGTATTTTATCTGAAGTAAGAAAATGTGATTTACAGTATCTGCATATTGCAATGAGAGTTCAGTATATTTTTGTACTTTTTCAGTAACAAAATGAATTATTATTAGGGGTTCAAGCACGTAGCGCTGAAAACATATTGTAATCATTCGAATGATCTCCACGTAAAACTGATTGTGCAGACCAAACCGTAAGTCGTAGAGACTTGAAACTTGGAGGGATGTTAGTACTCACATCATTGACAACGTCACCAAGGCTTATTGGCCTAACGGGGGTGCTACAGCAATCAAAAGTACAAAACTGATTCGCTTATAACTCCTAAACCATCAGTCACAGGCTCAAGTGTCTTCAAGTGTCTTATGTCGTTGGAATCCAGATCATGAGCCAGACAAAGTTTTACCATTTTTTGAAAAACCTACTTTTTTCACCCAATTGGAACCAAAACAGTGCAGAAGAAATCTCTAGAAAGTAAATATCAATAATTGTCAAAAAAAAAGTTGAACTTTCAAGCTCAATCTGAGGTCACAACGAAAAAGTTGCAGAGTTTGGCTACTTGGTGGCACTATAAGAGGGAAAAACATAAAAATGGCTATGACTGTGCAACTATTTGTCCTTTTAACATGAAAACCGGTGTGCACGGCCTTGGTCCAAAGTGCCACAAGTGTCTACAAGGACATTTACGCATCTCAAAAAACATGGCTGCCATTGACCAATGAATTTTGAGCATCTGTTAGACAAGGTTAACGGAGGCCAATCGGAACAAAACTTGGTGGGCCTATTCGACTCATGGCCCCAGTGGTCTGAGAGATATCTGAAAGAAATCTGCCCCTGGGGTGATAACGCATTTTCCAAGGGCATAAATGATTGTACATTACACGTTTTTTTGCACATACGTGCAATATTTGTATCATATGATAGAACTCCTGATTCTGGGCAACTTTGCCTCTAAAACCACAGCTGTCAATCAAATCGTTTGTAGTTGAGAAGATGTAAAAAACCTACTTTTGCAAACTAGTCCTAGGTTTTTTTGCTCTGGAAAAAAACACTGCACTACGAATCTCTGGACCCTTTGGGAGTGTCACGAATCTGGTCGGTGTCTTGCGGTCCGCTCACCGCCAGAGGTCGCTCTCACCCTGTCACTACACACAGACTGTTGCTTTGCACCCCGGACTACTACTCCCATCACCCATCGCGCCGATTGCGTAGCCTCCTGTAGCCAATCAAGCACACTATAAAAGCCCCGGACTTTCCCCATGCAAGCCACGGAGTGTTGTTGTTTTCATTATTATTGTTAGCGTTTCCTAGATTCCTGTGTTTAGTTCCCTCGCCTGGCTTCCCCGTTTCGACTGTTCGCCGCCTGCCTTCTGGACTCTCGCTCGTGTTATTGGTTTATTCTCTACGCCTTGCCTGTGATTTACCTGTTTGCTCCTGTTTCAACCCTGCCTGTACGACCATGTATCTGTCTCGTCCCATGAATAAAAGCTCGCAGATGGATCCGCTCGCCACTCCCCATTACAGAACACTCCGTCACAACAGGATCCAGCAGCTTCACCCCCGGACAATCAACTGATATAGACACAGACAGAATTCTTTGCAGGATCAAACAAGGACCACGTACACTCGAGCAATACATCCGTGAGTTTTTGGCCATTGCCAATTATTCCACCCTCCCGGACTGTATAATCATAGAAATCTTTTGTGACGGCATAAATGAGCCTTTAAAGGCGAGGCTGAGACGCGAGGGCCCGCGCTCATCTCTGGCTGCTTTCTTGGACTATGCTCTGTTATGTGTGGGCTCTCCATTTACCATGGGTGTCGCGGAGGAGGAGCGCGACGCCACGGAACCGCTGACCGCCTGGATCGCTCGTGAAATGGCGGCCGTGTCGGAGTGCGCGCGAGCAATGGCGACGACTGCGAATAGCGCTGCTCTAATGGCGGCGACAGCGGTGCCCGTTCACAAAATGGCGGCCGCGCCGGAGCGTGTTCATACCCTGGCGGCGACAACAGAGCCCGTGCACAAAATGGCGGCGACTGCGGTGCCCGTTCGCAAGATGGCGGCGGCGCCGGTGCGCGCTCACCAGATGGCGGCGACGGCGGAGCTTGTTCACAAAATGGCGGCGAAAACAGAGCTCCGTCACGTCACAGCTACCATACCAGAGTTATATGAAGTTGCAGCTGCGTTTCCTGAGTCAAGTCAAGTTTCCGAGTCCAGTCAAGTTGCAGCTGTGTTTCCTGAGTCAAGTCAAGTTTCCGAGTCAAGTCAAGTTGCAGCTGCGTTCCCTGAGTCAAGTCAAGTTTCCAAGTCAAGTCAAGCTGCAGCTGTGTTTCCTGAGCCAAGTCAATTTACAGCTGCATTTCCCGAGTCAAGTCAAGTTTTCAAGTCAAGTCAAGCTACGGTTGTCGTTCCAGTGTCAAGTCAAGTCAGAGCTATCGCTCCTGTCTCAAGCCAAGTTACAGCCGTCTTTCCTGAGCCAAGTACTATCAAGATGGCCGCCATCTCCAAGCCTGTTCACAAGATGGCCGCTGTCTCCAAGCCATGCTACAAGATGGCCGCCATCCTAGAACTCTCGGCCAGCACTCAGACGCCGCCTGTGGTCATGATGGCCCACGTGCTGGATTCACCCCTAATGGCTGTATGGGCAGCTAAAATGACGCCCCTTCACGTCGTGGCTGCTACCCCAGGGTCCAGTCAAGCTCCAGGGTCAAGTCAAGCTACCAAGTCCGGCCAAGCTACCAAGTCCGGTCAAGCTTCCAAGTCCGGTCAAGCAACAGAGTCAAGTCAAGCCAAAGCAGCTGTTCCCCATGAATCAAGCCAAGATACAGCTGTTGTTCTCCATGAGTCAAGCCAAGACACAGCTGTTGTTCTCCATGAGTCAAGCCAAGACACAGCTGTCGTTCTCCATGAGTCAAGCCAAGTCACAGCTGTGCCCCACAAGTCAAGCCAAGTCACAGCTGTTCCCCACGAGTCAAGTCACGTTACCGCTGTAGTTCCTGAGTCAAGCCATGTTGTTCCTGAGTCAAGTCACGTTACAGCTGAACCAAGTCAAGTTACTGCTGATCTTCATGAGCCAAGTCAATTCACTACTGATCTTCACAAGCCAGATCAAGTCACCGCTGGTCTTCACGTGTCAGATCAAGTCATTGCTGATCTTCACGAGCCAAGTCAAGTCACTGCTGATCTCCAAGAGTCAAGTCACTTCACTACTGGTCCCTCACAAGCCAGGCCAAGCCACAACCGATTTTCACAAATCAAGTCAAGTCACAGCCAATCTCCACGAACCAAGTCAAACCACAGCTGATCTTCATGAGCCAAGTGAGTTATTGCTGCTGTTCCAGAGTCAAGTCACGTCCCGCTACAGGGCCCAGAGTCGCTCCTGAGGTCCCATCTGGTCTCAAAGTCTGCTCGAGCTCCCGTCTGATCACAAGTCTGCTCCTGAGGTCCCATCTGGTCTCAAGTCTGCTCCCGAGCTCCCGTCTGATCACAAGTCTGCTCCTGAGGTCCCGTCTGGTCTCAAGTCTGCTCCTGAGGTCCCGTCTGGTCCCAAGGCTGCTCCAGAGGCCTCTTCCGTCGGAGAAGCTGCGCCCATGCCTCCTGAGGTGTCAGCACTTGCTTCTCTGCTTCTCCCCTCATTCTGTCTGCCTCCTCTGTCCCTGTTCTCCCCAGGTCCCAGTCTATGACACGGGTTCCTGCTCTGCCCTGGAGGGTCCCTGCGCCTCCTGCTCTGTCCTGGAGGGCTCCGGCACCTCCTGCTCCGCCCTGGAGGGCTACTGCGCCTCCTGCTCTGCCTCCAGCTCCGCCATGGAGGGCTCCTGCGCCTCCTGCTCTGCCTCCTGCTCTGCCCTGGAAGGCTTCTGCCCTGCCGGTTCTGCCTCAGTCTCCTGGCCCTCCCACCGCTCCCCAGGACTGTTTTTCGGTTGGAGCGTCTGGAAGCCGCTCCTTGGGTGGGGGGGGCTATGTCACAAATCTGGTCGGTGTCTTGTGGTCCGCTCACCGCCAGAGGTCGCTCTCACCCTGTCACTACACACAGACTGTTGCTTTGCACCCCGGACTACTACTCCCATCACCCATCGCGCCGATTGCGTAGCCTCCTGTAGCCAATCAGGCACACTATAAAAGCCCCGGACTTTCCCCATGCAAGCCACGGAGTGTTGTTGTTTTCATTATTGTTGTTAGCGTTTCCTAGTTTCCTGTGTTTAGTTCCCTCGCCTGGCTTCCCCGTTTCGACTGTTCGCCGCCTGCCTTCTGGACTCTCGCTCGTGTTATTGGTTTATTCTCTACGCCTTGCCTGTGATTTACCTGTTTGCTCCTGTTTCGACCCTGCCTGTACGACCATGTATCTGTCTCGTCCCATGAATAAAAGCTCGCAGATGGATCCGCTTGCCTCTCGCCTCTCACTTCCTGTTACAGGGAGGCTATAACGGGGAACTTTAGAAATGGGGCCTGACCAAATTAACCCAAAATCCTATAAAGCCTAAAGGAAAACTCAAAACTTCACGACACGGCTGAGCACATGTGACAGGTGATTCTAAACAAGCATGCCAAATTTTATGGGGATCTGACAGCTGGCGCTATAACAGTCATAAACATTAAAAAACATCATATTTCTATGGTAAATCACCTTGATTTGTAGGTCACTTCCAGAACAAAAATTTACAGATAAATTTACAGATGTACTCACCCCCTTGTCATCTAAGATGTTCATGTCTTTTTTTCTTCAGTCGTAAAGAAATTATGATTTTTGAGGAAAACATTTCAGCATTTTTCTCCATATAATGGACTGATATGGTGCCCCAAGTTTGAACTTCCAAAATACAGTTTAAATGCAGCTTCAAACGATCCCAAATGTGGTTGTAAACAATCCCAGACGAGGAAGAAGGGTCTTATCTAGTGAAACAATCAGCTATTTTCATTTAAAAAAAATACAATTTAAATACTTTTTAATCTCAAATGCTCGTCTTGTCTTGCTCTAGCCTGAACTCTGTGTATTTTGGTTTAAGACAGTTCGTGTTTTCTCCCTCAACTTCAAAAATCATTTTAAAATCATCCTACATTGCTGCAGAAGTACTGACACAGTCTATGGAAAGTAAACATGCAAAGAAGATCAAACACCCTTAACAAAAAAGGCAAAATAGCGATATAGGACGATTTTGAAGTTGAGGAAGAACATGAGATGGGAGTTTGTCGACATACTCTAACTGTCATAAACCAGAAAAAAACTGTTCAGACAGAGTAAGACAAGACGAGCATTTGACATTAAAATTATAGAAATTGTATTATTTTTGTGAAAATAACTGATACAACCTCATTTGGGATCGTTTGAAGCCACATTTAAACTGCATTTTGGAAGAAACTCGGGGCACCATAGAAGTCCTCTATATGGAGAAAAATGCTGAAATGTTTTCCTCAAGAAACATAATTTCTTTACGACTGAAGAAAGAAAGACATGAACATCTTGGATGGCAAGAGAGTGAGTACATTATCTGTAAATTGTGGTTCTGGAAGTGGACTTCTCCTTTAATCATTGATTTAGGTGGATACCAGCTTGCTAAATAATATGTAACGTCTTTTTCCTTATATACTTAAATGCCTTAAGCGCTTGAACCCCAGTAATCGCAGCTATGTTTATGACTGTTATTATTATTATTATTATTTTAGTGCACTGTATTATGGGACACAGTATTTTGGTAGTACATTCCAGTTTTGTTTGCAATATGTATTATATGGTCATTGCGTCACTTTGGTCTTGACACGATAGATTAGTTTTGCATGATTTGCAAGTACAGTGTGTGCTAAATAATAAACTTTTTAGATTTTGAGTCATAATTATTATATTTTAAAATGTGAAATCTATGAAAATGAAATATTTTAAAACTGAAAGCTTAAATTGTTTTGTCAGTATTAGACAGTTTTTATTATTAATAGACTGTTTTATTTTACATCTCAGCCTCACATTCAAATGAAAAGTGTGTTTTTGTTGTAAGGTTAATTATATATTAAAAATGTCTGCAAAACATTGCCAGACGTTGGATGAATACAGTAGTTTGGTTTGATAGCTCTGTGATTACCAGACGTAGTTAAACTTGTACGTTGAGAAGAGCGACACATCAGTCAAGCAGAAGTAAAGTGCACCATGCTGTTACTTTGTCAACACCAGTGTCTTTTGTGGTGAAGAATTAGACATTTTATTTAGTACAGTATTTATTTTTGTAAGAGATGGCCCAGACTATCCGCACACCAAGAGCAGGCTAATTACAGAGAACTTCAGATTCCTTGAAGCTTCAAAGTTTGACAAATGTTTGTCTGGAGTCTGCACATCAAGACAGTGGCAAAAGAAAAGCTCAGCTGTACAGCCATGTGATACATAATAATGTTTGCTTTTAGAAATCAAGAGTTTTGACACACATCTAAAGGCAAGTCTTGTAATTTAGACACTTGCATTGCTCTAGTGGAAAGGTTACTGTATTTATGTGTTTTCTTATATTATTTTAAATATATTACAACAAAGTAAATTGGTTACAGTTTATATGTGGTTTAGGGTGTTCTGTGTCATTGCTATGAAATTTCTTACAGCTCTAGATGCTAAAGTGTTGATTATTATAATAATAAAAACACAAAAATACATACATATATATATGTATGTGTGTGTGCGTGTGTGTGTGTGTGCACCTGGTATTCATCACGTTATGGGGACCAAATGTCCCCACAAGGATAGTAATACCGGTAAATTTTGACCTTGTGGGGACATTTGTGAGGTCCCCATGAGGAAACAGGCTTATAAATCATGCAGAATGAGTTTTTTTGAGAAAGTAAAAGTGTGCACAGTCTCCTGTGAGGGCTAGGTTTAGGTGTAGGGTAGGTGTAGGGCGATAGAAAATACGGTTTGTACAGTATAAAAACCATTACGTTTATGGAATGTCCCCATAAAACATGTAAACACAACATGCGTGTGTGTTTGTGTGTATCTCCCCAGTAAGTATTGTTTTAGTCAAACACATGCAGAATCGAAAGTTGGAATCTGAAATATCATGAAATTATTCATATGTAATTATTTTAAACATATCAGCACTCCCTGTTTCTGTTAGTAAAAATAAATAGATTAGTTAAGTTTGAGAACAAACTTTGAGTTGGCTTGAGAAAGCCTAGCCTGAAAGCTTGAAGCAGCTGTAAAAGTATGAAAGTTGATGTTGCTATCATGATTTAGCACATTGCTTACATGATTTAACATGTTGTTAGCATGTTGCTAGCATGTTTTTAACATGATTAGCATGTTTGTATCATGTTTTAACATGATTAACATGTTACTAGCTTGTTGCTAGCATGCTTCTAGCATGATTAGCATGTTACTGGCTTGTTGATAACATGTTTCTAGCATGATTAGCATGTTACTAGCATGTTGTTAGCATGGTTAGCAAGTTACTAGCATGTTGTTAACATGATTAGCATGTTACTAGCATGTTGTTAGCATGATTAGCAAGTTACTAGCATGTTGTTAACATGATTAGCATGTTGCAAGATGATTAGCAAGCAACATGTTGCTAGCTTTGTTTCGACATGTTAGCAGTTACCAGCATTGTTGCTGCATACATACACAAGATGTTAAGCAAGATGTTGCATTATGTTACAGTTACAAGATATTGATAGCATGATTAGCAAGTTGCTACCATGTTGCTAGCATGATTAGCAAATTACTAGCATTTGGCTAGCATGTTTCTGACATGGTTAACAAGTTAGTATCATGTTACTAGCACAATTACCAAGTTACTAGCAGTCGTTAGCATCACTAGCAAGTTACTACCATTTTGCTAGCATGATTAGCATGTTACTGGCTTGTTGCTAGCATATTTACATGTTACTAGTATGTTGTTACCATGATTAACAAGTTACTAGCATGTTGCTAGTATGATTAACAAGTTACTAGCATGTTGATAGCATAATTAGCAAGTTACTAGCATGTTGCTAGCATGTTTCTGACATGTTAAGTTAGTTAGTAGCATGTTACTAGCGTGATTAGCAAGTAATTAGCAGTCGGTAGCATGACTAGCAAGTTACTAGCATGTTGCTAGCATGATTAACATGTTAAACCTGCTAAAACCAGTTGATTCAGTAAAAAATAGCTAAAAACCTGCTAAAACCAACCTAGGCTTGTTGTCTAGGCTTAGCTGGTTTCAGCTGAAAATAGCTTGGCTGGTCTTTTAGCGGGTCCCCCAGCTTGGCCAGCTAAGACTAGCCTGACTAAAAAAAAAGGTGGCCAAAACCACCTTAAACCACTTTAAAACCAGCCTAGCAAAGCAGCCATCAGCTTAGGCTGGTTTCAGCTGTTTTTTCAAAGTAGGGAGTTGTTAAGCTTTGCTATAGCAATAACAGCTTAGATGCACTACAGGTCTCTTTGTATAAAAGTTTTCACCCACTCAATGAAATTCTATGGGATTTTCTATGGGATTTTAGGACACATATAAGTGTAAGAAAACACGATTCCTGGCTGCATCAATATCCATTATATTGGATAAACAACATTATATCAAGTTTAGCATCCTTTAGTTTAAACTGATTATCGTTTGTTTTCCTCACGTTTTCGCATCTTCCCTATTAAATCCATTCACGCTGAAGGCTCTTTTGCCACTCAGTCCAGCTGAGGGCCGTGTCCCGGCAGGAAAGTGATGTCAATGCATACTCTCTATTATTAGAAAATCACAGCCTTAGATTGTTTGCTGGTCTTAGCTGATTTAATCTGGTCTTTCAGTGTGACTATCTGAAAAGTGGCCAAAAACCCTCTGAAATTGCTCAACATACTAGGCAGACTAACAGTTTAGGCTGGTTTTAGGTGTGTTTTTTCAGCAAGGTGTTTCTATATACACCATAAATCTACAATGTTTTTTTTTTTGGTTGGTTGGTTTGTTTGTTTTTTGCTTTAGTTAATAATTGTATAAAATTGCATTTTTCCGGCAGTCTAACTGACAATGTGAATGGTTTACTGGAGTTTTATCTGTAATTCTTTTTAGGGTAGGTTTTATAATATTTGAACATTGCATCTTGTGTATTTTCGGTGCACTAGTAAACACTGCGTAACTGATATAGGACAAAATTTATTTATAAATGATCAATCATTACATACATAGAGCAGTATAAAATTACATTTACATTAAGATTGTAAATAATTGTGCAATGAACAGGAAGACATTGTTGAGATGAAACTGCATCTTAACAGGTTCGGCAGCAGTTCAAGAACTTGTATGTACTGTATTTTTGTGCTCTGCCGTTTGTCTAACTCACACTAACATCAGGTGGAGTGAGTCACCAAGCACCATACAATTAATACATTTGCATTCGTTTCTGTCGAAAGCCCGTTGAGGGTTAGTGCTCGGATGCGTTTACTTTGCTACGATAACGGTCGCGTCGGTGGTCTGAGTGGTCTCCTCATCCGAATTGCTCTCCTGGCTCTCTGTGCTCTGTGAGGAGTCGTCGTCGCTGTCTGCAGCTCCAGGTGTGGCTGTGGTCTCCTCGCTGCTCGGGCTGCTATCTGACTCTTCTTCAGTTTGCTCCTGGCTGGCACTGGCGCTTGCGCTGTCGCTGCTTGTGTCGCCAGCACTTGCCCCCTCGCTGTTGGACTCAGCTGTAGCGTCCTGATTGTCGTTGGGAACGACCTCTTGGGTTCCCAGAGGAGCCTGGCGGTCGTTTGGCTCCATGTTCTCCACCTCTGGGGTGCTGGTGCCCTCATCCTCCAGAAGAGTATCATGCACCTGCAGAGCCTGAGAACCAAAAGAATGTCTCAGCTACAGAGATTCTGGTTTTCTTGTATTAATTGTTTATCAATTTGAGGTATAATTCATGTCTGTTGCATAAATAGTACAGGAGAGTTACACACCATGTTTGTTAAACCTGTAATCTGCATTGGGGAAGCTACTTTAAAAGTGTAACTTGCCAAGCAACATGTTTTAGAACAGGGAGTCAAATTGGTGAATCATTTTTGTGAACATGTTCATTCAAGTGAATCGATTCACTAGAATGAGTCGAATTTTCCGATACCAGAGAGGACTAAAGTTTCTGTTTGCTTTTAAAGATGGTTTCTTTTGATTATTTTAATACTCAAAAGAGAATATAGGGAAATATTACATCATTAATTTATGTTTACTGTTGGCTAAATTTCACATTCACAAACAAAACTTTACTGGATCTAAACTTCTCTTTTCTTTATTCAAAGTGGACTAGTATAAATAGTATATATATATATAAACAAGTATATATAGAAACTACCCAGAGTTCTGTTATTTTGAAAGCATTGAAAACTGTATCTATATTCGTCCTTTGTGTCTTCTTGAGATGTACTTGTTTTTTGTTTTTTATCATGGCAACAAGTCTGTATGTATTTTTTTTCTTTCTTAATTGTCTGATTTATGTACTGTTTAATTTAAAATAAATAAATAAATACATGAATAAATAAATAACAGAGAGGACCGTTTAGAATGAATTGATTCCTTAGAACAAATCCGACTTTCCGATGCTCAGTTCAAGAGTACGAGAGAGAACCGTTTAGGATGAATCGATTCCTTAGATTAAATCTGACTTTCCAATTCTAAATTCGACATACAGTACGAGAGAGAACAGTTTAGGGTGAATCGATTCCTTAGAACAAATCGCACTTTCCAATTCCAAATTCTACATACAGTACGAGAGAGAACCGTTTAGGATGAGTCGATTCCTTAGAACAAATCGCACTTTCCAATACTAAATTCTACATACGATACGACAGAGAACCGTTTAGGGTGAATCGATTCCTTAGAACAAATCGGACTTTTCAAAGCTAAATTCTACAGTACGAGAGAGAACCGTTTAGGATGAATCGATTCACTAAAATGATTCACACATTCCTCCAGCGCTTTACGAGATTGGAGGAGGAGTGAGAGAGCGAGGACCGTTCAGGTGAGTGCATTTGCATATTCCCTCAAAAACAGCATCGTTTGGTTGCTAAATAAAGCTTGTTACTGAAAAAACGACATTATTATGATCATAGTCAAACCTCTGGCACGCTTCTGAAACGCAGTGAAATTAGTAGGGTCGCTAATGTGATTTCACAACCTCAACTCAATTACTAATAAATACCGTTTGATAACAAGGTTCCGCCACAGTACTTTGTTGTACTGTAAGTGTTCTTAACATTTGTACTGCTGTCCACTTTTTTCTTACGTAATTACGGTCTATTTTAAGCTGTACAAAACAGCTGGTTTTGCTGCTTATTATTGCAAATTGTTGTGTCTTACCGTATTGTTTTAATGTATTTTATGTATCTTAATTACGAGTATGCTGGTTTGTAGTGCAAACAGTTTTACCATTTACTGCACCTTGTGTTTCTACTCTTTATTTCCCTATAGCGGCTAATGAACCGGAAGATTTACCCATAGGCTTACTTCCATGTTAAAGAAAAAGGTGTATACATGTACGTTTTGTTTTCCTAACCTTTTCTGTTACTTGTGAACCTTTACAAACGTAAACATTTCTATTTACCTTGTACAGTTTAATTTCTTTCTCTACATCATTGATGCTCTGGTCATCATAGGCAGAAGTTTTCTTGCTCACGAATGTCAAGCCGCCCAACTTGTCGCTGCTGTAGGACTTGTATGGGGAAGGTATTTTTTCGACGTCGTTTGCGTCCACGTAGACAATGGTTTTTTTGTAGTCGCTAGGGTAGCCCATGCTGTCTCCCCGGCCTGTGTTGATGATGGGGTCCAGCGAGGGCTCTGCTGTGGATGGGACAGCGGTGGTCGCAGTTTCTCCAGATTCACTCTCACTGGAATCAGTATCCTAAATGGACAAATATGTTGATGAACAATACAATTGATAATATAACATTGTGTAGCTTTACTGCTAGCAATGTGGATTTGATTTCTGCAGTGTCGTATTGAAATCTTAAATGAAATGAAATATATTGTCATTCACTGTGACTGTTTCACATCCTACGGCAGTTTTGCATTCAGTTTTGACAGGCTAATTGTTCGTAATGGAAACGTGTGGTGTTAATTATAGTGTAAGCACCTTTCCTGTATATTGTTTAGTCCAGTGGTTCTCAACATACGAGTTAAGACCCAAAAATAGCTCACAGGTTGGTCTGGAGCCATGGACAGCACTGCCAGATTTACATAATAAAATGTAAACATGCATAACTAGCATAGTAAAACAAACAAATATTAGGAAAAACTTCCAGTGTCTTGTATTGTTGACATCAAAGTTTGCACATCAACCACAGTAGTTGAAAACTGCAGTTTTATTTTTTGATTTTAGTGCATTTTTGTTTAGTTTTGTATGATTACACATATGCATCTGGCAGAAGATTTACTGTTCGAGCTACTGGAAGTCCACCAATTGATACCCATGATCAGTTCTGGGCTTTGAGCCAAAACCAGTTAAAAACCACTGGTTTAGTCTATTGTCAAATGGGCACAATGGTTCAACATCACAGAAAACATTGCAAGTATTTTAGCATAATCAGAGTGACTCACATTCTCCTCCTTCTCATCTGTTTCAGATTCCTCATCTGCATCCTGCAAATGCAAGAAACAATATTGAGACTCGCAGCAGGGTCACTTGCAGTGCGTCTAGACCAGCGGAAGGCTATTTTTAGAGCCTGTTGTCTTTTATTGGCTATAGTGGGTGTGCAGTGACGTGTGATGTGGTTAAAGGATGAGTTTTCATTTACCTCAGTGTCATCTGCGCTGTCTGTGCTTTCATTGGATTCTGCTGCCGCGGTCTGAAACACAACCAAATGCCTTGGCGTAAATATAACAATACTCACTGTACTACTCGCGTACGTGCCAATTATCACGTCCTTGAATTTTAAAAGCTCACAGGTGGCAGTTTATTCCAGTATTTTGAGATTAAAGGAAAAGTTTACTAGCGTTCACTCATTATCTATTCACCCTTACATTTAACCAAACCTGTGCAACTTCCTTTCTTCAGAGGAATAGAAAAGGAGAATTTCTAACTATGTACTGGTTGATCTGTTCCATGCAAAATTATTAATAGATTAAGTAGATCAACTCAAAATTAGCCAGATTCATGAATAAATATGACAATTTGCCACTTCTGTTATGAAATCTCATACACAGCAAAGATGTAAAATACATACCCTAGTAAATTTTTAGTACATACCCTAGTAAAAAAGTAATAGATTTAAAATGCATTTATTTTATACTAAGTATAGTTCAAGTCTATTATAATATTTACTGACATATTGCTCAAAACTTACTGATATAAAAATTGTAATTAAACTTTATTTGGAGTAGTATTTGTGCACAATGCACATTTCTTAATATTAAGCCTAAAATGTGTTTTAATGTCATTACTGATGAGGATTGTATGATATTTAAATAATATTGGTTTTTAAATGCAAAATATTTAAAGTGTACCTAAAGTAAACTTGCAATAGTTCCACTTTAGCACAATCAAATATACTTAAGTATATCTTTAGTTGGACTTCAGCACTACTTCTGCACAATTAAAGTGCATTAAGTACAAAATTAGTTGGTTCAATTTACCAGACTTTAAATATACCAATTTAGTATAATAAAAGTACAACTGCTGGGTATTTTTAAGTACATAATATGTAAATGTATTTGTAGTATACTTAGCATTAAATACATTTTAAATGCATTTTGGTATTTTTATTTTACACTTGGGTAATAACTAACATTTCTATTTGTTTCTTTATACGAAGCTATTGTATGGCTTCAAAAACTGACTATTTTGTAGCATTTTGTTGCGTCGTCATTAAACAAAATTTAATCTTTTTTGTTGCACAAAAGAACGTAAGGGTGAATGAATACTGGCAGAATTGTAAAATTTGGGGTCAACTATTAATTTATAGACAAAATACAGGTTTAGGGAAGTGTTTTACCTGTGTAGGTTCTGCCTGGAACATAACATCAGCAGCTTTTCGTAGAATAGGAGGTGGCTGTACAATACAGATTTTTTTGTTAAAATCACAATATTATTTTCTGCACTGTATTAATTTCAAAGCAGTGTCCATTTTGTCTATATCAAAAAAGATACTTGCCCGTTGAACAGCCACAAGTTCTTCAGAGCTCTCTGAACTGCTCGCTGAGCGCTTCACCTGAGAAATTAATTAAATTAAATAAATAAATATATATATATATATATACATAAGTGTGAGTGTACAATTAGACAAGAAATGGTTGTGTAAAACTTTCAGTTCCAGATTATTATGGTTATATAAACAGTGAACTTACAGGCAGACAGAAGACTGTGGCGATGAGGAGAGTTAAAACAATAACAGTCTTCATTTTTGCGCAGAATAGTCTAAAAAAGAAGAAAAACAAAAGATCTTCAAAGCAGTTATAAAGAGCATCAGTTTTGACCTTATAAATGTGAGGCTGATGCAGCCCACACCAGCTACGACAAATGTTTTACAGAAAAGATTGCCTGTGCCTTTTTACTTTAATGTTTTGACTATAAAATGCCTCAAGTGGGTATTTTTAGTATTTACGCATTTACCAACTCGGAAGGAAGCATGCCTTTTAAGGGCGTCCTGAAACATGAAACATGTTGGCAAATGCCAAAAGACTTCCTGCCAGTCCTCACCATGAAACATCTCATTTGTTTTCGTGCTACAACTACATTGGATAAAGTATAAGTTGAGTTAGTGTGTGTTTAGCTATACCTATAATGATCTCCTCTGGTGTATAATTCCAGAAGTTATATGTAGACTATGTAGCAGCCACAATCCCGAGAAATAGCACGCCTCTGGCTCCAGACTTAGTTTCTTATTAGAATCTTCAACGCTGTGAGAGCCAAGGCCTGAAATTTGTGGCGTCAAAGGAAATGCAGCGCAGAACACTTCCACAAAGTGTGGAAGCGTTTTGTCGAGGCTGCAGACAAAAGTAATGGTGGCAACTGTCACTCAGCCAGTATTATTATTCTTTTGTATGGAACTTTAATTTAGTGGTTGTGTCGGTGGAATAAATTAGTCAGTTGACAAATTAGTAAGGCCTTTATGTGCCATAGCCACAACTTCCTCTTTCGTCTGTCAAGTTCATGTTAATCATCTCTGCCTATAATAAACTGTGGTTGGAATCATTAAAAAAGCTTCAGAACATCAGTCTTGTACTTACATTGAAGCTAAACGAGAACTGCACGTGAACTTTAATGCTTGTTCTGGAGGAGCTGCATTTGATGTATGAGTTATTTGTCATGATTAAGGGTTAAAATAGCTACACAATCCCAAACTATTCCTACATGTGTTGAAAATGCAGATGCCTGCCAAACCTTAAAAAAATGCAAATACATTCTACGAGTCTTCCAACATCATATTTAAAACCTTTTTTAAAAAAAAATTAGAGTTGTGACTTACCTCTTTCTCTTTGAGAAATGTGAAGTTCTTTGACTAAGTCTGAGGATAGACTGAGGTCCCGTTTATCAGATGAGATCTTGCTATGTTTTGATGCTAGTGAGAGTGGCTGCTGGTTGGCTTTTTAAACCCTGTTCCCTCTGGAAACAGCCAATGGCAGTGGAGCTTGTGATGTCATGAGGTTTACCGCTGCTGTCCCACCTTTTTGCTCCCACTCTTCCTGTGGTTTACATGGCCAGGCAATGCAAACATTCACCACCAGGCATGACATGCAGAAAAAATAAAACACATCCTGTGTTGCACTTAGGATCCTAGATGTAATATTGTCATGCTTATTATCAATATTAAGCATTTACAATGGAGACTCAGTGTCCGCTTTAATTGTTATTATATCGTAAAATGGCAAATAAATATTTAAAGGCTTCAGTTCAGGGGTTTAATGTCTCTGGCTGTAAAGCAGAATGAAGTGTTAAGTGTGTAATCAGTTCAAACTTTAGTAGGGAACAGTTTGTCACAAAATCACAAATAATAAAAGTCTATATTTAGTACTGTTTGCTAGGCATTATTACTTTAAATTTTGCTCACACTTTAGGTTAGGGATTCCAATTCCCTTATGCTACGAACATAACCTCAAATGTGACTTGTTAAGGAAATGTGTGCATTTTTTTTCTTGATCTAAGTCGGTTCATCACATTGATTTTCATCAAGTGTTTTTCACATGAAAAGGTAGAAAAGCATTTTACAGTTTTCCTTTTTTTCCTTGAGTACAGTGATGGTGTGTCATACCAAAATCACATGAATTTCCCATCAGTCTGTATCACTCCTATGATTCACAGTCTGTTTGTAGCAATGCAGTCAGATGTTCAGAATTTACAGTCAACAGTATTTTGAAAGTGTGCCTACTCTGTGCATTTACAACATCGACTATATTGTATGAAAGGAGACCAGACATTTTTGCATTCCCTAACGTCTACTACACAATTATTCACCGTTAACGAGCAGCACTGAACATAAATAAGCTTCTAAAATGATAGCTAGTGTTCATGATTCATGATTTGCTGTGCTGGATGTACCTCAGGGCAGCAATTAAAGAGACTGAATATCAGTGCTAATGATTGACAGGCAGCGTATAGACTTGAAACACTATACATTACTTACATAAGTTGGTAGAATGATTCTTATATAGAGAGTTAAGACAAATATGTCATGGGTAGAAATAAATGGGGAAAAACATCATAAAACATAAAGCTACATCAGACGCGCTAATCGTAGGTTGTCATCTAGGAAGCTTGAGAATGTGTGTGTTAAGACATGCAGCACTGAACCACCATTCATATAAGATGTGAAATGTTTTTCATTTCTTCACTCAGGCTAATGTCGTAAGGGGGGAATGAAGTCTATAGTTTGTGTCTGGAATTTTTTTTTCTTAATGTAAAAATAAGCGCCTTGCTTTCATGCATGGCGGCCAAACCGCCTGTGGCTCACGGATGGATTAACAAAAAAACTCAGAGACACCACCACAACACCACAAGATTACAGAAACTTTCTTGTTTCTGTAAAAAATAATCACACGGACTGGTGTGTTTTCACACCATATGGATTACATAATTCCCTAATTTAAAAACTGAAAATGCAATTCACAGTCAACTTTGTATTTCAAAGTATCATCTGTGTTTTTTTGACATTTTAAAAACGTAAAATGAAAAGCTGGTTTGACAAATTATCTTTCCTACTAGCTAGGCATTATGCAACAAGAGTGAAAATAATATGTAATTTTTCAGTCCACACTGAAAAGGAAAATACTACATGATACTCAGCAAAGTATATTTGATTTGACTATTCAATACACAGATGCTTTGCGGAGAGTGATTTTGAAAGGACGTTTTTCAAGGGAAAGTTGATTTGCAAAAGTACTGGTTTTCTGTCATTGGGCCCTATCATGCACCCTGCGCAATGCGACGCCAGGCACAACGCAAGTGGTTTTTGCTAGTTTCAGCCCGACGCAGTTTCGCATCATTATGGTACAAGATTATCTTGTTTAAATCAATGTGATAAATGAGTTAGGTCAAAAGTAATCTAAAAGTAATCAAAAAGTAATCTGATTATATTACCTAAAATGTGCAATGTAATGGATTATGTCACAGATCACAATTTTTGTCATGTAATTTGGATTTACACAAACAAATTATAATTTGCAAGTAATCTACCCATCTATGGTTCAAGCGCATTGTTGGTGCATTTGAGGCAACTGAAAACAATTGCACCATTGACCAACTAAAACCTGGTCTAAAGTCAATTGCGCAGTATTTTCTTATTTATTTAAAGGGCGTGTTAGTAATATGTATAATACCTTTAATACGTTAATACATTACACTCTGCTTATTACACACACAGGGACGTGCAGCAGCACACAAATACAAATTGTTGTGAAAACCTGGCAACCCTGCCATTTCCTCTCTGGAGAAGTGTTTAGTCTTTGCTCTTGCAAATGTAAATAGCAAATCCATAGTGCAAGTGCAACTGGCGCCTAAAGGGAATGGAAGATGAGACTCTGATTGGTTTATTGCACGTTACGCCTAAAACACACCCATGACTCATTAAAAGAATAGGCACAACCAAGCAAAAGTGGAGTCGGACACACCCCAAGTGCACCTGCGCAATGCGCTTCAGACCATGTGCTTATTTCATTTAAATGAGCCCATTGTCTTAAACTTTATGCAAAAGCAAAGACAGGTGTAATGTGTGTTCTCTTGGATATGTTAAAGCCAAGAAAAGTTAGGCAGAAGAGCACTGCAGTATTGAAAAGATAACAGCAGTTTAGTTGTGAAGTTCTAATTCTCAGTGTGAAATACACTTTTTCAGAGAAAAAACAGATACGTCTAGGCTCAGTTTAGGGGTGGTGGTGTTTTGGCGATCTTTTTGCCTGAATTAAGATGAGCTGCTTATATTCTTGTAGCAGATGTAGTAAAATTCATGTGCGTGGATAATAGATTGTAGCCGTATTGTGTACATTGAGAAAAGGAAAGGGCCAAGTACCGAACCCTGAGGTATCCCCTTGACTGAAGTGACTTAGATGCCTCTTTCATCCACAAAACCCTGAACAGTTTACCTGTGAAGTGAGATTTGACCAAGCAGTGCCATGATGACAGGTGTATAAGAAGAAAATATGGTGATTTAAAGTGTGGAAAACTAATAAACTGGAAGGATCTCTTGCAAAACACATATGTGACCTTGGACCACAAAACCACTCATAATGTTATTTTTTTTTTTTATTGAGTTTTATACATCATCTGAAAGCTGAATAAATAAGTTTTCCATTGATGTATGTAATCTGGAATCCAAGGATGCAAAAAATCAAAATATTGAGAAAATCATCTTTAAAGTTGTCCAGATGAAGTTCTTAGTAATGCATATTACTAATCAAAAAATTAAGTTTTGACATATTTATGGTAGGAAATTTACAAAATATCTTTATGGAACATGATCTTTACTTAATATTCTAATGATTTTTGGCATAAAAGAAAAATCGTTTTTGACACATACAATGTATTGTTGACTTTTGCTACAAATATACCCGTGTGACTTATGACTGATTTTGTGGTCCAGGGTCACATATGAATCTGAAGAGTGATTAGCAGGTTGCAACTCATTCAAGAATCTTTGCTTGAACCATGAGTGAGACGAGCATTTTTTTTGTGTTTTGTGTACGTTTTCTAGAACAGTTTTGGCATTTAATATGCATGACGTTAAACTCAGCTAAACTTTCATGAATCCCAAATGATTTGATTTGAGGGTAAATATTCACTTACAGGACCAAGGCTAACATTAGAAAATGTTTATGTTCTGAACTTAACCCTGCTTTAACTGATGAAAGGAAAAGGATGACTTACTTGCTGACCCAAGACGAATCGTGACTGTCCGATGACATTTCAGTGTTACCACAAGTCTACGTGTGGTGATCTTCTTTCCACAATGTCTGTGTTTTATGCAGGATGGACTTTATGAACTCGGTGAAGCATGCACAAGGACTGCATTCTAATCAGCCTAGTCTTTGCTTCTGTACTGTGGTTTGGTGGCTTTGGAAATTAAGTAAAAAAGGCCACATGGCTTTAATTCAGCCCTGATCCACAACATTAGTTTATGAAGTTGATGTCACCCTTTACAAGACTTAAACCAATGGAGTTCCAACTTGTGTGCCATTAAACAGGACCCAAACCATTAATCTTTGAGGTCAGTTTGTTTGGAAATGTTCTGTAGGAACACATTACCTATATGGATTGTACATACCCAGGCATGATTTTAAAAGAGCATTGAATTAAACTATCAGCTTCTGTGCTGTTAAAACTATATTAGGCCATTAATATCAGATGCGGTCTGGATTACACTGTTTTACAACTGGGGAATAACATGATCAAGACCTACAAACCATTGAGACACTTTTATGGTTATAGCAATGGAATATCTGTATAAGCCAGTCAATAAGAAAAATTCTGACTTGCACTTTGTAGTCATCAGCTATATGTTAGGCAATGTATATAAATATTTCAAAGTCATAAAAAATTGGCAGGGTATGTTAACCACCAAGCGTGTAGGTTTAAATGGTAGGTTCTTACCCCAAAAGTTCAGCAGACATGTCAAATGCATGTGCGGCTTCAGTTAAATTCCGTCTGGATCAATTTAGGCATGGAATTCTTGGAAGGACTGGGTGAAGGTGATGAAAACACAAACAGGAAGTTATACAACATCTTTCTGAAACTGGATGATAACTGTGGAGGAACCTACTGACTCTATGAGGGCAATTAATCTGAAACTGATCCACATAGATTTGCTATATTCAACAGATGTGGTCATCTTGCAAACAGAATAAAAAAAAAAAAACACATTAAGTGGAAACAGTGATATACAGTAGAAAACAGTACATTAGAGGTCATATTATACTGTATATAGATTGACTCTAATGTGTGTAAAGATATACAAAGCTTTGAAAGAGACTTTCAGTTGGTTCTGTATATTATGTAATGTTATTTGGGGCCTGGAATGGGAAAAAGAATTTATATCCTTGCTTTTCCCACTTTGGATGCAGCTTGAACATAAAACACCCAAAAGTTTTTACTGTCTAGATACAACAGTAACACAATAAGAATAATAAAATTAATCTTGTGGAAACCTCTTAAAACAAGGAACTTCTTCCATCAACAAAACAATTTTGTTCTGCTTGACGACAAAAAAATGGGCCAGGCAGAACAACAATGCATTATATTCTGGTTTGGGATTTTTTATTTTTGGATTGAACATTTGAGAGGATGAATTGCAGTGCACAGAACAAATAACATTTTTAGATGTAATGATTATTGAAGTTTTTGGTTAACCTTCTCAAACTACTAACAAATTTCAGGAACTAAATTTACCACTAATAATGTTCATTTGATGTTTAATATGTGAGTTGTTAAAACTTACGTCCACATCTTTTTCTCTACCATTTGATTCCACAAATGATTGTGTCCATGTCTTATATCAGTATCATCTCAATGAACATTTATGCCGCAGGGTAATATAAGCAGTTTCAGATGAGTCAGTGTGAACAAGCAACTAAAGCAACTAAAATGCTTATGGGAAAGGAGATTGTTTTGCAATAAAACACTCTTTTGAAATATATCTGGATTAGTGTGAATGTAGGCTTAAAGGGATAGTTCAACCAAAAATGAAAATTACCACATGATTTACTCATCCTCAAGCCATCCTATGTGTATATGACTTTCTTCTTTTAGATGAAAAAAGCTTGACAACTATTCACTGCTGTTATAAAGCTTGGAAGAGCCAGGACATTTTTTTAAGTATAACTCTGATTGTATTCATCTGAAAGAAGAAAGTCATACACCTAGGATGCCTTGAGGGTGAGTAAGTCATGGTGTAATTTTCATTTTTGGGTGAACTATCCCTTAAATCTTGTTTTAAGACATCTTAATTAACATGGGTAATTGATACAAATATAGTTTGGAGTTGGAATCATGGCAACTTAACATTTTTAGTTAATATATTTATGGATATTATATTACCTAGTTAATTAACTAGTTAAAGGAGAACTCCACTTCCAGAACAACAATTCACAAATAATTTACTCACCCCCTTGTCATTCAAGACGTTCGATCTGTCTTTTTTTTTTTTTTGCAAAATAAAAATTTGTATACTTTTTAAGCACAAAAGCTTGTGTAGCACTAGTTCTGGGGTACTACGTACTACTTGAATTACGTCGAAAGTTCACGCGGAACGTAGGCGGAACTCAGTGTTGGGCAGTACCGTGGCTACAAGTAGTGACGCTACTAGCTTAACTACATTTCCCAGTAGCGTGGTGGTAGCGTCGCTGTTTTCTGAATCAAATAGCTTTTCAGTAGCTAAGCTCTTATTTTGATCAAGTAGCGCGGTAGCGTCAACAAAAGCTAAAAGCTATCTATTTTTCAATACTTTAAGCTCAAATCGGAAATATAACTGCTACGGATCACTGATCCTGGGTCAGTAAGCGACGTCACCGCCACTAAACCTCGTGACGCCATTGGCTCATTAAACTGTCAGTCAAACCTTATTAATCCTCCCACCTCTCTCGTGAATGAAGTGCGGCGCGCAGTTTGAAGCATCTCAGAGTGTTTGCAGACTTGATGTAAATAAAGAAGTGTTGATTGAAAAAGTACATGTTTTCTGTATTTATAATACAGCACTGTATTTATAAAGGCTAATGGTTTTTTTGCATTCAAGGAGATGAGAAAAGTGTGTCTTAGTCTAGCATTTGTTGTCGAGACACCCAAATTGCTTATGTGAAGCGCTGAATCTTTATATTTTAGCTAAATGTCAGAAAAAAACTGAGCGCCCACGTAGCAACAGAAAACTGTATAATCTGCAATGCAAACGCGTGAATGCAATGCACGTACTGCCTCTATTGTAGCGGTATTTAGAAAAAAACTTAGTACTTGAACTAGTGGTGGGCGCCTTGATTTTAGTCTTTGAAGCAGGCTACTGCTCTGGGAAGATCTCAAACTCAGAAGAACGAGATGGGGAGTGGGTGGGTGTGGGTTGTCAAATTCATGGCGAAAGGCAAAATGTTTCGGTTCGTTCTTAGCAAAACAAACAAACAAACAAACAAAAAAACCGATCAGGTTCCATAGCGAAATAAGAATTAAACAGTGTTCTAGTCTAAACGAATTATAATATTCTTTGCTAATATTCTTGACACTTCAAACTGCTTTGGACTTTGCAGTATCGAATTATGCCTTTACTATGACAAAAAAGCCGGAATATGCTATTCAGCTGTTTGATCGCGCACTATCACTGCAGCCTGTTCATTTGAAAAATAAAACACAGTCACCCAAAAGTTACACTAGTCAATTTAAATAGTCTGTGTTACGTGCAGTTCAGCGTGAACACCGGTCCCGTGGCACATTTTTGCTCATCATGAGATTTTCCGTCGACGTGCATGAAGTACAAAGCTTACCCAATGCATAATATTTTCGCTTCAAATACATTGCAGATATGGAAACATTTGTATTTGTGGCGAGAGAGGTAGTCTACATAAGCCCAACTTTACTTTCAGTTTCGCTTTAAATTTGTTTTGGATTGTTTAGACAAATTTATTTATTTATTTATTTATTTTTTCATCCTCGTTCGGTTCTGAATACGGTTAAAGTTAAAGGATTTGTTGTGGAGTGAGGGAAGTAATGTCGGAACATTATAACATTACGCTGTAGGCCTGTTCATTTCAGAATATAATAAAATATGACTTATAGGCCTAGCCGCCGTGACCTGTCGGGTTTAATTTTTCCTCTCAAAGACGTACAATTTATGTTAGCATGTTTTTTTAAAAAAAAACTTCGGCAAACGAAAATAGCTGCTTGATTCGGTTAAATATTCTTAATGTCAGTTAACAAATTTACAATAGAATTTAGCTTTGCTTCCAAGATAGTAACAGGGTCTGGGCCAAATCTGGCTTACATTTGGCACTTGTTTTTTATTCACAGTCTTGTATTCATGAAATCAATTACTATCTTTAAAAATGGCAGTAAATTAAAGTGCTGTTTTTGTGCGGTCTGTCATATTTCAGTAGCTATATACAGCAAAACTACAGCACTTCCATTAGGCTATTTTTTTACGAAGCTGTCAACACTGTAAACTCTGATGGCATGCAATCAGTTGACAAACACCCATTCATATATAGACTATGTTATTCAATTATATGTATAAATTATTTTATTTAAAAATTTCGTGTTTTCCCTGTTTTATTCATTCAACATTCTGAAACAGGTGCCATTGTTTTAAAAAAAATGTTTTTCAAGAAAGAATTCAACCCCCAACCCCCCAAAATATGAGATAAACCCAGCCCTGTACATTATACTGATTTTTTTGCCAAATTGGTTTGGAAGAGTGGTTGAATAAACAATTAAACTGGACTTTTATGCCTGTATGACTGACAATTTAATTGATCACTGAGAGAGCATTGACTTGGTATGATGTTGGTTCAATAGAAAAATGAAAATGTAAAAAATAGCTTAGATGTAGTAAACTACTTTTGCCATGTTGCTGGAGCTTAGCTTGCTACATTACCCAAGGCTGTAGCTTTAGTATAGTTAAGCTTCATTTAATGAAGAGTAACTGTTAGCTTAGCTCACTACATTTTCCAAGTAGCTTGCCCAACACTGGCGGAACTACAGACCCAGTGTTTACAAAGCGACGTACAAAGACTAAGAAAGTTAAAGTAAGTCAAACGCTGTTTACAAACAAAAAGGTACAACGTGTCAGACAATTCTGAAGTTGTAGGACACACAGTTTGTTCATCAATCAACAGCCCCATAAGCTCAACCAATGCAGTGTAAGCTGAAAAAAGAATTGATTAGCTCATCTCTCGAGTCTTCGGGTTCAACTCGTTTGTTTATCACGTGACAGCCCAACGACCCATTACTAATTTGTTGCATCGTGGATGCGCATCCCAGAGTCTGTGCTACACGAGCTTTTGTGCTTAAAAAGTATACACATTTTTATTTTTCGAAAAAAAATGACAGATCGTTTCGCTAGAAAAGTTCCTTCTTCCTCAGCTGGGATCATTTAGAACCCTTTGAAGCTGCATTTAAACTACATTTTGGAAGTTCAAAATCGGGACACCAATGAAGACCATTATATGGAGAAAAATCCTGAAATGCTTTCCTCAAAAACCATAATTTCTTTACGACTGAAGAGTGATGAAGGGGGTGAGTAAATTATTTGTAAATTGTTGTTCTGGAAGTAGAGTTCTCCTTTAATAACTAGTATATTAACTAATATATTAACTAGTTAATATATTAGTTAATATACTTACGAAGGAAAAACAATGGGTTAAGAGCCAGGGGTGTAAACTTTTGAAAAGAATGAAGATGTGTACATTTTTCTTATTTTGCTTAAATATCATATTTTTTTTTCATTTAGTACTGCCCTTCAGAAGCTACAGGAGATACTTATGTGTTTACCAGAAGACAAAATAAGTTAAATGTACCCTGATCTTCAAATTCAAAAAGTTTTCACCCCTGACTCTTAATGCATCGTGTTTCCTTCTAGAGCATCAGTGAGCGTTTGAACCTTCTGTAATAGTTGCATATGAGTCCCTCAGTTGTCCTCAGGGTTAGTCATTGTCAGAAAGGGTTCAACTACACAAAAATGCTGAAAAAACAAAGAATTTGTCGGACCTGAAGGATTTTTATAAAGAGCAGTGAGCACTTTAACCATTCAGGACAAACATGGGGCTCATGAACAAAAAAAATACAGCTGTGGATCATTCAGGTAACAACACAGTATTAAGAATAAAGTGTATGTAAACTTTTGAACATAAATTCAATTATTATTTTCTCTTGTGGACTATATGTAAATATATTATATGTGAAATATCTTATTCAGGTCACTACTAAATAAAAAATAGCATGCTTTTTGTATGATCCTTCTTATTTTTGTAAAATAACATGTAAAATAACATTTTGCAGATTCTGCAAGATGTATGTTAACTGTACCTGTTCAAATTGATATACTTGTCTTTCCCTGATTCTCTATACTTTTACATTTATTATTTAGAGGTGCTGGGTCAGAGGCTTACCGCATTTCTTCTTGGATGTTTACGTCATGTCTGGAAATAAAGAAAACAAGACTTTGGACTAGTCAGCTAGCTTGCATTTAACATGGACAGTTCTAAACACCAACCCTCGTTAACCTCTGAGGAATCAACTAATGTCAAAACAAAGAAACCTCAAACTGTGGAGTCAAAATAGTAGAATCAGAGCCAAAACTTTACTGGAAATAATTCTTATTATCAGTGGGGTGTGTTACATAATGACAGATCCACCCTGAAATAATGTGCAATGCGTCCCAGAAGTAAAAATTCCACTCATTTTTTTTCATAGGCGAGTTGATTTTTAATAGAAACATATACACGTGTAAAGACAGAACTACTGTGAGCTTTGAGTTTGGTAATCAATGGTTTATGCTTTTGCTGAAGCCATCAGCATGCATTTTCATAACTTATTTTTTAAGAAATTGTGTTTAACTGCTTTTTCTGGTGAAAAACTCAACAAACATGATTGTGTAAAGAAATCTCCACCAATGAGAAAATCTCAAAAAGGCACCTTGCACCCTTTTCTTTGTGTCTGATTTTCAGTTGCTTCAAATCAAAGTTTGTAATGTTGTCAGTGGTGGACGTACACAAGTTGGAAGTACACAAGTTGAGTACTTGAGTAAAAGTACAGATACGTATAATAAAATTAGCCATTTCTGTCATGCTACCTCAATTTGAGAGCCGCAGTTTTTCAAAACCAAATCTTTTACAGTAAATGGTTGTGTTTTGGTCAAAGCGACGTGACACGACACATGTCTTTCATGAAGTCTTTGTTTTTTTTCATCCCACATGTCTCTACCCAGGTTGTGTGCGCGGATGTTATACCGTCTGCTGTATTTTGATTTCCACCCCCATTTTCCACCATGACTGGAGAACCATACTTCCTGTTTCTGTGAACTACACTGAGTTCAGGCTGAGGATCTCATGTCACTGCTTTGTTTGACTACAACAAATCTAAACAATCAGATCAACAGAAAAAAACAGAAATCTAAAAAATGAGCCACAAGAATTTCACCAATAATACATGTTAACAATTAACTTGCATTTCAAAACTGTGTGATTGTAGTGCACCACTGAATTTATTAAGTTTCTGCCAGTTAGTAATAATGACATAAGTATCGCCTACGCAGTCTGTACCATTTCATACCCAGGATGGAAATAGTCTATAATAGAAGGTACATTTCCTGTCTGGTAAGATTGTTTTGGACGGTGTCTCAAAGTGCTTGCAGTATTTAATGGTTATCATATTGACAGTGGACTTTGCTGTACTAGTTTGCAGTAGATCTGTCAACTTATTTTGTTATGAATAGCTAAAAACAAGCTAGCGTTTAGCAAACAGTACTACAAACATAATTGGATTCAGTTGTGTTTAATGTTGCAGCTCAAAACGCATAAACCATTTCCTGTAGACTTGTTTCTGTTGTTATAAGTTTGTGTTTTTCATAAAGGGGTGAACACGGGTGTGACTAGACCCTGGCTTTTGGGCTACTGCTCCAAATGTTTCTTCTACAACCCCAGATCTTATTTTCTGCTTTTTTAAAGCTTCTGAAAAAAATTCTTTATTATGTTTATATGCACACTGCAGCAATTTAATTGAAGGAAACTGAATAAATGAAAAAGACAAAGCGAATAAAAACTAAACAAAACAATCCACTTTCGCTCATGAGATTTGACTAGTCCAGATTTGAGGCGCCTCCACACATGGCTGAGGAACGGTATGGGCCAGACATGTTTGAACAATTTACACATCATCCCAATGGAAAAGAATGTGTGTTAAATCCATTAAAGAAGATACTGTTCTTAACTGTCTCACAAACCTTCATGCAAGTTATTTGCCTCAGGCACCTCAAAAATGAAGTGTATCACTATACTGTCTAATGGGATAGTCAAAATATCAATAATTATCTAATGTCTGCTGGATATTTGTCTGGTGTATAAGATAGGCCTACAGCTCTGAGACCACTGCAAAAAAAGAAAACCATGATTATAAATTTATCCAGAATCTTGCCGCACTACTTGGTCATTTACCCACATGTAATGGAAACAAATTCATTTTTATTTTTATCTGGAGGGGTTCTCAAGGGCTGAGCACCCTGGATCATCACTGATCCTTCACCAAATTTTACAGTGGGTACAAGACACTAGCTGTGTTTCTATCACCCTATCACATTCTTAAGTATTGCACCAGAAACGAGTAATAAAAAAATGCCAAACTTCAAACAAAAAAATATTTATTCACAAAATTATTTGTATGCTCACTTGGTTTTTGACTTGTGCAAAAAAGGGTTAATGCGAATAATGGGAGATGGAAATGCATTTGGCAAATAAATTGCTCCATGTGCATCAACAAAGTCTTTACCTGTGCATCAGCAAAGTCTGTGACTTTCCGAGATTGGGACTGATCTCATTACACAGAAATGTTGTTACGGTCATTCTGAAATGGCCGAACAAAGTCTGTCATCAAAGTATTTCTGTATAATTTCTTCCCAGAACTCCCAGAACATGACTGCGTTATCCAACAGCAGGCCTCCACCTCCGAAAGCGAGGATGATGGGGAAACCAGAGGAAAGAAGGAGCCCGGTGGGCCGAAGGGGTGGATGGTCAAGGTGCAGACAGAGTCTGTGGCAGAAGCTGAGAAACGACTGACCGAGGTTTGTCCGGATGGATGAGGGAGCCCAGAAGAGTCCTAGGGCAGACTGGCCTTTGTGGAGACAAAGGAATGCAGAGCCAGAGCAGAGTCGACGGGCTGACAGGACGAGGTGGAGATATGGGCCTTGAGGGCTGAAGTGCAGCCGGGGACTCAGCGCAACAGAAAGCTGGTGGAGGGGAAGCCTGAAGCGAGGCCGATGAGCCACACTGAGCTAGCAGTGAAGACAGAGCTGTGGAGCTGGATGACACCAGTGGGGCTGACAAATCCAGGGAACTGGCCAAAACCAGCTGAGGAGATGAGACTAGAAAATCCGAAAGGTACATTAGAGGAGGAAGATCTCCAGACAGGACAGACAAAACCAAAACAGAACATGACTATGACAGTAGCCCCCCCTTCGAAAGATACGTCCTTGCACCATAAAGAGTACATGGAGGAATGGAGGAAGTTTCAAAGGAGGGCATGGAACTGGGGATGAACAAGGACGATGAAGGGGGTGATGAAGGGAAACCCAGCTACAGTGGCCTGTTAGTCCAGACTGTTGGCTGAACGTCTAATGCATATGGCACACAAAAGTGGAAACAATTCAGGAGTTTCAAAGTCGTCATCAGATTGGTATTATTATAAAGGATTTCTGGGAGATGCGTGTCACGTTCAATAACGTTCCACCTGGAAACAAAGATGCTGTGATGCTAAACCCCCTCATAGAAGAAGAAAGCTGTTGTGCTTACAACTGTGAGCACTTATCGGGATCAATTAAACCCTGGATTTTCAAAAGTATATGAAATATTTAAAATTTGCAGCACAAAATCTTTAAAAAAAACGTTCAAGAGTTTTAAATACATAACAATAAATCTGTTATTGTGGGAAAATTTCCACGCTCCATGACGCGGCACAAAATGAAATGTGATTGGTTGCTTTACCTGTCAAACATATGGCCTCTTGGATGGGCCTTGGCCATTCAAAGTGGCCAAGGTTCTCAGACCTTCTGCCATCAGGCTGAAGTTGTGGCTACACGAGACTAGCGGCTTGTAGGCCTCTCCAGGTTGAGCAAAGATGAAAACTGGACTCATCAGAGAAGGCCCAATCTCTATGGTCTTTTGCATACCTCAGCCTGGCTCTTCTTTGCTTTTCATTGATGAAAGGCATTTTTATAGCTTTGCACGACTTCAGCCCTATACCAAGGAGCCTGTTTCGAATTGTCCTGGAATTTGCCATTCTTTTTGTAGGTCACTTGATGGCATCCTGTGATTGTTAAGTGGCATTCGGATGAATTGGCAATTATCCTGGTCAGCAGAAAGTTGTTTTCACTCTCTGTCGGTCTGTAGCTTTGTTGTCCCCAATGTCTGCTGCTTGTTCTTGTTCTAATGAACCGCTTTCTGTGAAATTTTAAGAATGGATTCCATTTACTTCTGAGGTACTGCTAGCACTGTTTTTGCCATCCTATTACAAGAGGATAGTTATGACCACAGTAGTGTTTTTTATACTTTTTTCTCGTTAAATAAGATTTGGTTTAGGTGATGACCTAATCAGTACTCATTAAGCAGAATGAGGTGTGTCTGTATTGGAATTCAATAGGCACTGGAATGGAATTGCTGCCATACATGTAGACATGCTGATCTAAAAAATCTCAATCCCATCATTCACCCAAACAACATTTCAGTCATAAGGATACTTTTGTGTTTTATTTACCAGTCATAAGAAGCTACTGTTTTTATTTGGCACTAAAGAAATAGGGTTAGTAGTACACTTTTAAACATGTAAAAAGTGCTTTTTGTTTGTTACAATAATTTTCATAGGTGTTACAACCACTACAATATAACATATTTGTTAACAAATAGAACTGGACCTTGTGAACTAAGTTTTCAATTGAGCATGCAGAAACACTTTACAATAAAAGTAGATGGAATACTTACAATTCATTATTTAAGACCTTGGGTAACTGTTTCCAAGTACCGTTGATAAAGCCTAGTGTCAGTATTTAGACAACGTTTTGAGATGAAGGCATTAATTCAGCCATCAAATATCAGGTGTCTTTGCTTAAAACTTTCTAACTGACAATTACGATTTAAGCATTTGACTCTTTTCTGAGGTGCCATTGCTGTGGTCATCTGAAAGTAATGGTTCACTTTAATGACTTGTGAAATGTGAGTTTGTCCAGCCAGGCCAACATTTAATCCCATTCATGCCAACATTAAGTCAACACTATCATTAAAAACAAGCTCATTAGTTTCACCGCAAAAGGACCTTAAACGTGCTTGTTAAAAAAGCAATTTAATGTTGCATTAATTAATAGGTGTAATATGAAGAATGTTCATACTGGTAAAAGAACAAACAGAAAGTATTGCATATTGTAATTAGCTGACATGATAACTTGGACATTATAGTGGTAATTTATTTTTGTTTATATAGATTGACAAACAATGGCCACAAAAGATAATAAGGTAGTGAGTTTATTGTGTTATTGACATTGTATGACATTCTTCATGAAGCATTCCAAAAGCATTACGAAAAGTTCACTCAGACACATTCACTTCACTTATCACAATAATATTGCGAACACATTTCCATAAATTATTTATAAAAAAGATTATATTACTTCTTTACAAAGTAAATATACTTTTAGTGTACTGTATTGCAAATACAATTAAGTCTTATTTTATATGTGCCTTTGCAGCTTATGTGCAACTTACATTGGTTCAGAGATAATGGATTGAAAACAAGGGTCCTGTTTTAACTGAACACTGATCACCATATCGGCGACACAAGACACACCATTTTATTACACTGTTTACATTGTTGGTTGAGTTTGGCCAACAATTAAGAAATATAACATGTTGTGGCTTACTGCCAGTTTTATGAGACACTTTATTGCTATGTAGATCTGTTGCCCAGTGTAAAAACATAAACACGAATGCAAACATCTGAAGAACTTAAATGTTAATGAAGAGGAAAAACACTTCTTAGGGAATGGGGTAAATGGGTGGGATATAGAGGGGCTCTACAAAACATTTAAATGTACACTAAAATGAACTGTTAAAAGTCTCTAAGGGTTTTTTAAAAGGTTTTCCTGATCATTTTCACTTGGGTAAAGACAGAGTTTATGGGTGGTATTAAAACCATTTTTTTGCTTGACTCATGGACAAAAACATCTTTGCTCATTATGTAATGCTGTCTGTCCCTGTCCATGTCTGGATTTTTAAAACTAGCTCCACTAAATGTCATTCATTCAAAGGAAACTTTAGTGTTGTATTGCTGCACAGTTCCCCTAAAGGTCATTTAGACCACATATGTAGAACCAGAATCAGGATCCAGCTTGCCAGGCTAAGTATGTAAGCAATTTTATCATATACATGTCAACACATATATCAAACACACATACGTATGCCATTAGAACTCTGCCAAAGGCAACACATCATGAGACATAATGTTGAATGTAATATATTTATACATCCAGTCTTAGGTGACTGTCTAGTTTTAGTTCTATCTGGTCAACCTTTCAGATTTTATTCTAGTTTTTGCTTAACTCATATTACAGTTTTGCTAAGGACACATATTTCACATTTTCACATGTCTTATGCCAATGCGAGAAGTCTTCATATATGATAATAAATTTGCTTAATTTTTTCATCCTGATCTCATGACAAAACTTACTTGTGGGAAATCTTTCACAAGATGCAAAATATGTACCACCATGTACATTTTCAAACATATTCAATGTGAAATGTCCACTGAGTAGCACTAAAATAGTGTTTGTTTTTTCTCCCTCGGAATAGATGAATGTACATATGGTAAGTTTTATGTGATGTTGGTTTTGTACGTGTCACCACAGTTCTGAAATGTTTATTGAACGTAAAAACGCAATCGGGAGCATGTTTTTAGCTTGTTTGTATTGATTCTGTGGACTTTAACAGATAATCTAGAAAATATCTCCAGTTGATGTAGACTCACACAATGCATCAATGGTAGGAATATAAAAACTGACACGCATAGGAATATCTAAACATCCCCACTGAGCTTTTACTTTGCACAAATGTAAAACATATTACACATATAAAATATTATGTTTATCATAATTATGGCAGAATGAGTCATTCTTTTTTTTCCAAATGGCTGAACGAAATGTATCATACACTAAATATAGATCCTCCTTGAGCTCAGTTTTTAGAATTTCAAGTGGTTTTCTTCAGGCACAAGAAGTCTGAGTATTTAATTGTGCTATAATAAGGTGTAATAACAAAGTGTACAGCCAATATTTTATCCACAAACTACCATTTCAGTAAGTTGAGAAATCCATTCATATATATATATATATATATATATATAAATGTGAGGTCCCTTAGTGGTGCAAATGTCTCATAAGAGTATGACTGGTAGTAACAGGAAAGTATATATTGCTAAATTTTTCCCGATGTGTAGCATGTCATAAGATGTATGTTTTTAAGTTTCTGTTTTAAACATGTCAAGTTCTTCACTGGTCTATTTTTAATGACTTAGTCTATTCTTCTATAGCAGAATGAACAAATGTTTTAATAGATGTGGTCATACCAGTACATGCAATAAAAGTCCAATTAAACAAAACTGTAAACTTTCATTTTTTCATAGGAGGAAAATGATTATCAGCAAAAGTTGTAGTTAATGGATTTACCACCAGATCGACAACATATTTAGAATAGAAGTCATAAATTTCATATCAGAATGCCAATGGAACAACTGAGAAAAATGGAAATTCCCAGTTGAATGAGACCTCAGAGATCTTAAAAAAATATTATGATCTCTTGTTGAAAACATATACAAATGTGCACTATTACTTCATAGCTTTATAATTGTATGACTTATTATATAGTACGCTGACCTCCAATTTAGACGGTTTATAGACTATGATTATGTATTAAAGCTCAAATAGCACTTGCAGAACTGCATGCTTGTTTTGAACAAGAAAATGTTGTGCAGGGTGCTATTTTACTGCAGGAAAACTGCATATTGTTCTTTATAATTCTGTAATGACTGAATAAATCATGCTTCATTTAATATTGTAATTTATAAAAAATGATGTATGCAACTAAATATTTCCACATTTGTCAAGCACTGGTGTTCATGATTTAACAGTGCAAAAAGAATATTTACAATGTTTATTATTTACTATACTTAGAATTTGCACAACTCATTTATAGTTTAGGTAAAACTAAGCCTGTGCACAATATCCAAGGAATAGGATTCAAATGGCATTTCTGTATCTAAGATTATCCCTGGATGTGCCAGGGAAAGTTTCAAATAAGTAAATACCAGAGAAGGGAACATACAAAAAAAGTTCTGGTCTTATAAAATATGTTTTTCAAACCACGTTTGTCGCTGCAAGAGCCTCAAAGACTTGACAAAACAAATGAGCAAATATATAAAAACGTGTTCATGACCATTATGTGGAAATATTTCCCTATTATTTCTAGGAATTTAGAAGAAGATGTAAACAAACTTAAAGTCTTCCCGTCACTATTACTATTGCTCATGCTTATGGGATCAAACGCCTAAAAATGAGCATTAAACTCTGGCACATAATTTGTTCTTGACAAAAATTCTTATAGACATACATTAAAAAGCTAAGGCATTTGTGTGTGAGTGTGTTATAAGTCTGTCTATATTTAGGAATAACATGGGGAAAGGGCCAGCAAAAGGCTTTTCGGGGCAGTGTGTGGGAGAAGGGTGTTCATCGAGAGAAGTCTGTTGCGGTTGACAGTAAATCCTCCACAACTAGCTTCTGGAGCCCCACACCACACAAATTTGCTCCCCAAACCTCTGGCACAGCTGTCTGTTTACTTTGGGAGCTGTTTTCTGTCTGAGAGAACACTTGTTTCACAACGCTGCAAGTTTAAAGACAACTGGCACACTGAAAGGAATTTGCTTATGTGCTACATACACTTTGGCTGCTTGTTACATAACTCTAAATGTGTAGTTGTTTTGTGCTGTTGAAATGTGTCGCCTATGGCGAGAGATGATGTTCAGTTTTCACTACACTAAAAGCATAAATGATGTTGAGCTCATTCTTTATTGTAGAAGAAAAAATACATTTTCATGAGCTTTATTCTTGGTTTACATTATTTTTTTCCATTATAGACACTACCAGTCAAAAGTTTTTGAACAGTAATTTTTTAATGTTTTGAAAGAAGTCTCTTCTGCTCACCAAGCCTAAATTTATTTGATTCAAAGTATGGCAAAACAGTAAAATTTTGAAATATTTTTACTATTTTAAATAACAATGTAATATGTGTATATACATATATAGAAGTATTTCTATGTTTTATATATATGATGAATGTTCATATAGATTATAAAGAAGTACTTTTAGAAGCTGTACAAATTACAAATAAATTATAATCATTGCAAATATTCTTTTTGGACTCGTAAATCACAACAGTGGTTGTCAAAATGTGGAAATATGTGTTACATTTTGTTGCATGAATTATTTACAAATAACTATATAAAATTAACTGTCTGAAAGCATATATGTGCACACATATCTGAAAAATTCTGACCACATCTAAAATCATGTCTTGTGAAAAACATTTTGCGATAGAAACATTTGTTTAAATAAACCAGCCAATTTCTCTGCCTTGCTTTCATAGCTAGCATTTTGTGTATCCTAAATATACACAATTAAATGACATTTTCATTTGCATAATTTGACAAAATTATAGCTTAATTGGAAATGACGCACAATAAAATTTTCTGCACTTTTCAAGTGATGTTTACTTTTTTCAGTATTTATGCACTGTTGTCTCACAAGTAAAATAACTGGGGGAAAGCTGATTGTTTTGGTGGAAATAATGGCAGTGGGACAGTGGATGTTTTTGAACAATGTATATTAATTATTTTCACACAAAAATATTGAAATTGTTTATATCTGTAAATGCTTTTTTATATCATAATAGTTTTTAACTAGGGCAGTCAAATGATTAATCACGATTAACTTCATCTAAAAAAACATTTCTGTTTACATACTATATGTGTGTGCACTGTGTATATTTATTATGCATATATAAATACACACATACATATATAAAAATATTTTAGATTTATATGTAAAATATTTACATTTACTTTTAATCTAAATTATATAGAGGTGTATATATATATATATATATATATATATATATACATGTATGTTTGTGTATTTATGTATACATAGTATATAGTATGTAAACAAACTTTTATTTTGGATGCGATTAATTGTTTGACAGCCTAATTTTAAACGTAATATTTTAATGATGATTGTTCATAATTTAGGATGTAAAATGTATAACAAAATCTATTAAAGGTATTGGACCCTTCAGATTAAGATTCAGATGCTGGTTTTAATACATTTCAATTATAACAGTTATGCAGCGCTACATTTTTTGCCTCCCCATTTTTTCCTTTGAAGACAGCAGCTCTCAGAAACCTAACATGTGAACAGGATATTAAACATATTAATATATCATTTAAAAATTGTAATGTATAGGCAGAAAATGGTTGTTTTTACTTTTATATTCATGTTTAAAAGTCATATCTTGTATAGGCGTATACCCGGAAATCTATTCCATAAATACATGAAAAATTCCTTACTACTGTTAAACTTACTTTGAAAAATATAGCCTGTCCTCTGTAGGACAAACAACTCTAAAAAGAAACGAACAAACAATAGCAGACCACAGAAATGTCAATAATAGTGGGCAGAAGTTTATCTAAAGTCCAGTTGGTCATCTAATGCAAGATTTTTCACAAATTCTCATTTATCCATCCAATTAAAACAGCTGTAACACTCAACTCAAAGAGCTTTAGACATCTGCAAACCTACTGTATATGATCTATAGGCATCGTCCTGACCCAAAGATTGCCCATCATTCCTGCATCCTGTCTTTTTCTCTAAACACTGTAAATGGGTAAAGCTGTAGCATAAGCTTCCTGGAACCTGCATGTGGTGTTGGTTTGTTGCCGCCAACGCTCACCCGTGACTGGGCCTCTTCAAAGGTAATTACAGAGTCACACGGAGGTTGCGAGATCGGCTCGAGTTCAGCCTTCTCTGAGGAGGAAGTGGACTTACATGGTCACGACTGGGGTGACGCCCATTGTGTTGACCTGTTCAGACATGGGCCACTGTGCCAAACTTTGCAGTCACATGCTGGTGATGTTTTAAGACAGGTCAGGAAAGTGTGGTGTTTTCAAAGAGTGTGGTCTGTCTATGTGTTTTTGGTTCCCTATCTGTCGTACACTCCGAGTTGTGTCGAGTAGTGTACGACACTAGGGGTCGCTCTTGAGAGCCCAAACACCTCTGACAGTATAGAAAACAGGCCAATGAAATTGGGTGTGCAGATTTCACAGCTGGCCACGCCCCGGCCATCCGGGTACAAGTAGGGCAGCCTGTGCATCTGCTCACTCGTTCTGTTCTTCGGAGCCGAATGCAGCGTCTCTGCGTGAGAAGCGGCAACATTCACCTCTTTCGTCGTTGGATCAGCAGCACAGGCAGCGGTCTCTCCCTCTCATACACAGATAAGTGTTGTGAGAGTTCCCCTGCGTGCGTCGACGGCGATCTTGAGGAGGAATCTTCCTTCTAAGAAGGTATTTCTCTGAAAGAGCTAGCGCGGTGGGATTGTGTGTTGGTTAACATATCTTTCCCTCCGTGCCATCCTGGTTGCGGCTTACCTTCCCGTACGATCAAACACGACGGTTGTGTTCAGTCTGAAGTTATGCTCACGCTGATACAGCCTTTGTTGTTGATTCATGTTTTGCTGGCGAGAACATGATCATGGACGCGCTTGCTCGCGAGCCGTGTGCTTTTCACGAAGCCGCGGCTCACCCTGACTGCTTTCCGCTACGGTCCTTCTATCTCCGGGTACGAGGCCGTTGCTAGGGGCGTCAGTGGCGAGTATTAGGAAGCACGGATGGTTTCGCCGGGTGAAAACCCCGCGAACCTCTCGCTCCTCGCGTCCCGCGGTCGAGCTTTCGGACGAGTTTGTTAGTCTGTCTCAGTACAGCTGACTTTCTTATTCGGAGCTTCTAAATGGGCGGAAAAGGTTAGCGGCAGCATCGCTAGGAGGGCGTGTACTGTTTAAAGCTGAAGCTTCAGCTGAGCAAACCTCTGTGGAGCGTTGATTCTCAGTTGGAGGCAGACGCTAATATGGCGGTCATGGAAGGGCTGGTTAATAGACATCTGGGTAACGACCGGTATGCTCGTTTCCAGTGCCTGTTTTCCGAAGGTGCACGAGAGGTTGATGGTATCGCAGAAAGTCCGTTTAAAAAAGAGAAAACGGGTGGGACGTGATAGTCCAACTTCTCCTCCTACACCATCCTCGATGGGGGTCCAGCGAGGGGGTTTCAGAGGTTCACAGGGCGGAGGGAGCGATTGAGGGGCACTGCCCTCAATACGCCGCCGCTTGTTGGGTTCCTCCCATGACCCCCGTCCAGAGTCTGTAAGTTCTTCCGGGCAAGGCTTGCATGGCTTCTGGCCAAGCTGCGTCCACCTGCTGCGATTCGATATGAGGGTGGTGCCAACCTAGAGCTGCGGGAACTGCGTACGATACCGATTACGCTCGGTAAGCTATGAGGTCGTGGCGCACGCTCTGGGGAGGGCGATGTCCACTTTGTTGGTCCAGGAACGCCACCTGTGGCTTCACCTGTCGGAAATGCGGGAAATTGGAAGTTCGCTCCCCCCCCCATTTCCCAGGTCGGTCCTTCTGGCAACACCGTGATAGCATTTGTGCGCAAGTCCTTCACGGTGGTTAAGGAGCAGCTGTGGGTCAGGCTTCGGCCCTGTCCCCCGACTACTCCTGTCTGTCGTCGCCACGGACGGCCCCCTATAGAACTCCTGAGGCCCCGCGACAGCCGGGCCTCCGGCCAGACCCGCCCAACGGTCAAAGTTCTTGTGGGAAGGTGGCAACGCCAGCTTGTCAGTAGGCTAGCTAGAACCCTCGTTAGGCTTCTAGCTTGTCCTCAGACAAGCAATGCAGAGCAGGCGGCCTAACTGACCCACCCAGATCCACTCTCGACCCGGGGATGAGAGGTGGATTCGGCACAACGGTTCTGACTGTCTGTCTCCACAGTCAGTCACGGCCGGGTCAGTATATAGGCCCGGTTATCCCGGTGATTTTGCAGCAATAGCCCTCCATTGACGGCTAGGTGCTGAGTCTGCAGACCAGGGTGGTTGGGCACTTACCTGGTTTCTGCGTGTTGGCAAAGACACACCGTGTCCTTGGGGCTTCTTCTCCAAGCACGATGCTCCTTGCCTTATTCAGCGACATCCCCATTCCTGGTACATCGGGTATAGTTCACTGAGACTGCTAGCTGAGTCCCTACGTGGGTGCGATCCCTCCCTTAGCTTCTCAAGAACTAACTGACTTGGCTAAGCAACTCAGGTTGCAAGGCACCCGCTGAAGTCTATGGCATTCTCTCAATATCGTCTCAGAGAAGGGCGAGAATGTTGTGGTTCTTAAGCAGGAATCGCAGCCCCCCTGGGAAGGGTGCGATAGAGCCTACCCCGGCAGCCAAAATGAGGGTAGGGGTTCTAGCCCCTACTTCGTTATACCAGGATGGGTGGTCAACGCATGCCAATCTGAAACAAGAGTTTTTGAATCATCATTCAAATGTTAGCCCTGGATATAGGGCTGGCATAGCTCTTGTGTGGTCAGGGTTTAAGATTGGTCGGTGGCGTTGGACCTGAAGGACGCATACTGTTATGCCTTTCCCTCCAAGACTCTGTCTTCAAGGGCGGGCTCATCAGTACAAGGTTCCCCCTGCAGCCTATCCCTATCGTCCCGCACCTTTACGAAGGTCAGGGGGCTGCCCTCGCCCCCCCCCCCTCCGGGGTAGAGGGCATGTGCATTCTCAGTTATCTCTGTGACTGGCTGTCTTAGCACACTCACGAGGTGCGGTTTGCACTCTCAGGGATGTGGTTCTCAACCACCTGGCTGGATTGGGACTTCAGGTCTTCTGGGATGGCGTCCACCCAAGTTCCGTGGTGTTCTCACTATGTCGGTTCAGGGCCCCAACACCACGGTTCTTCGAGCAAAAAATCGCAGTCCTTCTGGCGAAGGGTGCGATAGAGGCTGTCCCCTCAGCCGAGATGAAGAAGGGGTTCTACAGCCCCTACTTCATTGTACCCAAGAAAGGTGGCGGTCTCAGACCAATCTTGGATCTGAGGGTCTTGAATCGGGCCCTGCTCAAGCTCCCGTTCAGGATGTTAACCCTCAAGCACATTCTCACGTGTGTCAGAGTTCAAGGTTGGTTTGTGGCCAGAGACCTGAAGGACGCGGGTTGCCTTTTTCTCCATATAGACTCGGTCACTGTTCTACGCATTTGCCTAGGACTGTGTACAGTCAGTGCTGTTGTGCGTGGGTGCACTCTGGGTTCACCACAGCGGTCTCCCTCATGTACCAGGGCTCCTGGGACATATGGCAGCTTCAGCCGCAGTTACGCCGCTGACCTGATCCATATGAAACCGCGGTAGCACTGACTTCATACCGAGTCCCGAGATGGACGCGGCACTAAGCTCACATCGTGTGTACGTCACACTTTGTGTTGCAAACCTTCAGCCCTTGGGGACAAGCTCGTCCTGCGGGCAGGTTGCCCCTGGGACAGGTGTCTAGACGCGCTGTGTCGCAACAGTTGCTTCCAAGTCAAGCTGGGGTGCCGTGTGCAACGGGTTTGCAGCCTCAGGGTTCGGTTGGGCCCTCGGCTGCTTGGGCATTTTATCGCCTGGAGTTGTTGACAATACTTGGGCCCTGAAGGGATTCGGCCTCGGTCATGACAAACGTGTGTTGGTCGGCGCTGACAACACAGTGACTGTGGCATACACTAGGAAGGTGTACGCTACTTTCACATATCACAACTCACCCGCCATCTCTTACCCTGGAGCCTCAGGCTGTGGTGCGCCACTCACTGTCCGGGTGACAGGTTCGCCCCGAGGTGAGTGGGGAGCTCCACCCTCAGACGGACCGGCTGTTTTAGAGTCGATTCGGCCAGGCACAGGGGTTCTGTGTCTCACCGGAATCCACTCATTGCAGTAGGGTATACGGCCTGACCAAGGACTCCCTCGGTTCAGGTCCGTTAATACTCAGCAGACCGTACGGCTTACTCCCCAGTAAGCCTTGTTGCACAGACACGGTGCAATGTCAGGAAGGTTTCGAAATGGATTCTCTTGGTAGCTCGGTGTGGCCCAACGGAACTTGGTTTTCGGAGCGCGTGCTCCTACCATCGTTGCCTTCCTGACACACCCCCCTGAGAAGGAACCTCCTTCCTCAGGGGAGGGGCACAATCTGGCACCTGCGCCCAGATTTCTGGAGCTTCTTCTTTGGTCCCTAAATGCGACCAGAAAGCCTCCAGAAACCTTCCACCCACAGTGGGAAGCACCCTATACGGGATTGAGCCAGACGGTGGCATGCCCCGGGGTTGGCGCAGAGGTTCTTCCTAAGGGTAGAACCCACGGAGTTGCGGCATCAAATCTGTGCTATCCCTCCTCCAAGGAGGCCTGAATAGTCACCTTTCTGCTTCTATATCAGGGTCCGTGTACAGCCACCATGACTTGGTAGAAGGCAGATCGGTGGGGCACGCTTGGTAACACCACATCCCCTCTTGGTCTATCTGTGGTCCTCGGGCCTACAGTAAGACCTGTTGAGCCCTCAGCTGGGTGATTCGGTGCCCTCTCTGTGAGACGGCCCCCCCCCGGTAGTGCTCACCCCTGTTAAGAGCGGGAAAACCTTCAAGCCCTCTCCATCAACGTTCGTGCCTGGAATTCGGGCCGGTGAACTCTCACGTTGTCCTGGGAACCCGGCCTGGATACATGCCCGTGGTAACCACCACTCCCTCTGAGCAGGTGGTAACCCTGCAAGCTATTCCTTACCAAGGGAATACCCCAACCTGATCCTATCATGCCCGGTCCGTGTCCCACGCATTACCTGGAACGTTCTCAGCACTTCAGACGTCCTGGTCAGCTCTTGTCTGTTATGGAGCACAGCGAAGGGGAAGGCTGTCTCCAAACCAGGATCTCCCACAAAAAAAAAAAGGTGGATGCGATCTGTACGGCCTACCAGGCCGGGGGGCTTTCCTTGTAGCCTCATTAACAGACATCTTCAAGAGCTACAGGTTGGGCTACACCTATTACTTGCCAGTTTGCGCATGGAACCAGTGTCAGCTAGAGTTTCAGTCACAAGCTCTGGTCGGGTGTAGAGCTTGCTTAAGCGCTTCCCCTAAAATGGTGATTACGCTTCTAAGTTCAGTAGGTTTCCTGACGCGAACCCTGGACACCTTCTCCATCACTTGGCACTTCTGGACGTGGCGGAGTTCGGCGGAGGAACTCGCTGCAAAATCCCAACACAAGGTATGGTTACTTTACTAACTCTTGGTCGGATTTGTGCCCCGTATGTAGTGGCTCCTTATGTGGCCCCATATGTGTAATTCCACCTATAACTCTCTATGGTGCGGTGTTTCCCCTAATGACAGGTTTGTCTCTAGGATCTGAATTTGGTAGTCTCCCCTAGCGTGAGACCCACATCAGGTCCCATATCTAATGATATTCACTTTATACCCCCCCTCTGGGCAGGTTGTGAGCTCCGTAGTGCCTTTTTTCCTTCGGGAAATAGTCACTTCCCCAACGTCCGCCAAGACACTCAGCCGCTCCACTGAGGCAGGCCCGGCTGCAGGACACTGCTGTAACAGGTCAGTTCTTGGACGTTGGAAGGTCACGAAGAGGTGAGTCGCACTTATGTTAACACGCTGGCCTGTTACTATCTGCGCCCGGTCACTCGTGACGCGGCCAGACTTGTGGCGTGATTTGACGGGGACCCCTAGTGTCGTACACTACTCGACACAACTCGGAGTGTACGACAGATAGGGAACGTCTCGGTTACGTATGGTAACCCTCGTTCCCTGATGGAGGGAACGGAGACGTTGTGTCTCCCATGCCACAACTCTGGACCGCCTCTGAGTGAGTTGAGACGCTCGGCTCCTCAGATCAGAACGAGTGAGCAGATGCACAGGCTGCCCTACTTGTACCCGGATGGCCGGGGCGTGGCCAGCTGTGAAATCTGCACACCCAATTTCATTGGCCTGTTTTCTATACTGTCAGAGGTGTTTGGGCTCTCAAGAGCGACCCCTAGTGTCGTACACTACTCGACACAACGTCTCCGTTCCCTCCATCAGGGAACGAGGGTTACCATACGTAACCGAGACGTTATTTTTGGTAACAAATCCTCCTCTGCACTCTTTTTTCCTAAAACATGTTTTTTTCATGGGTCTGTATTTCATTTTAATGCTTAAGTATAAAAACAGTATTAAAACAAAACTTAATATATCTTCTAGTTTGCTTTAGTCAGACTGTTTTAAATTATGTTTTCTCTAATCAACCCAAACCAACCCAAAATGTTTACAGAGTTTCAGAAATGCAGCATTATATCACTTGCTCTCCAGTGGATCCTCTGCAGTGAATGGGTGCCGTTAGAATGAGAGTCCAAACAGCCGATAAAAACATCACAATTATCCACAAATAATCCACACCACTCCAGTCCATCAATTAACATCTTGAGAAGTGAAAAGCTGTGTGTTTGTAAGAAACAAATCTATCATTAAGGCAATTTTACCTTCAAACTGTTGCTTCTGGCTAAAATATAAGTGCACTCTTCATTATATTGCTTTTTCCAGTAAAAAAGTGATCTTATCTAAATCAGGAGAGAAATATGCACAGACCAAGCACCGTTTACAAGCCAAAACAGTCCAAAACAGCTCTAAACAAATATGTGGGTGGATTTTGACGTGAGAGGACAACAGGAGATGAACGTTTTCATTGGAAGAAGGGTTATTGTGGATTATGGACTCATATTTTCGACAGAAGTGATGGTTAAAAGTTAGAATGCCTTAATTTATTATATTACAGTGATGCAAGCCATTACTGAAATGTAACATAGCTTTAGATTTTGTAGAAAAATGTATTAAACTATAATAAAAATTGCTGCATTTTGGTACAAATAAATGCAATGACTCATTCATAGCACATAAAAGGTGTGAGTTCTTTTAATTTATGTCATTTCAAACAAGCCGACTATATTTTAAACTGTTGGGTTGGATTTCGCAGTTAATTTATGTCTATAAATGCATCAGTTCTGGTTACTATACAGTCATGACCAAAAATATCGGCACCCTTGCAATTCTGTCAGAAAATTGTTGCAGTTGCAAATCTTTTGGTATACTCACATGTTTATTTTTTATTTTTTGGTTTGCATTGGAACAACACCAAAAAAAAAAAAAAAAGTCCAATCTGATACAATTCCACACAGAACCCAAAAAAATGCACTGGACAAAATTATTGGCACCCTAAACTTAATATTTGGTTATACCTCCTTTGAAAAAAAAACAACTGAAATCCACAGGTGTTCTATGGGATTCATATATAGACTCATTGCTGGCCATTTCAATACTCTCCAGTGCTTTGTTTGTAACCATTTCTGAGTGATTTTTGAAGTGTGTTTCGGGCCATTGTCCTGCTGGAAGACCCATGACCTCTGCTGGAGACGTAGCTTTCTGACACTGGCCACTACGTTGCACCCCAAAATTCTTTGGTAATCATCAGATTTCATGATACTATTCACACAGTCAATGCATCCAGTGGAAGAAGCAGCAAAGCAACCCCAAAACATCTTTGAACCTCCTGTGTTCCTTTCTTTAAAGGCTTAATTTCTTTTTCTGTTAACAGTGCCATGATGTCCTTTACCCAAAAGCTCTACTTTGGTCTCATCTGTCCACAGTACGTTCTCCCAGAAGGATTGTGGTTTTGTCACATAAGTTTTGGCAAACACCAGTCTTGATTTTTTATGCCTTTGTGTCAGCAGTGGTGTCCTTATGGGTCTCCTACCATAGCATCTCTTTTCGACGGATAGTGCAAGCTGACACTGTTGTAACCTGTGTCTCCATTTGCAAATGGAACAATTTTCTGAAAGAAGTGTTGCATTTTCTGACAGAACTGCAAGGGTGCCGATATTTTTGACCATGACTGTATGATGTGTGGCTTAGCTACGATAAATAGCGTAGTTGTGTAGAATTTAAACTAATTAGCCAGCTAGCATTTAAAATATACACTTCTAAAGATCAACCTTCACACTTTGACAAAACAAAGATAGTTTCAACTACAAAGACTGTGTCAAAAAAAAATCAAACCACAGCGGCAGATACTTGGAAGCCCGTCTCCGTCATGAAATAAAAAAAGGTTATTGCGACTTCTTATCTCACAGTTCTAACATTTTTTCTCAGAACTGCATCATATAAACTCATAATTGCGAGTTATAAAGTCAGAATTGCAATTCTCAAATTTTTTCCTGCAAATGTGAGTTTATATGTCGCAACTTTGACTTTTTTTTCTCAGAATTGTGAGGTATAAACTCAAAATTGCAAGTCCAGTTTGGAAAGGAAAAAAAAGGCAGATATGTTCTCAGAATTGCATGTTATAAAATCAGAACTGTGTGATATGAACTCGCAATTCTGAGAAAGAAAATCAGAATTGTGAGTTTATATCTGGTGGTACGAATTTGTACAAATTAGCCACCTCTTAAAATGTATACAAATTGGTCCAGTGTTGCCAAGTTTGCGGTTTTCATGTTAAAGGGTTACTCCAGCCCAAAATTAAAATATTGTCATTAATCACTTACCCCCATGTTGTTCCAAACCCGTAAAAGCTTCGTTCATTTTTGTAACACAATTTAAGATATTTTGGATGAAAACCAGAAGGCTTTTGACTGTCCCATTGACTGCCAGGTAAATACCACTGTCAAGACCCAGAAAAGTATGAAAGACATCATCAAAATAGTCCATCTGCCATCAGTGGTTCAATCTGAATGACGTTCTGTGTCAGCAGCACTACACAGATATGTTTTTTTCATATATTTACGCTTTGATTTGAATGAATACAGCGTATCCGGTGTATACAGTTTGCGTCCAGGGGATACTCTCCAAAATGACGGTACGCTGACGGGAGGAGACGAATTGTCGAATAAAATCATTATTTTTTTCTTGGCATCCAAAAATATTCTAGTTGCTTCATAAAATTCTGATTGAACCACTGATAGCAAATGGACTATTTTGATGATGTCTCTCATACGTTTCTGGTCTCAACAGTGGTATTTACCTGGCAGTCAATGGGACAGTCAAAAGCCTCCTGGTTTTTATCCAAAATATCTCAAATTGTGTTCCAAAGATGAACAAAGCTTTTATGAGTTTGGAACGACATGTAAGTGATTAATGACAAAATTTTCATTTTTGGTTGGAGTAACCCTTTAAAACCGCTACCACAGGTTGTTTTTCATGTCCGCGGGTTAAAGCGTCCTCAATAACGTGATGCAAATTTTCCCAGGGGAACCCTGCCAAAATATGTGTATTTTACCCTCCAGAATGCGATTTTTACCGGGGGACTCCCTCCAAACCTGATTGGGCTTGTTTTGGGCTACTTTTGAGTAGCAATTGGGCGGGATTTGCTGTGAAAACCTGGCAACCCTGAATTGGTTGTGAGGTAGCATTGAAATAGTAGGTAAAGTAAATGAGGTCCAATTTAATTTCATGCAGACATACATGTCAAACCTTACTTAATAATAAATACAACAAAAAACCTTCTTCTGTAATGAAAAAAGTATTAATAGTTCATGATTATAATACAATTAGCTATATAATTAAAATAATTAATAATAAAATATTTAACATAAAAATATCTCATGCCTATACATGTTTTGACTTAAAAAAAAAATGATGATATTTAGTTAAATCAACAGATGCTTGGTGTGCTCTTGAGAAAAAGTTAAAAGTAGTTCATTAGTGTTTTAAGTATAGGAATCTCTGGGCCTTCTTGGGCTTTTTAATAGGATTGTATCTTTTATTTGATGCTATACTTGTCTTGAGAAGCGGCTATTTTAAGTGGCGACCGTGGCAGGGGTTTCTGACATACTTTTTTCCCATTTCCTGTCAGAGACGTGAAGCCTGTAAAATGTCTGTTTGAGGGACTTTACAAGGGCTGGGGAGGGAGCAATAGAGCAACGTTGTCGCTTTCTCACACAGTGCAAAAATACTTTGTGTTTTCTTTTTAAGTATTGCCTTCTGGTATAGTAATGTTATCCATATTCTTGTGCCAAAGAAATGATAAGTGATCTTCTGCCTGTTAAACAACAAGCACATATCTGTTTGAGGATACACACTGACCTGCATCAGTTGATGTCAAAGAAATAAAAGGTGTTGATGTCTCAGCAAATTGCTGTAATTAGGGCCGTCCCAGGCTCTGTGAAATTAAATGACAGTCCGGGTTGCACGTGTTTTCCCATAGCGCTGGTGTAGTTAGATAATAGTTATGTAGTGTGCCACTATAGCCACAGCGTTAAACCAAAATCTCAAGCATATGGAATATGATAGACTGTGGTTTTCTGTTGTCAGTGGTAAGCATGTGACGGTTTTCAACATTTTGATTGAGAGCAGATTTTTTTAAAGGTAACATGATTTAAAAACTCCTGGAAATAATTATTTCAATTATTAAGTGTTATTATAATTATTATTATTTAAAAGTAGACCTATATATATATATATATATATATATATTGCATTTTGCATATGTATTGCATTTTTTTCTGTTAAAAATTGGTTTAAATGCATTAAAAAGATGCCATATATATGAAGTACTTCTCCTATGTATGTACCCACTTTAACTTTTCAAAAAAGATAAGTTATTTGTAATTTTTTTGTTATTCAAAAGTGTCAAAATGCCATGTGGTGTGACCGTCCAGAAGCACCTTTGAAATTACCCTAAATTTATTCTGATTAATTTTCTGCAATATTTGGCATGATTTCCAAAAGTTTTTTGTAATCCTGTATAAAATTGCAAAGCATTTGTATTTATATTTCTCATATCATAATATACAAACAAACTTTGTCCAGTGATTTCCATTTTACAAAATATCATGTGGTGCGACCATCAAGAAACTACCATTTTGTAACTTTTATGAAATCCTTTCAAAGATAGGACTATCATATACCAATCATATACCAAGGTTTGTAACTTTCTTTCAAATCTGGAAAATAAATAACCATCTTAATGGCTGGTATGTAGTTACCACATTTGGATATCATGTGGTAGGACCTCAGACAAAACTATGATTATTACGTTATCTCTACACATATTTATTTTTATTAGAAATTTCATAGTGACCTTTTGTGGGAAGCTAGCTTGTTTTGTTTAGATGGCCAATTCAGTGCTTGTAAATTTTGACTGAATTTGAAATGTCATGTGGTGCGACCAAAGCAGAGTGTTTTCCATTATAGATATTTGTCTCAGATTTGCAGTGCTTTTATATTCAATTGATGGTTTAAATACATAGAATAGATTTTTATGCAAATTGGGTCATTTCAGACGGTTTATGTTTAATCTTTGTACAATATGTGAAAAAATGTAAATAAGCATATAATTTTAGTTCGGTAATTATGCATTTATTTATTTTTTATTATGTTCATGCTGTGATCTCAGAACCTGAGCCAGCACCCTCCCGCTACTCTAAATTCAGCCTTCGCAAAGACCCACCCCCCTTTAGTTACTGTTGCTACGTCCAACAAACCATGGCACTATTACATCACAAGTCATGTTCTCATGCAGTGAAAAATAAATCACAAAGCAAAGGTCACGTGTTCAAATTTTCTTTTCTTTCTTTTTTTTTAAGAAATTCAAACAACAAATACTGTTTTGTGGCTCTTTAATATGTCCTGACAGATCGCTGTAGCACCTCAGTTCAAGCAACACATGAACCGATCATCTCTTCATCTTAACTAGTTAAAGTATGAAATAAACATGAAAAAACATCAGAAGGTATTTTGTTTTACCTGTGAAAAGATGTCAATACGCACCATTTTTCAAGTTCAAGTTCAATTTGTTTATCAGACAAAATGGAGTATTTTGTCTGACAAACAAATTGTCAGTTATGATTGGTCAGATCGCCTGTTAATCAAACTACCAGTGAAGGGTCAATTGAGCAGCCAAGACTGGGCAAATTTCAGAAATAATTGGGGCTAAAGAAATACCTGCAGGTTATGCCATGTTCTGCACTTTTCATACACATCTCTTTACATTGATTTTTAATGATATAAAGCCTTGGCAAGCAAAACGATTGTTCATTTTTTTTTGGGAAAATAAATTTTTTTATACTTTTTGAGTACAAAAGCTCATGTAGCACAGGCTCTGGGATGCGCGTCCACATTGCTGTGTACTATTGGATCATGTCGAAAGGTCACGCGGAACGTAGGTTAAAACTACATACCCAGTGTTGACAAAGTGAATGAGCAAAGTCTAAGTAAATTAAAGTAAGTTTGTAAATGCTGTTTACAAACAAAAATGTACAACAATGTATGAGTTTTTCGCTATACTCAATACACAGACGATGAACTTAGACGTGATTCGTAGTAGTGATGGGAAGTTCGGATCATTTTACCGACTCGGACCTTCGAGTCTCGTTCAGCAAAATGAGTGAATCTTTTTTCGAGTCATTTCGTTCATTTTAGCAAAATGTAATTAAAATGTTATGTGTCACTTTTCTAACACATCTACTGCTTACACAAACATTGATCACACTGCAAACAAGACAAAACTATAATGCTATAAGAAACAGAAAAGATTAATTTATTGTTTACCTGGGTCTTTAGTCTATGATTAGCTCACTTCACCTCTTATCTGACAAGTTTTTGGGTTTGAGTCGTTCGTTCATCACGTGACAGCCCCATAAGATGAACGAACGACTCGAAACAGGTGAACTAATTCCAGTACAGAACCTAATAGGATGTTGCACACGCGCGACTGAACGAATCACTCCCCGAGATGACTCGTTCTTACCGAGTCACATTAAAGATTCGTTCAAAATGAATGAATCATTTAAGAATGACCCACCACTAATTCGTAGCATCGTGGATGCGCATCCCAGAACCTGTGCTACACGAGCTTTTGTGCTTAAAAAGTATACACATTTTTATTTTTCCAAAAAAATTACTGATCGTTTCGCTAGAGAAGGCCCTTCTTCCTCGGCTGGGATCGTTTAGAGTCCTTTGAAGCCGCATTTAAACTACATTTTGGAAGTTCAAAATCGGGCCACCAATGAAGTCCATTATATGGAGAAAAATCCTGAAATGTTTTCCTCAAAAAACATAATTTCTTTACGACTGAAGACAGAAAGACAAGAACATCTTGGATAACAAGGAGGTGAGTAAATTATTTGTAAATTGTTGTTCTGGAAGTGGACTTCTCCTTTAAGTCAATGGTATTTTTAAAACATTTTTATCAGTTTTGTGCAATTACTGAGAACATCTAAAAAATGTTAAGCATGTTAAGAAAATGAATTAATGTCAATATAAATCATGGTCGCACCACATGACATTTTTAAAGGCTATGGCCAATTCATCAAGATGAAAAAACGCTAAAATCACTTAATTTTAAATTTTAATATGGATGTATGTGTACACAGCATTCAGTTACAACAGATAGTATTATTTTATTGTAATTTAAAAATTGACCTGTCAAAAATCCTTATATGTCAATGATCCATGTATTTAAATATATATATATATATATTTAAATATTTTGCAAGTCAGTGAGGTCCAATGTTGTTTGGACCCAGCTGAGTAAATCACCTAATTTAAAGAAATAGTTTGCCCAAAAATGACCCTCAGGCCAATCAAGATGTAGATAAGCTTGTTTGTTCATTGGACAGATTTGGGGACAGATTTTGGAAATGTAGCAGTGCATCACTTGCTCACCAATGGATCCTCTGCAGTGAATGGGTGCCGTCAGAATGAGAGTCCAAACAGCTGATAAAATAATCTGCAAGTAATCCACACCACTCCAGACCATCAATTAAAATCTTGTGAAGTGAAAAGCTGCATGTTTATACAAAACAAATCTTAAAACTGTTGATTCTGGCCAAAATATGAGTATATAATCCATAATAACGCTTCCTCCAGTGAAAAAAAAGTCCATCTCCTGTTGTCTTCTCACATTAAAACCCACCCAAATATTTGTTTACAGCTGTTTCAGACTGTTTTTGCTTGTAAATAGTGCTTCATTTGTGCATACTCCTCTACTGATTCAGACTAGATGACGTTTTAACTGGATAAACCAATATTATGAATAGAGGACTTATATGTTAGTTAAAAATGAAATTAAAAACTTAATGATGGATTTGTTTTTTACAAACATTTACAGCTTTTGGCTTCACAAGATCTTAACTGATGGACTGTAGTGGAGTGGATTACTACTGTCTCCAACAGCAGGTGGCGTCATTGACTAGAACAAGATGTGTTACCAACCTTACTAGATTTCTGCTATCAATGCTGTAAAGTACTGAGCTTGACATATCTTGTGGCACTGTGTTCTGATAAACAAAAACTATATAATAATGCATCAAGCCGAGAGGGAGATATCGAGAAATAAAAGTGTCTCACAAATACGGTTTTATGGGAACACATTAGCTGAATAAAATGCAAATATATTGTTACATTTGCATATAGTTTTAACATTAATCTAGATTAAACCTCAAGGTTTCTCTCTTTTCAAATGATAGAGGTAAGAGTACTTTATTATTATTATTATTATTATTTAAATCTAGAAAAAAAATCAGGTGTTTTGAGTCATTGTAAATATTTCCTTTGAATGAAAGATAATAATAGAAACCTGCTGCAGATGCGTGGGCTACAGATGTGCGTCAGTCGCACTCTTGAGATGTGGGTTGACTTGAATCGAACACGCTTTCACTTCCTCTGTGCATCACTTCAGTTGTTTATGAATCTCTTTCAAAACAAAATATGATACAGTTATTCAGTACAAAGCAAACAGATCAAATACTAGATTAAACATGGAAAGTTCATGTAGAATGAGGGCTGCATCAAAGAAGATGCGTCTTATCAGATTCGTTTGTACCTTCCTACCTCCTGAGGTAACTCAAAGTGCCTTTGCTGCGACTTAACTACTTTTAATAGAGAGTAATTAGTGGTTCTGCTTTCATGACCTACTTCAATGCACCGTTTGATGTTCATTATCTGCAGACGTCAAAGTCTCCTGTGATGTGGCTTTATTTTTGGTAGGCCACACAAAGAAACCGCTTTGCTATTTAACTGCTATTAGACAGATTTTTAACCCAACATATTCTGTTAAGAAAACTTCAGTAATGATAACATACATTACATAAGAATTTGAAATAAATGCACAAATTTAGAATAAACTTGACAGTTTAGTATGTCAAGTTTTGACACAATGTAGGACTACACTACCATTCAAAAGTTTGAAATCAGTAAAACATTTTTTATTGGTACATTTACCCTGGTGAAAAAAACAGCATATGCTGGTAGGTATGTTTTGATGCTGGTTTAAGCTGGTCCTTAGCTGGTTTATGCTGGTCCATGCTGGTTCTTGACCAGCAACATGACCAGCTAAGGACCAGCATAAACCAGGTAAGGACCAGCTTAACCCAGCATCAAAACATACCTACCAGCATATGCTGTTTTTTTCACCAGGGTATTCTAGGGTTCGTTCCTTTTTCAAGGCATCCTCGAAAAATTGGATGAGAAAAACATTGATAGTACAAAAATAAAACGATGAAAATATTACAAAACATTACATAAAAAAGCATATAAACCACTTGTTTTTCCTAATGTAAAACTGCCCAACAGCGACACCAGCTGGTAAAGTTACAGCAGGAGTCCGCGTCTCTCTTGCCTCCCCTGAACCTATTGAGTTTTAAGAGAGGAGGCAACGCCTCCATCATGATATGATTGGATGTGACTGGTTATGATAAGTCGTGATTGGTTAATGCGATAAATCCCACCTCTTGTGTGCGTGTGCATTCGAATCAATCTGAATGAACAAGTAATGGCATTAATGGGAAGACTAATGAAAAAGTAAGTAAACAACATACTTTTATATCACTACTTTGTCATGTCAAAATCAAACTTTGAATGGCCTGAAAACATGATCTGTGGGGGTTTTTAGTGAGTAATCGTTATAAAAATCTCTGTGTCTGTGACCAGTGTTTACCCAGCTCTGATAACTGATGATCCGAAAATAAGTTTATTATGAAAAAGAACAGCTGAACATCAGTTCATAAATAAATATATAATTGTTTAAATAAAACGTATTGATAAAATTATCACCGATTTATTTTGGAATAATTGTAAAATGCTTAAAAACACTAACTTAATTAGATTCATACTTGTTTTAAATAAATAGAATAGCCTATTCATTACATTGTTAATGTAAAAACACAATATAGATATTTAATTTGGTGGTATAGGTAATGTTTATCGTCGCTGTCGGGCGGAATCCTCGTATCTCCAAATCCAATATTTTTCAGGAAATAAAAAAAAACTGCATTTTTTTTGTGTTATTAAACATTGTATCGTTAAAGTTGGTATTATACCTTATATTGCTATCATATACTGTTGTGTACCAACATTAACACAACATTTCCCCATAATCGTGTTTAAATGGAGATACGAGATTTATGACTTGAAAGCAGGGAGATACGCGGTTACGCTGTCATTGATTAGAATGGAACGGACACAGACGTCGCTGCTGTCAGCTGTGTTTATCAAAGTCTGCGGTCGCGTTGAGCCTTTTGACAAGAGATAAGGCTTAAAGAGCTATTCAAAGCTAATGATTGTGGTTACATACATATTCCTAAACTCTATTTTAAACGTTTAAGAGCTATGAGTAATGCAATACCAAAATAAAACGTTAAACAGGCTAATAGGCGGAGATTAATCTGCACGCAAAGTCGGCGGTCGCGTTGAGCCTTTTGACGAGAAAAGGCTTCAGTAGTTACAAAAATTAATAACTGTGGTAACATCTTCCTACACTCTATTTTAAAGGTTTAAGAGCTATAAGTAATGAAATACAAAAAACGATGAGGTGACTAGGCTGTCTAATAGACAGAAATTATCCTAATCTGCATGCAAACTTACCTTCATGGCTCACAGGCTTCATTCTGCACGTAAGCATTACAGCTATCGATTTTTAACAAAACAGGCCTACTCAAATGTATCTAAACTATTTTCACTCGTTATTGTTTAAAAAACAGACAAGAGTTATCCAAAGATAGGCTTACTTGGCGCCATTAGACAGCCCTTTTTCTCCCATAAATAAAAACTTGCTACTATTTTACATGCACAGTGTCAAGAGAGGCATAGTCTAGAAGTAGGCCAAACAGCTGAACAGTAAAATAATAATAAAAATAAAAGCTAAGTCAATAAAATAATAATAAAAACAATAATTTAATGGTGGTATCCAAATCATTCAATTTAATTCAAGTATTATATCAGATACATTTAAAAACTTCAATGCACATGTATGTCTATTAATAAGCCTAGTAAAAAAGTAGATATTACATAAATACATAAATAATAAATATTATTGATATCTGATATCAAAACTATAAAAATATCTGATATCTTAACTGATATCATAGTTTAACAGATTAACAGTCAATATGACGGCAATGTAACACGCACATAGCCTCACAGATGCATGCACACAGACAAGGCTTGCTTTACTAAGCCCATTACTGAGTGTATTTGTGTTTGTGAGTAGGGTGAGCCCTTGTCTGTGTGCGTGTATCTGTGCTCTGTGTGTGTTGTTACATTGCCTGTGTTAAGGGATAGTTCACTTCAAAATGAAAATTCTGTAATATATTCACCCTCAAGTTGTTTTCAAGAGTTTCTTTCTTCTGCTGAACACAAAGGAAGATAATTATTTAGAATAATGTCAGTAACCAAACAGTTAACTGGACCCATTGACTTACATAGTAGGAAAAAAAATACTATGAAAGTCAGTGGGTCCAGTTAACTGTTTGATAACTGACATTCTTCAAAATATCTTCCTTTGTGTTCAGCAGAATAAAGAAAATCACCAAGTTTCTTATCAAGTTTCAAGTTTCTAAGCTAGTGAAGCAAATTGTTGTAAAAGCTGTGAAAATCCTTTGGGATGACTTCCTTCAGGTCTTGGAGGTGTTTGAATTTCAGCTCGTTGATCTTCAGGCGGTCTGAATAGAGTGGGGTGACTGCTGCTGGGGTGGCACATGCTGCTGATGAACATCTAGGCCCAACTGCCCGTGGCTCCCTCATTATTTCCTTCTGCTTCTGTTTTCCAACGTATGACTTCCCAACCATTCTTCTTTTCTTGTTGATCACTTTCTTCCAGGTTTTTTCAGCTCTCAGTCTTTCCCTTGGAGGTGCGCCTTCCTCTGCATTAGAGTCCTCTTCCCTTCCACGATTGAAAACTTCGAAATACACACACAAACCAAACGTGCATGAATGAGTTACATCTTTATACATTGTCAACAGTGTTAACTCTTTAATGAGAAATTGTAGAAAAGCATCTAACCTACCTGTGTCAAACTGCACCTGCTCTGGAGCCAGCAGCGAGGCCTCCTCTCCCTCCAGACCACCAGATAAATCTTTTCAAACACATGGTACAATTAGTGTGAATATTTTTTTAAACAAATGTCTATTGTTGTGAAATCCATCTGCATAAAACTCATAAATTTTGGCATGTGAAATCATGATTATCTCTCAGAAATTTACTCTACCAGCATGCACCACTGTATCCTCCATCACTGTATCCTCCATTGTTGCTTCCTCTCTCTCTACACTCTCTCCATCAGAGCTCTCACTCTCTATTAGAGCCCTTGCCTGATCATATGGCACATTGACCATCTGACAGAGTTCCTTTAAGGACACAGACATGGTTGCTGCAAAAAAAAAAATGAATAAAGGTCAAATGATCATTTCCCTAAGTTATACGGCATGTTTACGTATGATAACGAGGCAAGAAGCCAGCTAGCTTGCTTAAAGTCATGTCACCTTTATTTATATAACGTTAGCGCTTTTAAAATACAGATTGTGATGAACATGACGACAAAGGCAGCTAGGTTACTTGTTTAACATGACGGCGTGCCTTAACATTGTAAGCTACAATCCTGACATAGTAAGTTACATTAAATTATGTTGTTCCTCAGACGAGCGGCAGAACTAGCGGGGGGTCGCGATTTTTTTTTTCTTTAAAGCCCCACGAAAATCAGGTTAGCTATCTCACCAAACATGACGACAAAACCAATGCATAGTGACTAAGTAAGTCAACGGCAGGCATTTTGTGTGCATTAAATTCATTATTCTCGTCAGAAACAAAACCATGGAAGATTTCAATCAATAAGATAGCTACCGTCCAATGCTAGACCTAGCTGAAAGAAAAATCTAGCATCCTCAGAAACGATGCATTACACCTTAGCACTACCATTGCTTCAAGATCGAGATAAAACTGTTATATATAATATAATTTACCTCAAACATTTACCTCAGAGGACGTTGCTCGACGAGGATTTCTGGAAACGTTCAATCTTGAGGGCTGAGGAGACAAAATGCCGCGAAGTTTCTGCCGCCCACGAAGTGAAGAAGAGGTGGAGTTACGAGGATTCTCAGACAGTTGAAGTGTCCAATGGAGTTAAGAGATTTGCTCTCAAGCTATTTTCAACACCTTAGATTGGTTAATAATTTGTAAAAATAACAGACCCACGTGGGGACAGACCAATAGCATCGATTTGTGAAAAAATATGAAATTGACTAAATTTGGACATACGAGGTTTCCGCCCGACAGCGACGTTATATAAGTAAAAATGTAATTGGGGACATGAATTTACATTAAAAAAAAGTAAAGTAAAGTAAAATGTACATTGTTACAGATTTATGTTGCATATAAATGCTGTACTTTTAAATGTTTTAATAAATCCTGTGAAGAAAAAAAAACAATTTCTGAAGGAGCATGGGACACTGAAAATGAGAATGATTATATATATATATGAATAGAAAACAGCTTTATTTCTCAGCAAATAAATGCAACCCCACAATATGTTGAATAGCAGTGTATTTTAAGAATAGAATAGATACATGTGAAGGCAAACAAATTAGAGCCATTTGCATTTAGTGAATGATGCAATAGTCATAATTTTTACTAAATTAGCAATGTTTTAATAAGCAATTGACCAGTTCCTGATTTCACTCTATATTAAGTCCTGAACTACTACTGTACTGTATGTACTACTGCTTTGGGTACTGTATGCTGTTCAGTTAAGTGCTGAAACATGCAGCCAACCAAACCCTAAGTCTTTTGGCCCCAAGTTGGGGCTTCAACAACATACTTACCAATGTAATATAATCTTTGATTTTAGGGAAAACAATAATAAACATCTTACTTGGCAAACTCACAGTCACTGATCATGTACAAATGAAACTGCTACTACATCCTAGCTAAAATAAATAAATAAATTAAATTAAATAAAAATTGACCCTAAACCACAAAACCAGATTCATACATCATCTATAATCTGAATAAATAAGCTTTCTGTTGATGTATGATTTGTTAATATAGGACAATATTTGGGAGAATATTTCCAAAATACAACAATATGAAAATATGGAATCTGGGGGTGCAAATACTGAGAAAATCGCCTTTAAAGTTGTCCAAATTAAGCTTTTAGCAATGCACATGACTAATCAAAAATTAAGCTTTGATATATTTATGGTAGGACATTTACAAAATATCTCCATGAAACATGACACTTAATATTGTAATATATATAATTTTGAACCATACAATGTATTGTCGTCTATTGCTACAAATATACCCATGTTACTTATGTTATGTACTCATTAAGTATGAGAACGCTACTTCTGAATGTTCTATTAACATTCACATTTCTCTGGGTTTGTTTGTTTGTTTATTTTACTACATTTAAAATGTTTTTTCTTGATTATATGAACATTAAGGGAATGCTAAGGTTCCACTACTGAAACAAGTCGCAACATTCAAAAAAAGTTCAACAAATGAACATCCAACTAAAGCATTTCAGAAAAATGTTAACATGAGTGATGTTTAAATAACATTTTGACAACATTAATAAAGACCAAAACACTCCAAATGAACATTGAAGGTCACTGGATAAATATTTGTTGGTAACTTTGAAAGAACTTTGCTAGAATATCCTGAGGACGGTCCCCTATTAGCTGGGATGACATTAGTGTGCTAAAACTTTTGAAATCAGTTTAGAAATATACTTTGAATATAGTGATAGTCAATGATATGGAGCTTCGTATTAAAAGATGCAATGCTGATTCTGCATTCTATAACATTTCTATACAGTTGTTGTGAATGCGACATGGAAAGTTTGTGTCATTGGTCTTGACTCATTGTTTTCCACTGTCTGTTGCTATAAGATTTGTGTTAAAAACATACAGATGAAAAATAGACAAAAGCTATTTCTATAAAACCACTTTGATTTTCGTATGGTAAACTGTACCAACTAATCTGATTATTTTTCTTCAATTTCTCTTTCTGTTCTGTTTTTCATGTCTGTTTTCTTGAATGGCCCCACGTGGGCGGAAGACGGCGGTGAGGTACATGGAAAACAAACAAAAAAGACATTAAGACACTCAGTCAGTTCTCACTTCACTGTGCTCATTTACATGCCACTTGCTGGAAGTCTACAACCACACGGCCTCTATAGTACTTCCTCTCTTTGTGGGCTTGTGCCGTTTTTTAGCCAACTGTTGCTTTTAATATGATTTTATACATTGCATTTATTTTAAGGCAGAGGCTATTTGCTAAGTGTAAGTAATAGTTAGATGCTAGTAGTTATTTATGCTATTTTCACCGTAGTGTATTGTAGTAGCGTACATTATAAAACAACATATTCAGTGCATGTGATTATATTTATAAAAATGCATAAGTGGATGCTGCCTTATTGGGAATTTGCTAGTCCCCATTGCCCACCCTTAAACCCGTTAGGCACTTTATTTGTACATTTTCAATATATTTTTTGAACCCGGGTTAGTCGCATCAAAGCTAAAGGCACTTTCTTTTCTCTTCACAGCACTACTCATGTTACCAGATGGGTTTCTTTTGTAATTTTGTGTGGTTCAACCAGACAGTGGTAAGTAGAGTTTATGTAAATACTATTTGCCAAAAAGATGAGTTATGAGTATAAATCATTTAAGAATTATTTAATTATTTATATGGTCCATTCTTTTTCTCACAGAAGTAGCAAAATGTTTTAAAATTGGCATGAAACTGAAATTGCAGTCTGCCCTTTCCGCCCTATTGATGTATATGTGAGTGAAACGGTTTAGTGAAAAAGAAAAACACAAGGTGGAACTTGATTGTTCACTGGAACTTGTTCAACTGGAACTTGAACTTAAAAATAATGATGTGCAAAAAAAATAAAAATAAAAAAAATATATATACACATATAAACACACACACACACACACACACATATATATATATATATATATATGTGTGTGTGTGTGTGTGTATGTATACACATCCACAATCCAGCACAATCCACAATCAAACTATAGGCCTGAATTAATTGCAAAGGTTAAATGTTTATTAATGAATATATATTCATGTGTAGTAATAATGTGTTCAGTAATCAAACATGATGGCATTTTCTAAACCTAAATAGACTCTATTTAACCTTTGCAAATAATTCAGGCCTATAGTTTGAATGTGGACTGTGCTATTATTTTGTTTTATTTTAAATGTGAAAATCCCCCATTGACTTGCACTGACTAAATCTGCATCATTAAAGTGTAACCAATGCCATCTAACATCAATATTTCCATATACTACACTGCAAAAGGCATTCACTATTGCACTTATTTGGGTAATGAATTGTGGCTGGTAATTTTATGTTACTGTCTATTTTTAACCATATGCCCATAATTTATAACTCAAACATGCTGTTGCATTGCTTTTCGATTCTTTTAATACACGGCCAACAGAAAACAAGTCAAAAGCACAGCATGTCTGATGCAACGTTTCATTTATGCTGAACTAAAACCTACTTAAACCCAAACCTAGCGAAAACTTTGACGCTTGTTCTTCACCCATCTTGCACTCACTCGCATTTTATGCAGAAAATGCAAATCTAAATGCTTTATGAAAATGATGTAACATGGGAGACAAAAATATTTTTGTCTTTAATGGATGCATATAACAACAGTTTCCATAGCTAGACTTAATTAGTAGAGTATGGAACTGTAAGCTTACTCTTTTATAATTATGCAGTACAAAGTATCATGCACTTATGGATGAGTTAACTTATTGAGTGGGTGGCATAGCTGATTAAAACCAGCTCTTGATGAGCAGCAGAACAAAAGCAGAGTTGTAAATGGGAGGATCATAAATAGCATATTCAAGTGCAGCAGAGAGGAAGTGGACTTGCTCACTACTAACCACTAACTTTAAGCACACAAGCTAAGCTCCATTAGATAATCTCAATGGGTAAGTCCTTTTATTCATTTAAAAAAAGAATTCATCTATGTGATATCTTACCGACTGTTGCCTGACAGCTTTTCTATTGGCATAAAATACTGGGGTAGCTCATGGGGATCCGGAGAGTCGATGTAACTTGTGTACATCCCTCCGAACTGATGAAAACAAGAAGGAACTTGTTTAAGTTTGCATCCTCTTTCAGGGGATTTCTGCTCATTTTTTATTTTTAGAGGATGTTGAAGAGGGTACACTTTCCTTTCCTAAATGAAACCAAATCTGGAGGTATCGTAATAGTAACAGTACAGAGCGAGCGTTGTAATTGCTATTATATACTGTTATAGTTCATATAATTCTGTCATAATTTGAAATACGGTTTAAAGAGGATCGATTTAAGATCATTTGAATGTTGTTCGGTGTCACATATGCAAATACACAGCGTTAAGCAGCAGAGTTAAAAAAAAAGTGCTTTTTTACAATAAATGGATTAATCATGTTTTTGTTTAAAAGATTAAGGTTAGTATTTTATTAACTAAAATGTTTTTTGTCACACTTTTATTAATAAACCATTAACTATGGGTTTGGCCTCAGTAAACTCCTAATTTGCTGCTTATTAATAGTTAGTAAGGCAGCTGTTAAGTTTAGGTATTAAGGATGTAGAATATGGTCACGCAGAATAAAGGTTTATAAGTAGTAATAAACAGCCAATATGTTAATAATATGCATGCTAATAAGCAACTACACCGTAAAACAAATCTGTAAAATACGGTAGCAAAGGTTTTACGGTTTTAACTTAAATTTACATTTAAATACCATAATTTCATTAACTGATGTAATGTTAACCAACATATTGAAGTACTGAAATCTATTTTGTACCGTTGTAACTGATAACCACCAAAAGTAGGTGGTGATGAGAAAGTCATACAGTGAACTAAAGCCCAATCACAAACAGCTTTTAAATACATAAAACATTGAACACCATCATGGTAAAGACATGAAAGTAAAATAATGCAATAAACATCACGTTAACAACATTAGATGTAACATACAACTCTAATGTACAAAACTGATAAGAATAAACTAAGAGGAAACATAGTTATTTCAACAACAAAAAAAAAACAAACATCAAATTTAAAATATAATGCATGGAATTCTAAGAATGTAATTTTTTACATTCTTTTTCAGTTTGAATAATGGTATACTAATGTAAAGTTACATCCAATTTATTTTTTCCCAAATTGTAATTTTGTGTGGTTCAACCAGACAGTGGTAAGTGAAGTTTATGTAAATAGTATTTGCCAAAAAGACGAGTTATGAATATAAATCATTTAAGAATTATTTATTTTTTATATGGTCCATTATTTTTCTCACAGAAGTAGCAAAATGCAATATTTAATTTAATGGTTAAATGGTTAATGGTTAAATTAAATTTTATTAATCGAAGAGCATGTCTAATTAAATAAAATCATGAAATTTCACATCAATTTAATAAAGGTTTAACAGAAATTACATGTTTATTATTATTATTTGAATGCATACTTAATTTATTCAAATTTATTCTTAAAATTGCCTTATGAAAGGTTTTTACCCTCAGAAATTCTGTGTTGTGTATTTAAAATGTTCTGGTTATCAAATGAAGGCATAAAACATTAATTTCATTTATCTTTTAATTATTGAAAATTAAGCAAACTTTTTTTTGGCAAAAAAGTGAAACGTACTGTTAAAATTAAAAAATGGATGAAATCTTGTGTGATTATACCTTAAAAAAATAATGTTTGTTTCATTTTAGTAGTAGTAATAGTAGTAATATATTTCTGGCACAATGCCTTTAAGTTAAACCAGACGTTTATTTTGACGGGTTGCCATGTCAACCTTTATATTTCTGTGTATATGATGTAACACTGGTTTTCCTAAATTGGAACGGTCAAATGCTGAGATCACCGTGAGCGTCACACGCACTTCAGTGTGTGTGTAGTAAACAAAAACGCTCTTCTGCTCCATTCATTAAAACAGAGACACACAGAACATGCAGGATTCACATTTAAATGCTATTTTTGCAGCGTAATATTTACAGATGCTAATCCATATTGTGGTTTGATTTAAGTGTAATGACCTACTTTTGATTAATTAATTCAAACTTTGACAAATTCCGTGACATTCCGCGTTATTCAGTAAATTCTGTTTTTATGAATGTATTCCGCGATTCCGTCCGCGTTTTCCACATCGCAGAAATCATCGAGCCCTAGAAATGTTACCCTTTTTTTATTTGTTTTTATTTTGTCGCAAAATGTAACTATATTTTGGCATATATATTTATATAAAGTAGGATATGCGTGCGACATATGCTATATAGCATCTGCTTGATTGCTTGTTTCCTCGCAAAATGAAAACTATATCATCACCCAGCTCTGATCTGCTAAATAAGTGGCTTTGAAGCTGTGTATTGTGAAAAATAGACTATAGATGTATATTTGATTTGGCTTGAAGTGACACTTTACAAAACAACTGAGGTAACTGAGTTTGAGTCTGATGCAAAAATGCTTGCTTGAGCTTATATTACAAATTTGGTCAGCTGCATATCATGTCTCATGATTGTGTTGCGTTTGGTCTATAACATAGGCAACAGTGTTCATAAAAAGGAAGTAGGGAAAATGCTTTGTTTACCTGTGGGTGCACCTGTATTAACCACACGTTCAGGAACTTGACCATATATGACTTTTGGTGTTCAAAATGTAAGTGTTTAATTATTCAGTGTGGATAAGATACACCAGTGCAGTTCTATTCTTCGTAGTTAGGTGTTTCTGACCAATATTTGGATTTTGTTGCTCATTTTTGTGACAGTTGTAAATCTGATTGCTTAGAAATGCAAAATGACACATTTGAGGCAAAATTCATGTAGCAGAAAGTACTTAAAAAGTACTTAAGATTAAAACGTGTTTAAATCCCTAACTTTGAATACTAGTAGTGATACTAACCACTAACGGACGACCGTCTTGTTGCACTCAACCATGAAACTGCGAAGTTTCACACAGGCTACATCTGTTTTCAGACTTTGCTAGTGATTATTTACATGAATGAATCTTGAGGCCTACAAACTTTGAGATACTTCTAGTCAACAAACACTGTTGCAAGCTTGTCAGTCTAGCCGCCTCGACGACGTAATTTCATGTTAAAAGACGTGGAAAGTCCCTGTCAGTGAATTCAAGTCCTGAGAACTTTGGCCAATCAGTTCATCCATACAGCCACCAAAAGGAAGTGACTTCGTGACACAGAATAAGAGCACGCCAATGTGGGCCCTGAGAGGAAATGACTTGCACTGTGCATGAGTCTGAGATCACAGGCCGTCTTCGCTCATCTCGCTCTATCAGTCGTGCCTGAACCCTCGTCAAACTCGCTGAACTTCCGACTGTACGCCAAGCATCAAGCAGAGAACATGGTGACAGACACCAACCAGTACGAATGGCTCTTTCCATGAAAAAAAAACACACCTTTGGTCATTTGCAACAGTCGCATGTGAAGATGTGCATCCAAGAATTCTGTAACAAGTAAGTAAGCGGGGTTTTCTTCACTTTGTAGACCTTCTAGAAATCCATCTGATAGTCTGCAACTATGTATAATAGAGTATTGACTACTTATACTTGATTCTACCTGTACTTAAAATCGCAAGTTTTGTGGACTAGTACTGTGCTAAGTAAATAGGATCCATTGTGATTTCAGTAAAACCGTGGGTAGTTTGTGGTGATGGATTGAAGCGAACCCACATGGTGCCCACAAAATACAGTATTGCTTATGAGTATTGCCCACATATAATCTGTAGTTCGACTTGAGATAGGCTGTAAATTCAATACAAAAGAAAACATCCTTGTGTTTTTCATTCATGCTGATTTTTACAGTTAATTACAGGGAAAACCCCAGCCATACTCAAGGCCGCAAAATGTACTTTGCATTACACCTTTACCACTAAACTCCTACCTCATGTAAAAAGTGTTTACATGACCTTTTCAGACTGGATGCACTTGCGTTTGTACACATTAGAATATGGGGGCGCATCCGATAGACTGAAACTAAGTAACCTGTGTGGGCAGATGTATGAGAGAAACGTCATGTGCCATTGATGGAGGCTGTGTTACTTATGTACATCATCATCTTAAAGGCTATCTTCTGTTTAAATGATGTATTAGGGGGGAAAGAAAAGCAGGAAGGATGTACGTGCAGAGCAAAAATAATCATTGTAACAGCTGCCCACCACCTCTCTTACCATTGTTTTGTAACCTACATTATGTACATTTCTCAGTAGGAAAACCTTATGGAGATAAATTAGTTTCAAATATAGGTATTCACTATTATCTAGTTGTGTATTACGAAGCATATTAGCTGTTTATAAATACTTATAAAGCACATATTAATGCCTTATTCTGCATGACCATATTCTAGATCTCCTAAAGCTACGCCATACCTGAACTTAACTACTACCTTACTATTAATAAGCAGTAAGTAGGATTTAATTGACAGAAAACAATTTTTTTGTATTAGTATATACTTAACGCATGGAGTGTAATCATATTAATCATGTATAAAAATGTCTTTGTAGCAGCTTAAAGAAAGTCTGGGTAACACTTTAGTATAGGGACCTATTCTCAGTGTTAATGATTTGCTTATTTGCATGCCTATTATTAACATATTGGTTGTTTGTTACTTATAAAGCACATATTCAACATGATCTTATTCTACATCAACTACCTTACTAACTATTAATAAGAAGAGATTAAGAGTTTATTGAGGCAAAAGTCATAGTTAATGGTGTGTTAATAGTGAGGATTGGACTTAAATAAAGTCTGACCTAAGTTTGTCGACTATGTTTTTTTGTTTTTTTTTGCAAAGAAGCACCCGTTTAAGGTGAGGAAACATTTATTGCATTTATTGACGAACTGTCACAGGCAAAATTGAGCCATTTCAACAGAAATTCACAAAATCAGGATTCTTTAACAAGGGTGAAGGATTTCCCAACACAAATTTTGCAACAAGGTAAAATTCATTGCACTGACCACAAGAAAACTACTGCATAGTTTGAAAGCTACTTCTGTGCACTGTAAAAAGTGTGTATATATATATATATATATATACACACTGCAGTTCAAAAGTTTGTGATCGGTACGATTTTTAAATACGTTTCTTATGCTCATCAAAGCTGTTTATTTAAACAAAAATACAGAAAAAAATTATATTGTGAAATATTATTATGATGTAAAATAATGTTTTTCTATTTTCTGTTATAATGTAGTTTATTCCTGTGATCAAAGCTGAATTTTTAGCATCATTACTCCCGTTTTCAGTGTCACATGATCCTTCAGAAATCATTCTAATATGCTGATTTATTATCAGTGTTGGAAACCATTATGCTGCTTAATATTTTTTTTGCAACCTGTGATACATTTTTTCAGGATCCTTTGATAAATAAAATGTTGAAAAGAACAGCTTTTATTTAAAATAGAAATCTTTTCAAAGAATATACACTATTGTTCAAAGGTTTGGGGTCAGTACATTTCTCTTCTTCTTTTTTTTTTTGAAAGAAATAATACTTTAAGAAATTAATACTTTCATTCACCAAGGATGTGTTAAATTGATAAAAAGTGATAGCAAAGACTTTTATTGTTAGAAAACATTTCTATTTTGAATAAATGCTGTTCTTTTTAACTTTTATTCATCAAAGAATCCTGAAAAAAGAATCACAGGTTCCAAAAAATAATATTTGGCAGCAGTAACTGTTTCTAATAATAAATCAGTATATTAGAATGATTTCTGAAGGATCATGTGACAATGAAGATTAGAGTAATAATGCTGAAAAAATCAGCTTTGCATCACAGAAATAAATTATATTTTAAAGTATATTAAAATAGAAACCATTGTTTTATATAGTAATGACATTTTGCAATATTTCTGTTTTTTTCTGTATTTTTGATCAAATAAATGCAGCTTTGATGAACATAGATACTTCTTTAAAAACATCTGACTTACAAGCCTTGCTGATCCCGACAGGGTAGTGTATGTATGTATATATGTGTATATATATATTCATTCATCATTACAATATAAAAATAAACAGTTTTGCCTGCAAATTTTGGCTAATGTGACCAGACAGGATAGGCAGAGACTATCTGATTCACATGTTCAGTAAACGACAAGAGTTTGTTTGCTTTAATGTACCATTTAGGATGGCTAAATGTAAAATTACTGATATTATCATAAAAGACCTGCATGGAAAAATCACTCTGACCTAGCCATCTGTGAACAGCTGTACAGAAAACACCAGAAAGAGTTAGCGGACAACTACCAATATTGTCAGAAACTAGTGGAATATACAGATATTTAGTGCACTTACTACACTGCTAATATTCACTGCCATTAACCTGACAAATCCTGATTAGTTAATCTTCAGAAGCACTCATTGTACCTTAGAAACCTGTTTTTTCCCTATGGTTAACCATACAATGTGTGGACTAGTTTTCACAGGTGTTTTGGTATTCAGCTGTGCTGATAACATTTAAAACCTCGTTCTAGTATTGACAGGGGACTTACAGTTTGACTAAAGACTTCACCAGTCTAGACAACCAGACGCTTGTTATTAGCTGTCACAACCTTGAGCCTGAGTAAGAAATTTCAAATGAAACACCAGTTTAAGTGAGGACATTTGTCAATCTGGACAGACGACATCATGATTTGCTATAAAATCAAACTGACTTTCATTTATCACTTCTTTTAGTCATATTTTCTAGTAAATTATGTATTTTATCCAGTCAGTTTAAAGTGACTTTCAGCATTCGGTTTGGGTTTCGGTCATTTTGGGCGTGGGGTAGAGGCTAAAAAGTTAAGCATGCTAACTGGACATTATTTTTATATTTGCATTTTATATTTATATTGTTTTATTGAATCTGTTGATATACTGTTAACTGAAAAAATGTAAATATTGATTTCACTTTAACTAAGTTAGGTAAAATTAGCAAAGGAAATAAAAAAAAAAAAAATTTAAGTGGTCAGTTAAAGTTTGATGAGTAACTTCTACTTAATTATTTTAAGTTAATTCTGCAACAGAATTTCAGGTGTTTTGTGTGTTGCCTAACATTCCAACATAAACGCTCCCGATAAAATATTTGTTATTAAAGCATCAACATTCACAAACCACTGTTATTTTTACTAAAAGCAATAGACTGCTGCATGCGTGGTTGCAGAATGCACAGCATTTCGAGCGGTGAGTGGATTCTCTGATTGTCCATTGCATTCCAGAAATCAACATTGTTTAACGCTGCAAACACGTGTTACAAATAGAAACTCTGCCTATACTTACGCGTGTTAATCATTTTTGTTTTACAGTTGTTCTTGTTGCTTTTGTGCAATACATGAATAGCAATTCATTTTGTTTTAGATATTTTATGTTTAGATATTTCTATTTTGCGGGAGTCCCGCAAATCATTTTATTCTATCGCATCGCGCACATCGCATCTTTACCCGCCCGCAGCCCTGCACCTGCACTCACCCATCAAGTCTTGTCCCGGCAGGCAGAGACTCATGTCAAGACAATGGAAGTGGTGCGTTGCTCTCCGCACCCGGTACATTCTTAAGAAGTTTTAATGTGCCGTGCTGCCCTTTCAGGTGTTTTAAAACGGATATAGAGTTTTTCACGATTGAAAAGGTTTTCTTCCTCTCTGACAACGCACAGTGATGTTCTTTTCTTTGACAGAAATAAACTCAGAAAAAAGTTAGTATTTCCAGCTACAAAACGCATACTTTCCTCTCCCCATGCTGACTTTGTTTTCATTGGTAGTATCCGCTTCACAGGCGCTTACCAATCAAAGTAGGTCTCATGTAGAGGACGTTGCGTGTGCTAGCCAACACCCTTTTTACAATCCAGATGATAAAACAGATTCTGTCGGCAATGATTTAACGCAGCAGTAACGCATGCTTGTAACTATAATCTAATTACTCATTTGGAAATTCTAACGCGTTAAATTACTCCATTACTAAAAAAAGAATCAAATTACAGTAACGCGTTACAAAGTAATGCGTTACTGCCCAACACTGAGTATGAATGGGTCATTTTGAGTAGAAATTGAACTCCAGTTGTCACAAAACAGTAAATTACAAAACCTAACAACAAAAGCAACCACAAAACAGTATAAATACAACTTGGAAACCGCGAAAAATGTAAACGTTTTAATTATTCACGCCCCAGTGCATGATGGGAAAAACGGGATCATAACTTTGATAATTACTTAAAGAATCCTTGTAAACAAACCAACAATTCCAAGTAAAATATACAAGCTTTACTAATATAGAAATTACATTACATTTTTATTTCTAGCCTGCGCTAAATTATTTAATGTAGGAATTACATTTGTTTTAATTGTAGTATTTACTTCACCACAAAATCATTTTTATCAGTGTTGGTGTAGTTATTTTATGAATGTCTCAGCTTTGTAGTTGGCCTAGTAGGTCAGTATAATACAACACCTTTCTAATATATTATCTGATTGTATACTAACTCACCCACACCTTAAGCGCAGGTCAAGTTCTGGTCATTGACTTTTGTGGTTGGAAACATTTTTTAAATGTCTCAAGGAGTAAACATTCTTGTGTGGAAACTCTGACATGCCACTGAGGTATGATATATCATTGCTTTCATTGTGGAAATTAATGCTGTTCACTTTGTGAATGCAAATTCCTGGTCTTATTCTGAGAAGTGCTATTCCAAAGAAAAAAAAGAAAAAAAACTTATTTATAATTCTTCATTCTAATAACCTGCACTGCCTCTAAAACAACTTTACATTTCCACTGATCTCATCATAATTATGTGGGTGGGGAAAATAGTCCAAATGTGTTTCAGTTCCCTTCTTCTTCTAGCTGACTTGAAGTTATGTACTTTCAAGAAGTGGGAACATTAGAGTGAACATTGTGGTTGTGTTTGTATTCATGCATACATCCAAGACGGCCATACTTACTTCTTTCATATATGTGCGTTATTCTACACATGCACACAAACACACAAGACAAGTGACAAAACTATCATCAGTTATTACATTAGCGCCCGCTCCATTCCAGTACATTTCACCCACTTTTCATGATCCAGTTCATTCCCGGTGGATAATCAAGATCTGTGCTACATTTTACCCTCTGAAATGCAAAATAAATTTGACTGTAAACTATTTCTGACCTCTTAGGTATTCATGCTTATCAACACATGGAGTTACATTTTTAACAACAAGGTCAGGAAATTGTCTGAACAAGGCTAAAATCTTCCCCACCCCACCCTGTTTTTTTGTTACAGTTTCTATAAAGCATTACCATCCTGTGTCTAATTATCGTCTGTGTTTATGTTCTTCTGGAGATTTAAGATTAATACTTCATAGCTTACAGTAAGTCATGTGTTTGTTTGCGCAAGCAGGGCGCTGATGGGTCATTCTGAGTAATACTTGAAAAAGTGCTGTTGCTTAGTTTAATCTTAAGGTGCCCTCGTATAATGTGTAATTATATACAACACTATTATTATTAATGTTTTTTATGTTGAAATTTACCACATGTACATGCATAATATAAACAAAATAGTAAATATAAAATTATAGTTAAAATGATGAGAAAATGTTTGGATACAAACTCATTTTTATGTGTTTTAATTTCTAATTTAAAATGAATTTTGATATTGTTTGGAGCATGTTAAAAATGTCATAAAATGATTAGAGTATAAGATTTTATGGTAACATTTTACAATAAGGTTCCATTAGGTAATGTTAGTTATTGTATTAACATAATATGAATAAACAATGAGCAATGCATTTATTACAGTATTTATTAATCTTTGTTAATGTTAATGAAAATACAGTTTATTGTTAGTTCATGTTAATTCACGGTGCAATAACTAGTGTTAACAAACGCTTGTGAGTTTAATAATGCATTAGAAATTAACATTAAGTAAGATGATTAAATAAGGTTATTAAAAAGTATTTTTCGTTCTTAGTTCATGACAACTAATGAACCTTATTGTAAAGTGTTACCGATTTTTATTAATGTTTCTTTTTTAAAAAAGCAGTGCAACATTGTGTTATGAATATTTGAAAAACCTTTGTCTGCCTAACAATTCATGATATTTGTAAAAAAGAAAATACTTTTTGAAAACAATCATTAGAATGTGTAAGGACGTACTATATGCCTATTGTGTACACCGCATGACAGTTTTAGGACATAACATTTAAAGTAATTTGGAAAAACATATTATTTCTTTAAAAAAAAAAAAAAAACTACTTTTGTTAAAATCATGTCATGTGGTCAGACCAAAAGACCAGATTTGTAACATTTGTAAAAACAACAAAAAGATGTATATTGATATACATTTATACATGTATATGCAGTTGTGGGAATATTGAATTATTTGGATTTTTTTTTTAACCCCTTTAACTGTCACTCTCATTTTTGAACACAGACGTGAAAGTGCATTATCCAAACTTCAATTTTTATAATTCATGAACAAATACATTTTCTAATATGATTTTGAAGTACCATTTCCATGGTAATGCAATGTCAGATTTTAAAATGGCTATCAAATGATGAATTTTGAAGTTTTAAACTTTTAACTAATATATCATTTATGGTCTTTTCTAAAACATAATAGGAACAATAAGAAAAAAGACTGGTGACGAAGGTCAGACGTTCTGTTATGATGTAGATTTTTGAGGTGCACTCTTGTCATAAATTAATCTATTACTGTTCCTACATAATTTGTAGCAACAGTGGTAAAATATCTATTTAGGAGTCTTGGACATTCCAGTGATATATAGTTTGTCATGATTAAATTAGGATTTAATTGTAATATAGTGAAGTAAACTTAGGTGTTCCTTTTGAGGGGACAGGTGACAGTTAAAAGGTTAAACAATATGAAACCAACATATATAAAAGGACAATTTGGTTGTTGTTTTTATTTTGTTGTAAATGTAAGACGACCTTATTTAATACTACTCGGTTTATGACTATGTCGGTTTATGACAAATAGTTATAGTGTTGCTGGCTGAGAAAAGAAAAGGTGTCAACAAAAACCGTGTGTTACATGACACTTGATGTCAATCATGGTTGGAAACATTAAGCAACAGAGATGAACAGACAGTCTGCTCGTAGAGCTGTAGTGCAGACTCTTTTAAACCTCATTACCTCAACATCGAAACCTCAAGAGAAAGAAGAACTTCTATAAGAAGGCAAGTTGCTGCCAGAAACAAGCTGCGATGGAATTAAACTGCAGTTTCTGGTCTTTTAATTTCCTTGACGTGAAGTCTGTAAGAAGGTCAAGAGCTTTCTGCTGACAGTGCCACACTAAACTTCTACTTAACTCCTAAAAATACCATCCCTTTTGCCACAAGCACGCTCCTGGACCATAATTCTTTGGTTGGATATTATAATGTCATGATGAGACGTGCTACGTTGCCATTACACTTCTCATTTAGGTCGCAATTGTCCCGTGGGATTCTAATCTCCCCACTCCACCCAGCGTTAGATGGACATTCCCCTCCGTTCCCATCTGTATCTGCTGACCGGCACTCAGACTTCCAGAATTACGGATAAGCAATAGCAAACTCCAGCGTGCGCTCGACAGCCCAGGAGGGGCTTGAACTTTCCAAAGGAAATGTAGGGTTTCCTGTCCTTTTTTTGTTCTGGTTAGATTCAAGGTTTGTGCTGGAGGTTTGGAGATAGCTGTAAACTGTGGTGAGACAAGCATGTCTTCAAACTCTTGATGTGCTCTGGTCTGGCAGTATGTTGAGAGAGAGTAAAGCAGTGCAGAGCATCAGAAGATGTGTCAGCAAAAGGTAAGCGTGTGGGATCATGGGACGTGTGGGTGGTTTGTTTGGAGTTGGTTGTTTAGGCGAAGTACAATTATGTGGTGTTTATGATCGCAAAATACTGTTGGCATATTCCTGGGAATTCACTTTAATATGCTACGTGGAAATTGTGGATGTATAGCAGGAATTTGGTTCTGGTTCCTGTGATTGTCAATGCTCTTTGAATGGCTGTTGTGTTTTTGCCATTGTTTATGACCGTCTCATCTCTGTGTTTTGACTGGGATTGCTCACTTCGTTTAAAAAGATGTCTTTTAACTTGTTTGGTCTGTGATTTGTTATGTCTGCACTCTAAAAACAACCCAGCGTTGGGTGAAATATGGACAAACCCAGCAATTTGGTTGTTTTGGGGTAAATGTTTATTCCAACCTTCTGGGTAGTTTTATTTAACTAATGTTTAAAAATGACTATATAGTTGGCTTAAAATGAACCCAAAATGGGTTGTAAATTAAATATCAGACACATTAATTACTAGATGCTTCAGCAATATTTAAAAGGTGAACATTTATTAATAAGCAATTTTAAAAGGTTTCTTATTTAATTATTATTTATTTACTTTTTAATAAATGTTCATATATTGAACATTTGATAAAGCCAGAAATATGTGACCCAGGACTACAAAACCAGCCATAATTGTCAGTTTTTTGAAATTGAGATTAAAGATTAAAGATAAAAGAAAAATTGATCATTTTGGTATATACCTATTGGTAAATATACAGGTAAATATACCTGTGCTACTTTATGACAGGTTTTGTGGTCCAAAGTCACATATAGTAATTTTTAAACAATGGTTGAGTTAAATAAAACTACCCAGAAGGTTGGGTTAAACATTTAACCCATCAGCTGGGTCAAAACATATATTCATAAAATGTATAAAGTATATATTTGTAAAATTTGTAAAGTTCACATTTTATAAAATTACATGATTACTATACAGAATACTTTTAAATACTTTTAAAATTAGGCTACTTCATATATTCAGGTTTTCCAGCCATGGTTCTTCAAAGAAACTAATGAAGCAAATTAAAATAGGAAGTATCTTGAGTTTTAATTGTTTGTTTTATCTTATTTTAAATTATTTTAAGTCATCTTGGCACCGTCTTGGAGCTTTGGTGAGGCCCCCAGGTTTGGAAACATTTAGCACTTTGTTTCAAGTAATACTATTTATATCTATTTTCATCAATATAGCCAGACATACAGTCAAACCAAAATTTATTCAGACACCTTCAACATTTCTGACATTAACACAGTTTATTTGCTGTCAGATAATTTGCATTGAAAACAATTTTTAAAAATCAACTTTTAGTATGACAATATTCACACACCTATCAATACTTTGTTGACCAGTTACCAAGTAATGCTTAATTTTGTTCAGCCTGTAGCAATTAAAGAAAAAACACTTCAAAAGTGTCTGAATAATGTTTGGTCCAAATTTTTATCAGTTTTACTGGTAGTCCACTGTATGATGATTTTTGGGGGTATAATATGTCGCAGTTTACTTTATTTTGCTATCCTCACTTACATAAATGAACTATAGTGTCTTGCACCTAACAGTAAAAAAGATCAAAAATTATATCTGGTGTCTAAATAATTATTGGTTTGACTGTATAGAAGTGGTCTGTTTTCAGCATTTTAGCCCTTCATTATATGATGTGCTCCAGTAATGACATCTTTTTGTAGGCCAAACCGAAGACATCATGACCCTGATTCCCCCAACAAAAAACCTAGTAAGATTTTCCCATTGGCTTTTGGGTTTTTACAGAAAATAAAATCTGTGGCCATCAAAATGTTCTGATTCATATACGTTTTGTTCATGCCAACTGCCAAAAGCAGAAAGGTAAATGTAGACTATAAATGAATTGGTTGTGTGACATTACTAAGCTTCCCACAACTTTTTCAGTTTTGCTATTTAAAAAAAAAAATTCCACAAAAGTTAGAACAGTTTGTAAGAGCCTGATTTATAACACAATGAGGATGTGAAAGCGATGAGTGAGTAAATGAGTTTTTCTGTTCGACCTGATGGCATTTAACGTCCCGACAGCCTCTGTAGTGTCATTTAGCCACTTGTTAGCAACCGCTTTTTTTATGATGGCTAAAAGCTTTAAAAAAGCACAAGGAGGTATTACTGACCAAATGTATGTTGTAGAATAAAATGTGAAAATATCTTGAGCTTTTGTTCACTACAGACCTTTTTTTAGGCATTTAACTAAAACACTTTCGAAATAATCCATAGACTTCAGGACGATGAAACTGAAAGTGCTGAAATGCAAATTCAGTGTTTTAGCCTATACAAAAATGTGTCATTCCTGCAGCACGTTATTAAAGGTATACTACAGAATTCTGGTTTATTACATCAGTGCATCAGAAGTGCTTTTCTTTCTCCATGAATGAGTCTGATAGTTTGAGGTTTACCCACGGTTGCCCATGAACTTTATCTCATAATCAGATTAACTTCAATAAGAAACGTCTATAAGATATTTATCACACACAAAAAAAACAAAAAAATGTTGTCTGGGCATCTATGCATATCTGCTGCCATTGTAGCTCAAGCTTGTTTTCTTTACATAGTTGTAGGCTTACCATAGTGAACTGGAAGGAAGTGAGTGCAGTTTTAGACTTTTTAATGAATTGGCTTTCTAATAAAAAAAATTACATGAGAAATCTACTGTAATGTAGGCCTATCTTTAAGTAGAGATGCCCAACAGTACAGAGAGATCTTAATAATAGGTGTACAAACTTAAAAAGTAAAGTTCATTAAGACAAACTTTGAATGTTGGTGTGACAGAGCTTAACAGTTTATAAGCTAATGTTGTTTATAAGCCTTAAAGTTGAAATGTTTGAAGATTTGAAGAAGAAAGATTTAATGTTGAAAGTTCTAATTTTAAACGTAAATGCCAAATAAAATTCCATGAAAAACCATTAAACCATTCTGTTACACAAAAGGTTCTTTAATGGAATTTTTGAATTTGATTTTTTTTTTTAAATGTTCTTCACTCTAAGAAAAAAAAAAGGTTCTTTTAAGAACTGTTGACTGAGAGGTTCTTTGGGCATCACTCTTTTGGAACCTCTGTTGAAAAGTGTTTAATACCAATAATACAGTGATATAATCTGAATATTATCACAGCTGTGATTCGGAGAATGCAGGTGTTCTGGTAGTTGTTACAGCAGGGCTAGTGTATTCTGAATGGTTGTTGGGATGTTGCTAGGTGGTTACTAGAGTGTTCTGGGTGGTCGAATAAATGTTTCCACCTAGCCCTTCCCTCTAGCAAGGTAATCGTCGAGTGTGAAGCTAACCAACATTACTAATCAAAAACAACCCTTTCCTTTTGCTTACAGAAACATGGCTGCTACGCCGGTCTCCTGGCCCATTCCCATGAGGGCTATCGGAGCTCAGAATCTGCTTACCATGCCGGGTGGAGTCACCACATCTGGATATCTGCACAAGAAAGGGGGCAGCCAGTTCAGCCTGATGAAATGTGAGTTTTACATGGCTCATTGCAATCCATCAGTCAACAGACAAAACATCAAACATACATTAAAGGGATAGTTCACCCAAAAACAAACAACAATTATTGTCCTTCGTGTCACTCTAGCACCATTTTGGAGAGTAGCTGAACAGTAGCACGCTCACTGCATGACAGACAAAGGCGTCGGTGTGGTCACTTGCTCTTATCTCTACTTCAGAATGAACCAATTCAAATAGAAAACAAATATTGTCAGATTATGTAATCTGTATGAAATGTGCATATAGGCGCATCACTACTGCAGAGATGACAAGTCAGTGTCACTGGCTTCATCTCTTAAACTGAAAACAAAGAAAGCACTAGTTATTAAATTATTAAAACGTTAATGTAGTCTCCTTGCTGTTTTTCCCTGACACATTCATAATTATTATATCTGCCGGTGTGCTGTGGCAAGCTTTTTTTTTTTTGTATGCGCTTGAGCACTTATTAGGCTATGTTGGCAGTTAAAGGCTCATTATTATGATTTATGTGGTTTATTAATAAACTTGTGACTAACAGTCGATTAAAATCTTTACTTGAGGGCAGCCCTATGAATAAATAATAAGTGCATTTTTATTTTGGGGTGAACTGTCCCGTTAAAAAGATAAATCCTCAGGAATTATAAAAGTACTGCTTAACCAAAAGTTCATCAATAGTATCAATTCACAGGATGGTTTTATACAGTGTTCACCAGTAGTATTGTATGTAATGCAACATTTTTTTTTATTGTTACCAGCAGTTTATTCAGTCATTTAATGCTGATTCAGGGCTGCGTTTCTCAAAAGCATTGTGAGCTAAGTTGATTGTGGAGAGCGTTTGTGACAATAGTTCAACGATCTACTTAGATTTATAATGCGTTGGGAAACAGCGCAGGTTATTCCAGAAGTTAAATAGGTTGAACATGTTGTTTTATGTTGTTTTTATGTTCAAAATGCTTCTTTTAGGAACTCTTCGCTGAAAGGTTCTTTGAGGAACCAAAAATGGTTCTTCTACACTGTAAAAACAATTTGTTGAGTCAACTTAAAATAATTTGTAACCTGGCTGCCTTGAAATTTTAAGTTCAGTCAACTCAAAAAAAGTTTATTCAACTTGAAATGTTAAGTTAGACTAAGTGACAACTTAGATATTTGAGTTGAATCAACTTAAAATGTTAAGGCAGCTGGGTTACTTACCCATCTGTTAAGTTTAGCAAACATAAATATCTAAGTTGTTACTTAGTACAACTTAACATTTCAAGTTGACTAAACTTATTTTAGTTGACTAAACTTAAAATTTTAAGGCAGCCGGGTAACAAATTATTTTAAGCTGACAAATTTTGTTTTTAATTTTTTACAGTGTATGGTAACACTGCAAAAACACCCTTTTGGAACCTTTATTTTTAAGAGTGTGTCGGACAATTTTTAAACCAAAGTACACAGACCAAGGTTTCCAGGTTTTCACAACAAAACCCACCCAATTGCTACTCAAAATTAGCCCAAAATACACATTTTTGGCAGGGTTCCCCTGATAAAATTCATATTCCAGGGGCTATATATCATGTTATTGAGGTCGCTTTAACCTGCGGACATGAGAAACAACCCGCAGCAATAGTTTTAAAGCAAAGGTGCTAAACCCTGTTCCTGGAGAACTACCTTCCTGCAGAGTTCAGCTCCAACCCTGATCAAACACACCTGAACCAGCTAATTAGGAGCACTTGATAATTACATACAGGTGTGTTTGATCAGGGTTGGAACTAAACTCCCATGAAAGGTAGATCTCCAGGAGCAGGGTTGGGCACCCGTTCTAAAGTATCCCAATTCTGCGGGAAAACCGCGGACGTGGCAACACCGACACAGATGAAGAATTGAGAGCTAGACCAAGAGGAGCACTTGTGGTTAAAAAAAATGTATTAATTCTTTGTTTTGTTTTGTTTTGTTTTGTTTTGTTTTGTTTTGTTTTGTTTGAAAATGACAGATCATTTCACTAGATTAGTTCATAATACCTGAAATTATGTTAACAATTTGATCCTTATTGTGAAGTGTTGCCAAATATTCATTTACGAAATGGACACTTAAGAACTATAAACACTTGCTTTCCATTAACATGATGAAATTGTTGTGCTGTTTAATGTGACTTGTATTGATTTTCTTCCGATTCCACAGGGCCACTTCGCTTCATCATAATCCACAAAGGCTGCGTCTACTATTTTAAGAGCAGCACATCTGCCGCACCTCAAGGTGCGTTTTCACTCAACGGCTACAACAGGTTGGTTATTAGCTGCTTATTTTCACACCGCATTTGTTTATCTGACATTCTGATGCATGTGTGATCATTCAGTAAGAGAAAGTGTCAGTGGCCCGCCTCTCTGTACTCACTTTTGCAATCTGTAGGTTAAGTTACCAGTGGCCATCTCGGCACGATCACAGGCCACTTCCTGTCCACAACCTTTTTTTTAAGTGCAAGCGTTTCGATTCTGCACCAAAATGGCCTTCATATACATTTCCTGCACATGTAAATGCACCGATCGCGTGTCTGTCGTATGTTCTGTGACGTTGTACTTTCTGTGAAGATGAAGTGGTGGAAAGCGTTTAGAGTCCTGCAGTAGTTCTTCCTCGGCAGGTTCACTGTGCCATATGGTGAACGTATAATTATTGTGCATGACTTTTTCCTGCTGTGGTTGGGTAAAAATAGCCCTCTAAATTAATACAGCAGAGCACAGGGAATGTTTGCGGATGAGCAAGACATACACGGACCCTTTAGCCATGTATTTGACACTGAGGATGCAGGAAAACTGTAGTTTACAGCACAATTTAAAATCTTTATATAGTGGGAATGGTACAAATCATTACCCTAGATATAAATTATTAATACAATATTAAAACAATAGTGATGCTTGACCTTGGAAAGTAGTCACATGAAGTTTGGGGTTGGTACAATGTCTCTTATGTTCACCAATGGAGCATTTATTTAAAAAAATACAGTAAAAACAGTATTGTGAAATATTATTACAATTTAAAATATCTGTTTTCTATATGAATATATTTTAAAATGTAGTTTATTTCTGCAACGGAAAGCTGAATTTTCAGCATCAGTACTCCAGTCTCTTGATCCTTCAGAAATCAATCCAGTCTGCTGATTTGTTGCTCTAAAAATTTGTATTTATTTATTTATCACTGTGAAAAAGTACAGTTGTGCTGCTTTATATTTTTGTGGAAACTGTTATACATTTTTTCCAGGATTCTTTGATAAACAGAAATATTAATAAACAGCATTTATTTGTAACTGAAATCTTTTGAAACATAAATGTTTTTACCGTTACTTTAAAAACAAAATGTGTCCTTGCTAAATAAAAGCATTTTTTTAATTGGAAAAAAATGTAAAAGTTGTGTGCATTTACATAAATTAAAATATAAATATAAATATGTATATGAATAACTCAAACTTTTGAACAGCAGTGTGCATTTAAATGAATATATTTTAATAATGCTTGTTGTTTTATTGCTTGGCAGAGTCTTACGGGCAGCGGAGGAAACAACATCTAGCAATGTTTTTCCTTTTAAGATCGTCCACTTCAGTAAAAGACACCGTACGTGGTATTTCTCAGCGGCAAGTGAAGATGAGAGAAGGGTGAGATCACGCTGTAAACATGACAGATAGCATTGCACAACTATTGGGTTTTTTCATGTATAGTTAAAATAAAATGCAGAAATGAAATTAAATGTGTATTTTTGTCTCTGACAGAAATGGATGCGTCACTTAAGAAAAGAAATCGGCTATTATAATGATAAAAGAGATTTGCCTCTTCCAAGGTAAAACTTAATAGTCTGCTCTCATTAAATCAACATCAGACGTTCTAGTTATGTTATTCTTACAAAATATGTTTTTACCTTCACATTTTACCCTTAATTTCTTGGGAATTTTTTTGCATGACAGCTGTAACCTCTTCCTCTTTCTTTTAATCTCTGCTTGTTAATGGAATTCTGTTATTTAACTGCGTCTTCTGAGTCACTTTTCTCTGAATTTCTTGTTTTTATAGTGATGATTTAGATTCTGAGAGCCTGTATGGCCAGTTAGAAGAGCCTCTGGACATCAGTCCTATTGAAGAAGATCCTGAAGCAGGTAAGCAGTGACAGACATGAAGGGTTTTACAATAACTTGTCTCTGACTATGATTTTACATAGTGTAACCATGTAACAATTTTTAAATGTCTGATAAATAGTTTATATAACTGTATATATATTTATTTAGAATACATTTTAAAACTTTTTTCAATTTAAAAAACATTAACTGTTTATTGTTAGTTCATTTTAGCTCTGGTTCAGTAAATAATATTAACAGATACAACTTTTGATTTTAATAATGCATTAGTAAATGTTGAAATTAAAATCAGGTGAGAGTACTAAATGCTTTCTAAATATTCAATTTTAGTTAACTAATGTTAACCTTATTGTAAAGTGTTACCAGTTAGATTGATAATTGCTGTAAAATGCATTAACTAATTATTGCATTGTTACCAAAATTATAATTATTATATATTTATATAAATTATTATAAAATTATTATATAATTTTAAAAAACTCTAAAAAGATGAATTGCAATATATATAAATAAATAAATAAATTGTCATGCAATATATATATATATATATATTGCATGACAATTTATGCACATTGTGCATTACTTAATTTCATGTTTTTTCATTTAGATTATATGACTCAAGATGAAGACAGTGATGGAGAGGATGGATCACTAGTGTCAGCAGGTACATGCTTGATTTTTCTGTAATTTCTTCACTCTCAGAAAAAACGGACAAAGCTGCAGTATTGTGCATGACTGAATGAGATTACTTTTTCCAAGTTACTAGTAAAGTAAAATGCATTACTTTTAAATTTCCAACAAAATATCCAAGTTACTTTTTTCAAATAAGTTTTAAGTGATTTACAATTAATTCACTGACACCTCTCCTGTCCCGTGTTCAGAGAAATGAGGAGTGAGGTGTAGAGGCTTATTAATTTCACTTTTAGTGTGGAAGTATCTTTACAGTTGCTAAAAAACACTACTTTTGAGATTTTTTGTTAGTTAAAACAAATAAGCAGCCCAGCCCATGTTACAAAATGTAATGCAAAAGTAACATAATGCATTACTTTCCGTAAAAAGTAACTAAGTAACATAATTTGTTACTTTTTTATAGAAAAACACAATTTTGTAACAAATTACTTCTCATAAAAAGTAACTAAGTAATGCAATTAGTTGATTTTTTAAATAAAATATGCAATAAAGTAATGCAATTTGTTACTTTTTTATTTAAAAAACAGAATATTGTAACAAATTACTTTCCGTAAAAAGCAACTAACGCAATGAGTTACGTTTTACAGAGAAACGCAATTAGTTACTGTTTACAGAGAAACGCAATATTATAATGCATTGCTTTCCGTAAAAAGTAAGTAAGTAAAGCAATTAGTTACTTTTTACAGAGAAATGCAACATTTTGTAACACATTACTTTCCATAAAAAGTAACTAAGTAACACAGTCAGTTACTTTTTTACGTAGTAACGCAATATTGTAACACATTACTTTCCAAAAAAAGTAATTAAGTAATGCAATTACTTACTTTTTTAAATAGAGAAACGCAATATTGCAATTCATTACTTTCTTTAAAAAGTAACTAACACAGTTACTTTTTTGTAAAGAAACACAATATCGTAATGCATTACTTTCCATAAAAAGTAACTTATATAATTAGTTATTTTTTAATAGAGAAACACAATATCATAATGCATTACTTTCTATTAAAAGTAACTAATGCAATTTGTTACTTTTTTATAGAAAAACTCAATATTGTAATGCATTACTTCCCATAAAAGGTTACTAAGTAATGCAATTACTTTTTAATAGAGAAACGCAATACTGTGCATTACTTTTCATAAAAAGAATCTAAGTCATGCATTTTTTAACTTTTTTATAGAGAAACACAATATTATAATGCAATTACTTTTTGAAATGCACTATTGTTATGCACTTAAAAAAAAAATTTTCCCCAAAGCTGTGACAAAGCCTCAAAGGTGCAAAAGCTACAAAATACATATTTGTACCTTATTTATCCCCAAAAGGTAGAAATTAATACCTAAAGCGAAAACTTTTGAAAGGGTGTTGGTTTTGAACCCAGTTCTAGTTTTGCATCTATTTCTGAGAGTGCATGGGCTTAGATTAGTGATTGTCACATTTACACCATTGTAGTTGTATTCAGGTTCACTGAGAATATTTACCTTAGACAATACCCACACAGTGGAATGACTCTTTGATGTTTTTTCCAGGTCGACCCACGGTTCCACCTCCACCATATCCTCCACCACCTGTTCCTATTCAGTCAAGAGAAACCCGTCTCACGAAAGGACCGCCGCCCCCACTGCCCCCTCCATTCAAAAAACCTTCCTGCTCAGGCAAAGGTCCTCCTCCGCCGCTGCCGTACGCCCCGCATCTAGAGAAACCAGACTTTCACCTGCCAAATAGAGGCCCTCTTGGCCCCATGCTTCCTTTACCCCCACCAGCCAACATGAAGTCCATGACAGGCCCCTTTTCCACAATGCCTGCTTGTGAAAAGAAGCCGAATGCCTCTCTCATTGGGAATACAGCAGCTACTTTACCCATCGTTGAGAACTTGCAGAAAGTGCTTCTGAACGCTGGAACAAAATCATCTATTTCTAGCCAACACCTAGGGGTGAAACCCACACCCGAGCCACGGCCCGTCTCACCTCACCTGTCCAGTTCTGTCAGTAACAGGTCGCTGGGTCAGATACCCAAGCCTCCGTTACCGACCAAACCGAAACCCAACAGACCCTCGTTCCAGTAAGTGTCTTTTACTCTCGTCACTGACATCTTCCGAATCTGGTTTGGTGTTTTGTTGAGTTGTGCCACAGATCATTTTATGGCTACAAATGTATTTCGGGCTGCCGTTCAAATGGTTTAATACATACGTGCTCAGTCCTGTTTTATATATATATATATAAAAAAAAAGTATAACAAGTCCGCTCTTTAAGTAGAATGGCTTTTTACACACATGTGAGAGTGTTAAACCACACGTGTGAGAGGACCAAAGCAGCAGCGTGTTGCAAAACACTTCAAAGTTTACAATAAAACGTCTTATATTACAATGTAGAGTGTTTGTGTTTGCAAAAAGTATTTTTAAATTAGTAAATCACCATCTTTGTATTCATGTTGATTTCATGTGGTTTTGGAAAAGGTAATACATTTTCAAGAAAGGTAATGAAAATTTCATGCGGTGCAACCATGAAATAAGTTTTTTTTTTTTACATTTGAATACATGTGAGCATATAAATTAATATTCTAACAGTTATTTACTGTTTGAATTTTCTGAATATTGAATTAATATTTTATCTGATATTCTGTTCAATATTTTGCAAGACATTTAGTATTTAAGCAGTTATTAATTTACAAGTATTACCTTTTTTTTCATTCCTACTATATGACATTTTAAAACCTGTTGTCATATTAATGTCATGAGAGTCTGCCGGACTCCTCTATTAGATATAATTTCCTTTTTTAATTTTCATTTTTTTTCTCTGTATACATCTGCAGGTTCTTACTTACAAGAAATAATAACTAAAGTTGTAACAGTTGTGTTTGGATGTTGTTTAGACACTAGGAGATTATTTATACAAATTGTCTGTCTTTTTTTTTGTGCTAGAAGAGCATCACCGGATGGACAGAGTTTTCGTACTTCTATTGAAGAAAATCCTTTAAAAAAACGAGTGAAAAACAAAATTGAAGAAGACTCAGATGATGAGGACTATGAAAATGTAAGTTTGTTTTTTATTTTGTATTTGTTTGTTATTTTACACTCTGATATTATGGGGGGGGGAATCAGTTTAATTTTTAAAAGGCATATTTTTACTAATATATATATATATAGTCTGAAAAGCCTAATTGTTTCAGAATGTGTTCTTTGAGCTCAGGTTTGTTAAGTTTGAGCATTTGAAGGAGAAATGCACAATTTTTATGAACTTTACTTTCTCTTTTGAATCAGAAAGCATGAGTCACTTCCCTAATGACACGTTGAATCAAAATAGATCGTGGAGGGTCTGACCTAATTTCTGTCTATTATCTACTAAAAATGATCTATTTTGTTTTGCTATTGAAACATTTATTTATTGTAGTTTCTTTAACCATGGGGTCACCAAATGTTTGACCTGATTTTGCTGCAACAATAATAATGCCTTTTGTCAAATGTTTTTTTTTTTTTCTTCATCAGGTGAATTTGCCTCCCTCTGTCTTCGTGGACACAATGGATACCAGTAATGTTGAAAGGTAAATTAAAAATTTTGTTTATTACTTTTTTGGTGAAGTTTGATTATTTGTAGCAATTAATGGTTTAATGCATTGTTATCAATAACCTGATTCCTTTAGTGTAACGACCCCAAAACCTTTTGTATCTTTGTCCAAGACAATAGCTTGTTTGAAGCCACTTATATAAGCAGAATAGTTGTATTTTTCTTTGTATTGGTTCCCTCTAGTGTAATGGAGTTGTAATTGCACTGTTTTTGCTTTAGTAAGCAGATTCAGATAACCCAACAGAGCCACTCATCTAGTCCATGTGTCACTGGGTTCGATTACACTGTTAACTGTGTCTTTACTTATTGATTACAGATTATTTAAGGATTCGTACTCCTACCCACAGAACGGCCTGTACTGCATCCGCAAATCAGGAACAGGAAAAACATCACAGGTACAGACAACTCAAAATATGCATGGTTAGGGTTAATAACAAAGATTGGACTGTTTTTCTTTCATTTTTTAAATATTTAATTTTATTCTTTTTTATTTCTAAAAAAAACCCAAACAATATTTTTAATATGTATTTATTATAAACAAAATGTCATTGTTTTGTAATAAAAACATTAAAAACAAATTTAGTAACTTTGTATATATTTCATATATAATTCTGTATATAATTCTATATACCATACTGAACAGTAGGAGTTTTAATGGTTTTTTAAGCCTCTTCTGCTCACCAAGCCTGCATTTATTTGATTCAGAGTACAGCAAAACAGTACAATTTTGAAATATTTTTACTATTTAAAATAACTGTTTTCTATTTAAATATATTTTAAAATGTAATTTATTCCGGTGATTTCACAGCTGAATTTTTAGCATCATTACTCCAGTCACGTGATCCTTCAGAAATCATTCTAATATTCTGATCTGCTGCTCAAAAAAATATTTATTATTATTATGTTGAAAACAGCAGAGTATAATTTTTTCAGGTTTCTCTGATGAACAAAAAGTTTAGAAAAACAGCATTTATCTGAAATAGAAAACTTTTGTACCATTATAAATGTCTTTATCACCACTTTTAATCAATTTAAAGCATCCTTGCTAAATAAAAGTATACATTTCTATAATATATAATATGATGATGAAAATGACAGGAATAAATTACATTTTAAAATGTATTCAAACAGAAAGCAGTTATTTTAAATAGTAAAAATTGTTAACAATATTACTGCTTTTGTTGTACTTTGGATCAAATAAATGCAGGCTTGGTGAGCAGAAAAAAGAAACATTAAAAATCTCAAGTAATGTGTATGTTATTCTTTGTGTCATATATAGCAAACATATATCTTGAAACTTATATATGAAAAAATATTTATCCTCTAATTACATGTTTCTAAAGTATCTGTGCATTTATAAAAAAAAATGAAATATATATATACTTTTTTCACCTCGATGTATCTGTGTGTTTTTTCCCATTCGACACAGGTGCTGGTTGTTTGGGACACGGGTATAAACAAAGCCAGAAATTACAGGCTCTTTGAGGAGGTTAGTATTTTGCGTAGACACTAAATCTACAGTACATGAAGTATATGCTCTTATTATTGTAATTATGCAATATTATTATCATTAGAGGCTTTTACCAAGGCTAGATTTGCTATTACTTAGCGATTTGAAGAAAAATTCATCACATAACTCGCCCTGCGCTGCCAATGCTATTGAATGTTGATGAAACGCTCCACTAGCATCTTCATTTGTCAGTACAGATCAAACTTATTCTCGTTTTCCCTGTCTTTTTTTACATTTACAGGACCAGCGGGTGTATCTGGAGGCAGATGTGACGTTCCCCAGTTTATCTGCTTTGGTTGAACACTATCACAACCACCCACTGCCCAGCAGCAACAACTCGATGCCCAACTACTCTCTCAGCTTGCATGTACCTTTCGGCTACGTCCCACCCAGGTGACATCGGTTCCCTGTCCCGTGCTGAAACACCCAATCGCACAGCCGGTGCTGGTCCTGGACCAGACTGCTGCTGACAGCGCCATCTGCTGGTGAACGTCACCCATCACAGGCGAGACGCTTGGTCTACTGGCTTGATATACTGTGAATATCAATGGATAATAAATCTAATGAACTGAAGAACTGTGTTAATTTAAGTCCAGTGTTCAGAAGGGAGTCATGACGTTACAATGACAAATATCCATTTGATTAAACAGTGGTATATAGCAAATTTGTACGTTTGTACACATACTATACTGCATATATCAGTATACTGCAGTATCCTGATTCAGTGTGACTGAAGATCTGAATATCACACAGAAACCACTGCTATGCAATGCTTCTTCACTGGAAAATAATCCCAATGTATATTCTCGTGGTTGGTTTAATTAACACATAAGACTGAATGATATTGCAATATTTTAACCATGCTGTAAGTATTATGTAAAAATACTGTATTATATTGCATTATATAAGCCATTTAATAACTGCATATTATTGTTATGTTTGTACTTTTAACACTGTTTTGAGGTGAATTAAACACACTTGAAAGTAAACAGACATTGAAAATAAAACAAATAGAACTGGAAAGATCATATTTTCATATGAAAATATTTCACATGATATTTCACATGGCTCATCATAGTGAAAGTATATGTACACTACCAGTCAAAAAATGTAAATAATTTTTTAAAGACGTCTCTTCTGCTCACCAAGCCTACATGTTTTTGATCCAAAGTACAGCAAAAAGTCAAATTTTGAAATATTTTTAAAATAACTGTTTTCTATTTGAATATATTTTAAAATGCAATTTATTCCTGTGATTTCAAAGTTAAATTTCGAAAGAAGAAATTATAGAAATTAATACTTTTATTTAGTGAGGATGCTTTAAATTGATCAAAAGTGATGATAAAGATTTATAATGTTGCAAGTTTTCTATTTCAGATAAATGCTGTTTTTCTGAACTTTCTATTCAGCAAGGAAACTTGAAAAAATTCTACTCAGCTGCTTTCAGCATAATAATAATAATAATAATAAATGTTTTTGAGCAGCAAATCAGCATATTAGATTGATTTCTAAAGGATCATGTGACTGGAGTAATGATGCTAAAAATTCAGCTTTAAAATCACAGGAATAAATTACATTTCCAAATATATTCAAATAGAAAGCAGTTATTTTAAATAGTAAAAATATTTCAAAATTACTTGATTACTTTGGATCAAATAAATGCAGGCTTGGTGAGCAGAAGAAATGACTTCTTTAAAAAAAACATCAAAAATCTTTTGACTAGTAGTGTGTAAATGACCTTAAAATTGAATTAAATCCAGAAATGACAAAATAATAATAATAATTCATCACAGCACTGAACCTGTGGCAGATATAACTCAAACCACAATGACCTCAAACTAAGCTAACCAGTTACATAATTTATGTGAAACCAAACTCAGCAATGCATTAAAGGCTCATAAAGGCTTATCTTATAAATTACATAATTAATGTTTTGAGTATTTCAGTATCCCAAGCCAATATGTTTCCTGCATTTTTTTAATCCACTATTACATACGTAATTCTTTATTAAGGCTTAGATATATAAATATACCGTACATTCAGAAAGCCATTTTGAAATCGACACAGTCGACTTACAGAGATTTCATATGCAACGGCGTGACCATATTAAAGTGAGGCTGTTAAATAAATGATTATAATGGAAGATGATTAAAATTTAGCGTGATGCTTTTTCTTAAGCAAATTGAGGCTGAGCTGTAATAGCAAGACTTCAGCAAAGAGCCTAAATGGAGAGTCAAAAAGCAATATTTTTGCATGTTATAAGCTTAAGTTTATAAAGTTTGGATGAAGATTTGATGCTCATTTTTTTTTATTATTACTATCAATGTTGAAAAAAGTTACAAGTAAATATTTTATAGTATCCATAACAGTTATGTATTATATGTATTACAGTTTCCACGAAAAAAATTGAAGCAGCACAATTGTTTTAAGCATCAATAATAATAAAAATGTTTCTTAAGCAGCAAATCAGCATATTCGAATGATTTCTGATCACTGTGACACTGAAGACTGGAGTAATGATGCTGAAAATTCAGCTTTGATCACTGGAATAAATTATATTTTATAATATATTCACATAGAAAACAATTAATTTAAACTTTAATAATATTTTACAATTTTATTGTTTCTCTGTACTTTTGATCAAATAAATGCAGCCTTGGTAAGCATAAAAAACTTCAAAAATATTTTCAAATCTTAATAATTCCTCGCTTTTGACCATTTGCATTATATTAAAAATAAAACAAACAAACAAAAAAAAACATTTTTAGGATTAATTGACTTATCACAACAGCTCATACAAGAGGTCAAAAATGATTATTTCCCAACAGCTTTCCTTACAAATACTGATAATTTCCTTATTAAGCACCACTAATCATAGTTATCACCACATCAGATAAAGATTAATGGCATATTTCTCAGAGCTTCAATCAGATGTGAGGAGGTGAAGATGTAGCCAGAACAAATGAGAAGAGAAGACTCTAAGATGTCAGGATTGATGATTAATGAACAGGGTAAATATAGTGCTTGCACAGGGATCTGTCTGGCTTCTGCTGGGAGCATTGATTTGCTCTGAATAAAGGATCAATATGCATGAAAGGTTCCAGTGTAAGTTCTGATCTGGGAACAGAAGCCCTCCTGTTCACGTAATCCTGTTTTCAACAAGAAAAACCACCTTGATTTTCTATCACTACTCTTCTCCTCAGATGTTTGATACATTGTCCCTCATGTCTTTATTGTGATCAAAGTGACCATATCCAGCGGAGTCAAATGAAGCAGAATATTTTAGATTTTATAAGTACTTGAAAGGATTTAGAATAAACCCGCCGGTGGATTAATCCAAAATTCCTGCTGATCTGTCAACATTTGTCAAAAGAGCAGGAATATTATGCAAAAAGATTATTTTCAAAAAGACTGCATTAAATTAATCTTTACCTAAATATTGGAAGATTTATGATATTTTATGAGGTTTCCATTCAGCCCGAATTCAGTCCTATATATATTCAGTGTCACATGGACCACCAGAAATCATTCTAATATTCTGATTTGCTGATTTTTGATTATTTGATTTTTTTATTGATTTTTGCTGCATCATGTTTTTATGGACACTTCTGTTTTTGTTTCAAATCTTGCTGACCTCAAACTTTTGAATATTTTTCCTGGGCAGTAACAGAGATGTTTATGTTATTTTTCCTGGGCAGTAACAGAGATGTTAAATTTTACTTGATAGCAAATAAATAAATAACAAATAAAAATGATAATTAAAAATTAAATAAATAAAATTAAAACAAATATAAATTATATATATATGTATATATATATATATATATATATATAAATTATATATATATATATTATTTTTAAACGTTAATTGTAATATATATATACATATATCTATATATCTATATCTATATCTATCTATATCTATATATATATATATATATATAAAATTTACTTGATAGATTTACTTAATAGCAAATAAATAAATAACAAATAAAAATTATATATATATATATATATTTAATATATATAGCAATAACTTATATATTATATATATATATATATATATTATATATAATTGTTAAATATTCATTATTCGTATATATATAGTAATCATTTATATATTCAATTGTTAAATATTTAAATAGATATAATTTTTTAATATTTATTTAAAATATATATATATATTTTTTTTTTAAATACTTCAATATATATTGTTAAATATTCGTTATTCGTATATACATATATATATATATATATATATATATATATAATTTACTTGATAGCAAAAAATTAAAATACTGAGAAAATTGCCTTTAAAGTTGTCCAAATGAAGTTTTTAGCAATGCATATTACTAATCAAAAATGAAGTTTTGATATATTTACAGTAGGAAACTTACAAAATGTCTTTGTGGAACATGATCTTTACTTAATATCCTAATAATTTTATATATCCTAATAATATATATATAATTTACTTGATAGCAAATAAATAAAATAACAAAGACAAATTATATATATATTTAAAAAATATATAAAATAATTTATATTAATTGTTTAAAATTATTATATTTTTATATATATATATATATATATACATATATATATATAATTTATGATAGCAAATAAAATAAAGAATTATATATATATATATATATATATATATATATTAAATATATATATATATAGTAATAATTTATATATACAATTGTTAAATATTTAAATAGATATAATTTTTTAATACTTTTTAAATACTACTTACCTCACAAAACAGTGAAAATACTTACGAGCTTTGTTACTCTTAATCAAATTAGAAATTTACATTTTCTCTTAGTGAATAAGAAGTTTAATATGGTACTGAAGGTATAAAAAAACTTGCATAAACTGACTGAAACTTAGACTGAGGAAGATGACTCTATTCTAGGTTCACTGATTTATTTATTCCTCATTTGTCCTTAACAGGCAAAAAGAGACTGTGTATGGCAGTTTGAGTGGAAGATGTGGTACAGAAAGGGTTAACAATGTGTAAATGACATGTTGAAGGAGAAAAAACACGCCTGTGCTCGGCAGTGGCGCGGTTATTCGCTGCAGGTTCACGCTATCATTAAATTAGGACATGGATTGCGGTTCCGTGACCGCTTCGCTTGTGTGGAGAGACTGACCGGGGAGCTGCCTAAATGAGATAAAAGCCCGTGGATCACGCTGCTTTCTGTTTGTCCCACGAAGACATATCGGCTGTGCTACAATATCAGGGACGAGGCCACAGACAAGACAGACAGACGGCACAGCGTTCAGCTCTAGCGCGAAATGGTCACGTCTATTCTGGGGCTTCTCATTCTGCCAGTATGTCTTCAGCTGTGTGGATTTTCGCGCGGTGAGTCTTTAGAACGAGGATGGTAACAATGGTTGCCATGGGAAGATCATATAGAACAATGCCGCGTTCTCAGAACGTCTGTGGTTACAGTGTTGCAATCTAATTCTCAGAAGAGATTTAAATTCCGCGTAATAAACTGACCTCCAAGCTATCATTCGTACTTTAATCTACAGCGGAAAATGTTTTAGTTGGGATCTTTTAGAGGAAAATGTGTTTGATTGCATAGGATGGCTCATTGATCGCACGTTTGACATATCTAAATGTAGTCTATAGGCCGTTGCAAATGGCTATAAGCAATTCAACCTACATTAAACATCACTGATGGTATTATTTCCGAGAAAATATATGATTTCTTCTTTTTAATTTAAATAGAATCATGCGTTCTGAAAGCGTTGCTCAACACATATGCGCCAACGCCTGCTTATGTTTGATCACTTATTTATGCATATAGGCCTGTTAGTTTATAACAGAGTCTTTGTGTTATTCGTTTAAAAGGCTGGTTTAAAATCTCAATCCTTGCGCACGCCGCTTCGCTCGGAAAAGAAACGAGGCGTGTTTGGTTGCGGTAATTAAACAGGTGACTCCGGTTGGAGCGCGTGTGAAACGCGAATGTCAACCTGTATTCTAGCAGCGGTCCGCTTGGCCTGTTTATTAGCTCCGTGGTGTATTCTACTTTTAACAGCTGATATGTTCTAATATATGATTTTATATATATGATATACACAATCTAACGTCTAAGCAGTGTGTTATTAAGACGCGTTCTGGCGTTCAAAATCAGCTAGACGGAGCGCAACGTAAGGGGGCGTTCACATAGGACGCGTTCTGAGCTCTTTTTGTGTGTATGTGTGTTAATTACTACTCCTATGCAAACATTAAGCACGGGAATCGTGAAGAATTGAACGATTCTGATTTCTCTGAACGATTCCCGTTTCTGAATTTGCTCAGCGATTCTTTTAGATCATTTGTGACCATGGACCACAAAACCAGGGTTTTTTTTTTTTTTTAATTGCGATTTAAACATAATCTGAAAGCTGAATAAATGAGCTCTCCATTGATGCATGGTTTGTTAGGATAATATTCGGCCGAGATGCAATGGGATCTGAGGGTGCAAAAATTAAAATACTGAGAAAATTGCCTTTAAAGTTGTCCAAATGAAGTTTTTAGCAACGCATATTACTAATCAAAAATGAAGTTTTGATATATTTACAGTAGGAAACTTACAAAATGTCTTTGTGGAACATGATCTTTACTTAATATCCTAATAATTTTTGGTATAAAAGAAAAATTGATCATTTTGATCCATGTGTATTGTTGGCTATTGCTGCAAATATACCCATGCTACTTATGACTGGTTTTGTGGTCCAGGGTCACATCTCAGATTTCAACTACTGTAAGTGCAATTCATAATGCTTTCTAGCTATATTCATTTATGAAACACAATATTTAACACACAACTCATATTGTGCTTAATAAGGTTATATGTACAACTATTCAGTAATGTCATCAGTTTCTTACACCTTGTACAACTGTTCTTTCATTTTGAGTCAAGTAACTTATAGTTCTGTAAGTGAGACTAAGACTATAAAGCAGTAACCACTTCCACTGGTTTTAAATTGACTAAAAATAATCATTTTATAAGATTTATTAATTCAGGAATCTGGCCACACTACATTGTCTCGTGGAAATTTGTAACCGTTTTTTGTTTCGTCAAATTGTCCAATTTGTATGAATTTGTTAATCTCACTTGTACTTTTTTTATGATCTTTTTACTTCCCACTTTAGATGTGGTGGACATTGTATTGTTTGAATCATCGTACAAATCCATGTGAAATTGTTTTCTAATGAGAAATCAGACTATGCTGATTGCACTGTTTTTTTTTTTATTCAGCACAAAGTCTCATATGATTCATTGTTTAAAAATCCGACTTTTTGGAAATTATCTTGCATATCTATGCAGGTGACTAATTTTAGTTTTTGTAATTTTCGTAATCTAGGCTTTAACTGCAAGTACAACAAGATTGGGGTGGCTCAGTGGTTAAGTTCAAGATGTGTGTTGGTAACTGAAAGGTTGTTGGTTTAAACCCCAGCAGAGCTTATCTGCCTCCATTGTGCCTTTGAGCAAAGTACTTGGCCTCAGGTTTCTCCAACAGGGACTGACCTTGTAACAAGAGGCACTGTAGATACATGAAAAACGTTTGCTAAATGACAGTTTGGACAATTAGTAGCGTTCTGGTGATTGGAAAAGATAAATGGGTTTATCTGAAAGAAATATTACTTGATATTTTCCTCACATGGTTGATTTCTCAAGGGAGTATGTAGTGCTGATGTGATGAAGGGTTTTGTTTTGAGATTTAAGGTCAGGCTGCTCCAAATGCTCTCAAGGCCCCTTGCATTCTCAGCATCTGTCTGTGATGAAGCGAAGATTAGATATTCTGATGAATCAGAGCTTTTGTGGTAAATGTTTTACTTGCACGCATATGAAAATTAGGCTTCTGGGCCTTTGGCAAGCTGCAAAGCTCAGTCCCTCCTGGTAGGCTGAAATATTGCAAGTGGTCTTCACATCTTAAAAGCCAATCTGAGAACTGATGTTTTCTTTAAGGAGTGTTTACAGATTGTCAGATTTTACAGATTTTGTAAACATTAAAATAACTTTTAAATGCCAAATGGTTTGTGCAATGCACTCATCAGTTTAGAAGCTTCTTCTTATTTGCCAGATGCTTTGGTTGCTTGGTATAAACAGCATGCTAACTGTAAAAAATGCAGTTTTATAGTTTAACACCGCTATAAACTGGTTAAATATGCTTTTAGTCCAAAAAAGTACTTGGTTGTTCTTGCTATGTTATTGCCTTTTGGTTATATGATATAAAATATGTGGATTAATCATGCAAAAGTGAGATCTAGCATGCGACCATTGAAGTTATGCAGCTGTGAGAAGATTCTCAAACAGTCACAGTCCAGAACAGCTGTCTTACATGTGCACAGTCTGATAACTGTAATCTGAAACTGGAAGACTCACATATTAAAGAGCACAGCTAGTTTAGATGCATCTACCATGCCATTTTGTCATTTTGAGTAGGTTGATTGAGTGGTAGAGATTTAATTAGCATTGATATTGTTCCTGTCCAGACTGGGACTGATCTTGGACTGGTCTGATTATACTGAACGTCAGGCGGGATGTGAGCGGCTGACTTTGGCTAATGTCACATGTCATATGGGGGAAGCTGGTGCCCATGAATGAAGTGACCGCATTGTTTCAAAGGTCTGGCAGGACTGGCTCTCATCCAGAAGAAATGTTGTTTGTGTTATTCAGAGATTTGCAGGTTGTATTGTTGTTTGTGGTGTTTTAGCCAGTAATGGCAGATGATGTAAATTTGAAATGAGTTATTCTGGATCTAATATACACACTATTTGAAGACCACTAGTCTTGCCAAAGACTATTTTTATCTAATTTGCAGTTAACGCACCTGTTTCATACCGTTTATACTGTACCCTTTTGATGGCATTTAGTCTACCACAGAGGCCGTTGTATCTGCTGTTGGTGCTTGGATCTCTGATCAAACGGTGTACTCTCCTGTCAGATTATTTTAGAAACATTAGCAGCTAGGTCATCTTATCAGAGACGTTTTAAAATGTTTTGCTTGTCAAGGGTGGTGTTAGTCTGTTCACAGACTAATTACTGAGAACATCTACACCAACAGCCGTGAGCAAAATAACAATAGTAAAGTTTGTTTCAAAACTGTTTTGTTTTCATTTCTGTAACTCAGTTTTTGCCATGAAGATGGTTTTAGATGCTGACATGGCTTTGAAATTTCACTACTTCTACTTTGTCTGGCTAGTTACTCTAGACAAATTAAGCTTTTTGAGGAAAATGTTCCAGGATTTTTCTCCATATAGTGGGCTTCAGTGGTGGCCAGTAGGTTGAAGATCTAAATTGCAGTTTCAATGCAGCTTCAAAGGACTCTACATGATCCCAGCCAAGGAATCTAAACAAACAATCAGTCATAGTTTTAGATTTTTAAAAAAAAAAAAAAATCTATACCTTCTATCCACAATTGCTCACCTTGCACTAACTCTGCGATGCATGCATTACGTAATCACATTGAAAAAGCCACATGCGGTTCAAATGTTGTATAGAAAACACTCCAACTCAGTTTCTCCTCCAACTTCAAATCGTCTGACATTTTTTCTGAAAAAGGCTTTCTTTGCACGTTCACTTTGTAATCAGTACTTCTGAACTAGTGCAAGATGAGGTTGTTTTTGTTTTTTTGTTTTTTGTTTTTTTTTAGGGCTGTCAGTTTAACGCGTTAAATTAATTAGTTAATGTGAATAAAATATTTTAATGCAGTTAATTCGCTGGCTCCGCCCCAGACCTGTACATCACCTTATATTTCATACAGTTGACTGTTGACAAATATGATGCAGGACAACAACTCCATAACTGCAGTTATGCCCTAAAATTCAAGATATTGGTGCAAAAAATGCCCCCGTATGTGTGTATCACATATCACACAAAATCACATGGGCAGCAAGAGTAAAATGACATGAGTGCTAATTTTGTCCCAATCTATCACAAGCTTAAATGTGATTTTATACATCAGTTCAGTAAATAAGTTGATATTGTGTTGTATTTTAAATGCTATATTATTACTTAATTTTGCAGAGAACATATTACTTATGAAGCCATTAGGGATGCAACAATACAGTTAGTCCATGGTTCAATATGTACCTCGGTTTTTAACCATTTCAGTGTGGGGTTTTTTTTACAGATTAACAAAATACTCCTCAAAACCTCTGTATGCTGGAAAAAGTGTGGGTTAGTATATGCCTGCTTAATTTTCTTTTGAGAGAGGTATTATTTTTTTGATTTCTACACAAAGTAGAATGGGTTTCATTCATACTGGGTGCCAGAGGGCGCCCTCGTGCAGAAAATCCACATATGCATCAATGAAGTATTACTGATGATGTTCCATCCAGCTTCTCTAATATGGATAAAGGCATCACTATTGCTATTGTAACTGAATAAAAACAAGATATAACGTTAAACGTTTTGAATGATGAAATGTAAGGACAATGAACACTTGTATGCAATAATATATGGTTTATCTGTGTTCTTCAAGCCATCTTGGGTATTTTCATAAGCCACTGCTAATCGACATACATAGAATATGAGTATAGAATTTATCGTCTGCCTCATTCTGTGATAAGAATCCACATCAGATCACAAAAGGAAGTTATTTCAAACACTCGACTGATGTTGTGAATTAAAAACAAATTATACTGTTTTTGTTTTTATAACTCTTTTGTTGGACAACAGGTTTAGAAATGCTTATCATTGCATGTCATTAGAATGGAAGATGCTTTGTGTGTGTTGCTTTTTCAAATATAAGCGGGGAAGCGTTTCCTCATTTTAGCACGTGAAATCGTGGGCACACATACAGCAAATTCTGAGAGGAATAAAACAAGGAAGTTATTTAAATGCAAACCGAAAAAACGCAATTCACAAGTGCGTATTGAACCATGGATGTTGTACCGAATGGTTCAATAATATATTGAGAATTGTGACATCCCTAGAAGCCATAGCAGAATTGTTGTGTGTCTCTGAGCAACACAGAGGTGTTTAGTTTCTGAATGAATCCGCTTTTTGAAAGAATCATGTGAATCAGTGATTCAAAGGCTTGTTCATAAAGAGCGCCATTTACTTAATTCCTGAATGAATCAGCTGTTTGAACGAATTGAATCAAATGAGTGAGTGACTCTCTGCTGGCAGATTAAATTTTTTGTTTAGAGTATCATTTCATTAAGAAATAAAATAAAATGCATAATATAATGTAATGAAAATAAAAACATTAAAGGGATAGTTCACCAAAAAAAAAAAAAAAAAAATTGTCATCATTTACTCATCCATGTGGTTTCAAACCTTTCTTTTGTGGAACATAAAAGAAAGTATTTTGAAGACTGTTGTTAACAAAGCTGTTTTGGTTACCAGTGACTTTCTTTATATGAACAAAAAATACTGAGATGTTTCTCAAATTATCATCTTTTAGGTTTCTAAAGCTACAATTTGTAATGTCTACTTGATACTTTCTCATTTAACCCCAAGATAATATTTTGTGGGTATTTTCAGTCAGTTTTTTTTTTTACAATTAATTCGATTAATTAATGGACACATAATGTAATTAATTACAAATTTTAATCAAATTGATCAATCGTTTCACTAGATAAGGCCCTCATTCCTCGGCTGGGATTGTGTAGAGCCAGTGTTGGGGGTAACACATTACATGAGTTACGTAGTCAAATTACTTTTTTTCAAGTAGCTGGTAAGTAATGCATTATTTTTTTTTAATGTACTAGAAAATATCTGAGTTACTTTTTCAAATAAGTAACGCCAGTTATTTTTTTCCCCTCATTTATTGATTGAAAGCTCTTCTGTCTACATGTTGAGAGAAATCGGGAGTAAGATGTGAAATGTGAACATTTATTAATTCATCTTATAGAAAACCTTAATTTCTTTTCGACTGAAGAAAGACATGAACATCTTGGATGACATGGGGGTGTGTAAATTATCAGGAAGTTCGACTTCAGGAATGGCAACTTGGCATCCTGTAGTTCCAGTCAGTTACATGGCATTTACAGGTCAATCAGAACTCAGTATTGGGGGAAATTTGTCCAGTTTTGCACATCAAGTCATTACAGGACTAACTTTATCAAGCTGAAGCCGTTGACACCGCCTCTTTCTGCCTCACAGGATCCCGAACAGAATGTGAGCAGTCTCAGTTCCAGTGTGGGAACGGCCGGTGTATCCCGTCTGTGTGGCAGTGTGACGGCGACCTGGACTGCTCGGACGGGAGCGATGAGACGTCTTGCGGTGAGTCTGTGTGCATTGGTGTGTGTGTTAGAGCTCAAAACGAGTCATCTGAGAATTACATCAGCTCTACGGCACAACATCCGTCATTGTTCTGATGTGTGGGCGTGTTTGTCTTGACGTTCGCCAGAATAACCACACCTACCAGCCAGTGTGTGATTTTTCCCTGATCCACAGTTAAACTAGTCCTGATCTCTAGAGCTGATGTAACTCTTGGGCAATCTGTCATAATAGAGGCAGAAACTGATTGGTATGCATTTGGACGAAACACAGCAAAATTAAAATATTGATAAGGTGGCTTGTTTGAAACTCCTTCATAGTATGACTGAATACTAGTGGCTTTTATATGTAAAGATCTTCCCACCTGAGTGATCTATAACGCTCATCTGTCTGCTAACTGGGTCATTGATGTGAGAGAAATTACAGATGGGGGCCGGCACAGATATGATGAGCGAGAGTCTTTTTTTGGATCCAAGTGTTCCCATTTAGGGCTCTTCACCTTTTACTCAGGGGCGTTTCCAATGAGAAGCCAGTGCCTCCTTATAAATATAGATTAAAATAATTGACAGAACAAAAAAAAGGTTTTGAAATATGAACTGAATTAGTATTTTAATCACTATTTTTCTAACAGCAACACCAGCGATTAAGTTTCAGACAGTGGCATCATCTCTTTTGCGTATCTTGAGGTCATTAACAGTGACTGTATACTTGTGTTTTTCCCCCGTATATAATATACTGTTTCAAACTGCAAAAGAAAATGGGAGTTTGCACATTGCAACCTATTTGACTTGAAAATATACAGTAAATATATTTTTGTATTTTTGTATAATGTTTTATTGTCATTGCAGTGTCAATGTATTATATAACTTGATAATGTGATAAATTATTTACAATATTTTGCATAAATTATGCATTTAACTCTTATGCTCAAGGCCACATTTATTTAATGAAAATACAGTAAAAACTATTAAATCTTTTTACAATTTTAAAAAAACCTTCCTTTTGAATAATTTTAAAATTTATTCCTGTGATGCAAAGCTGAATTTTCAGCATCATTACTCTAGTTTTTAGTGTCACATGATCCTTCAGAAATCATTTTAATATGCTGGTTTGATATTTTTTAGTATTATTAATCAAAACATATCACGTTTTATCAATTTAATGAATGCTAATGTATCACTTTCACACAAATATTAAGCAGTAAAAAGTGTTTTCTGAGTAGCAAATTGATTGAAAAAAAGATCTTTAGGTTAATATCACCTTATTTCTTCTCTATGGGTAAACGTCATAGCGCAAACCTTTAACCTGGAAAACATGTAAGCAATGCAACTGCAGCAGGCATTGACGTTGGACATAAATAAAGCCAAAAACAAAGAATGTGCTTCGCCTCCATTTCAGAAATCATCCAGTAGCACTTTACTGTATCCCAGCAGTGGCAGTAAACACTCGGCTCTGTGTTGAGAATGCCGGCCCTGTCAGTTTGCACTGCTCCGTCTCCTATTGCCATTCAGTCCGCAGGAGGCCTCCTGCTCCGAGTATGCACTTGTGCTGTGAGTGGACATGAAGAGACTGTGAATGTGTCTGAGACGGGAGGGAGCGGCTCTTTACTTCATACTGTAGGGCTCAGAGAGCCCCCGTCTTAAAGCGCCTCTCTAGGATACAAGTGTGTTCTTTTAAATCAATATCCAGTGCTGAATTAAGCAAAAAATGGGCAGGTCTGTAGAGCAATGCTGGTTTTTGTAGACCCCATTAAAATGCTTTGAAATGTTGATGGGTGACAGGAGGACCCAGCAGAGATGCAGACAGGTTATTGCTTTTTTTTTTTATAAGAGATATGAGCAAAATTAAATGGGCTGTAGGGAGTAACTGACATAATGCAGTAGTGTATGTCTCTAACCTGAAATGTGTGTGTGTGTGTGTGTGTGTGTGTGTGTGTGTATATCAAGGTTCGTAAAGGCAGCGTTTATTTGATCAAGATGCAAAATATCAAAATAATGTTGAAAATATTAATACAGTTGAGGTCAAAAGTTTACATACACCTTGCAGAATCTGCAAAATGTTAATTATTTTATCCAAAATAGAGGTACAATAATACTGACCTGAATATTCACATAAATTAATATTCACAAGATATTCACATAAATGTTTACATATAATCCACAAGATAAAATAATAGTTGAATTTATAAAAATGACCCTTTTCAAAAGTTTACATACATTTGATTCTTAATACTGTGTTGTTACCTGAATGATCCACAGCTGTGTTTTTTATTTTTTATTTTATTTATTTATTTATTTTTTTGTTTAGTGATAGTTGTTCACAAGTCCTTTGTTTGTCCTGAACAGTTAAACTGCCTGCTGTTCTTCAGAAAAATCCTTCAGGTCCCACAAATTCTTTGGTTTTTCAGCATTTTTGTGTAACTGAACCCTTTCCAACAATGGCTTTATGATTTTGAGATCCATCTTTTCACACTGAGGACAACTGAGGGACTCGTACACAACTATTACAGAAGGTTCAAACACACACTGATGCTCCAGAAGGGAAAAACGATGCATTAAGAGCCAGGGGGTGAAAACTTTTGGAATCTGAAGATTCGAGTAAATGTAACATTTTGTCTTCTAGGAAACATGTAAGTAGCTTCTGAAGGGCAGTACTAAATGAAGAAAAATATGATATTTAGGCAAAATAAGAAAAATGTACAGATCCTCATTTTGTTCAAAAGTTTTCACCCTCCGGCTCTTAATGCATCGTGTTTCCTTCTGGAGCATCAGTGAGTGTTTGAACCTTCTGTAATAGTTGCATATTAGTCCCTCAGTTGTCCTCAGTGTAAAAAGATGCATTTTAAAATCACAGTCATTCTTAGAAAGGGTTCAAATACACAAAAATGCTGAAAACCAAAGAATTTGTGGGAACTGAAGGATTTTTCTGAAGAACACCTGTTTAACTGTACAGGACAAACAAGGGACTCATGAACAACTCTCACTAAACCAAAAACACAGCTGTGGATCATTCAACACGGTGTTAAAAATCAAGCGTATGGAAACTTTTGAACTTTTGAGTCTTTTTTTTTTTTTTAATAAATTCAACTATTATTTTTTCATGTGAATGTATATGTAAACATCTTCGATGTGAAATATCTTATTCTGGTCAGTATTAAATAAAAAATAACATGCATTGTGTATGATCCCTCTTATTTTGGTAAAATAATTAACATTTTGCAGATTCTGCAAGGTTTATGTAAACTTCTGAACTCAAATGTGTCTATATATATCATGCAAGAAAGTTATACTGCAGCAGTGAGTCAGTGACACAGTTTTCTTAACAACTCTTTGAAGCAGCACTGACCCTGAATCTAAATAATTCCTGAAGTAGTTCCAAATTGCATTGCATATTGCTTAAGTGGTCAAACTATGTGCCAAAATCTAAGATTTGCATTTCAGACTCCTAAATGGCATTTCTAAATCTCTGCTTAGATACCCAAGGTTCATTGGCAAGCATTTCAAGCACTCTTGAGTGTGCATTGCTTGTTTTTCAATCCCCTTGAGCCTATGCTAATGTCATCTCAAGCATCGCTTTTGTAACGTTCCCTTTTCTCGACCGTTTCAGTGAGGAAGACCTGTGCCGAGGTGGACTTCGTCTGCCGCAGTGGCCAGTGCATTCCCAAGAGATGGCAGTGCGATGGAGAGCCGGACTGCGAGGATGGCTCGGACGAAAGCATCGAAATGTGCCGTGAGTCCGATTTCACCTTTAACACGCATTTGAGCAGTAACTCCTTTACTGTGGCTTTGTGTTCGCTGCATGAACTGAGTGGGTTGTAAATCCCAAGTTACCTTCAAGGCTTGACCATACAATTTCCTGTTTATTTTTAACTCGAGTGCAAGTCTTTTATCTCAACTGTGGGTTATATTTAGATACACCCCTGTGTGTTAGTTCTTCATGACACTCATTATAAAAGCACAGGATGTCATCTTTTAAATGTCCTTCGCAAGATTAAAGTTGAAGGGTCTGAGGCAGTTGACATCTGATCTATTGCTTTATTAAAGTACAGTGGCTGTACATTCAATAGTCCAGTGCAGTATCAGTGTACGTGCAGCTATGCATGGCAGCTCTCTATATCAAGTCTTGTTTGACCAGCTGTTGGAAAGTTAGTCAGCAGAAAATGGAAAGGGATCAACAATGTGTGTGTGTGTGTTCGTGAGCGTTCGCACACGGGTGGCTATAAACGCACAAGTGATTTTTACTTCAAGCTTGATATTTCCATCTAGACACCGGATTCGTTTGTTGATTTGGTCACGTGGAATGGTTTATGTGGAGGTTGTTACGTTTGTACACGAAGTGTAAAATATCAAAGGTTTCATGGATTATGCAATAGGCCTATAGCACCATTCCTCCTTTGATATTAAGTTTCCCGTTGCGTTTATGAGCCATCTGAGTCTTTTAACCATCGCAGGTTTTGGAGGGTTGCCAAAGGGGTGAATGTTTCAACCTAATTGTTCACACCAGTCTAAAGGTTATTTCCATGTGAAGGTTTACACCCATGCTTCATGCTGTAAAACTATGTTTGTTTATGCTAAGCCCGGCAGGCGCTTAGAATGGATTATTTTGCCAAATATGACATGTGAAAGCTCATTCTGGGAGCTCTGGCCTAACCATGCTTTGGTTCACAGTTGTGAAATACAATGGTTAAGGTGAATGAAGTTGTGCTTTTCTCTCAGACACGAGGACTTGCCGAGTGAACGAGTTCAGCTGTGGCGTCGGCTCCACGCAGTGCATTCCGGTCTTCTGGAAGTGCGACGGTGAGAAAGACTGCGACAATGGGGAGGACGAGATTAATTGTGGTGAGTCACTAGACTTAACACCGGCTGAACCGCCTCTTACGATCAATTCCAGCTCCCGTTTTGCTTTGGCTCATCTGCTGCTTCTATTGCATGTAAAGGCAATAATTGAAAATGTGTCATTGAGAGCCGAAGTGATAGTCTTTAGAAGAAGGAATATTTTAAATTTTTCAATTGTTTCTTTTAAGCTCTGTTTGAATTAGGCTAGCATAGGTCAATTCAATCAAATATGTCTGTGTTTTTGTCCTGAACAAAAGAGTTATATACTCTTGTTTCCCCCAAGTATGTATGTATGTATATATGTGTGTATATGTATGTGTGTATATATATATATATATATATATATATATATATATATATATATATATATATATATATATATATATATATATATATATATATTAATAAGTGACTTATTTAAAATAAGTGATTTCTATTTAAATATTTTAAATAAAGTTTAATTTAAACTGGATACTTACGTTTCAGTGTTCATCCAAACATCATCAGTTGTTTGGTGCACACTCTGGCAATTTATAGACACAAAGAAGTCACATGATCTAAGCCACATGACAGATGTTAGTCCAATTGTGTGGTTTAGATCATGTGACTTCATTGTGTCTATAAATTGCCAGAGTTACTTCCTGTGCACCAAACAACTGATGAAGGTGTTTGGATGAACACTGAAACGTCTTGTGTTTTTAAGTATGTTTGTAAGTCCAGTGGTTTTTGTAAATTAAACTTTATTTAGAAGAAACTTCTACCTGGATGAATGAATCTTCACAGACAATACATTTTAAAATTTAATTTATTCCTGTGATCAAAGCTGAATTTTCAGCATCAGTGTCACATGATCCTTCAGAAATCATTCTAGTATGCTGATTTGCTGGTCAAGAAACAAGTTTTATTATTATCAGTATTTAAAACAATTGAGCACATTTTTTTTTTTTTTTTTTTTTGATGAATGAAAAGATCCATAGATGCATTTATCTGAAATAAAAAGCTTGTGTAACATTATACACTATACCACCGAGTCATTTATTTTTAATATTAATTATAGAAATTAATACTTTTATTTAGCAAGGATGCTTTAAATTGATTAAAAGTGATGAAGACATTTATAATGTTACAAAATATTTCTATTTCAGATAAATGCTGTTTTTCTGAACTTTCTTATCATCAAAGAAACCTTAAAATAAATTATACTTGGCTGTTTTTAACCTAATGTTTTTTGAGCAGCAATTCAGAATGATTTCTGAGGGATCATGTGACTGGAGTAATGATACAAAAAATTCAGCTTTGATCAAAGGAATAAATTGCATTTTAAAATATATTCAAATAGAAAACAGTTATTTTAAATAGTAAAAATAATTACTTTCTTTTTTTTTATTTGCTGTTTTTGCTGTATTTCGGATCAAATAAATGCAATCTTGGTGAGCAGAAGAGACGTATTTAAAAAAAACCCAAAAACAACCATTAGAAATCTTACTGTTCAAAAACTTTTGACTGGTAGTGTACATTAAATAAGGTATGCATAAAATAGACATAATTGATTTATTTATTTATTCATTCATTCATTCTAATATCTATTATTTATTCTAATACATATTATTTGTTCTAATACCACTTTTGGGAAAGGTTTTATTGAAGAAATAAAATAAAAATGATCAAAATATACATAAGTATGCATAATTAAAATATAAATACATATTTTTTTAAATTTTTGAAACAGTGCAGACCAGTGTTATTTTAGTTGTATTTGCAATATTAAACTATTTATTAATATTTTTAATTATTTTTTTATATGTTTAGAATTGTATTGTTTTCAAATATAGTTTTAATATGTTAATTATATTATATTCTCTAGTTTTCATTTTAACTTTAGTTGATCATGTAGTCATTTAGTTTTTCATATATATCTCTTTAGCTTTTACAAAAATTGAATCTTTTGCAAACTGTTGACTGGTAGCGTATATTTTCTAGAAATGTTTAGAGATTTCCTTGAAATTATTTGGATTGAATTGTTAGTCCACAATATTATTCTGGGAACCTGAAACATTTGTTTATTTTATTTATTTTTTTTTTTTGATAGCCACTATTTCCTGTGTCACTTCACTTAGGTAACATTACATGTGCTCCTCTGGAGTTCACATGTGCCAGTGGCCGCTGCGTGTCTCGTAATTTCGTCTGCAACGGTGAGGATGACTGCGGGGACGGCAGCGATGAACAGGACTGTGCTCCTTCCTCCTGCGGCCCGAGCGAAGTCCCTTGTGGGAATAATACCTGCATTCCTAGGAGCTGGCTGTGCGATGACGACGTGGACTGCCAGGACCAATCGGACGAGTCGCCAGAGCGTTGCGGCCGCAACCCCACACCGCCAGCTAAGTGTTCGCCCAGCGAGATGCAATGCGGCTCTGGGGAATGCATACACAGGAAGTGGCGCTGTGACGGGGATCCAGACTGCAAGGATGGCAGTGATGAGAAAAACTGCTGTAAGTTCCTTATTGGGGTGTGTTTTTTGTTTTTTTTTGTTTCGAAATGCATGGCTTGATTTATATTGTGTGCCTTAGAAACATAACCTTTTGTTTTCTGCATATTTTAGATTTGTTGTTTTGAACATGTGGCTGAAATATACTGTCTTTGAAACAGGACTTTGTTTTCTGCATATTTCAGCTTCTGTATATGCTATGCTGTGAATACATTACACAAATACATTGTGTGTCATGGAAACAGCACCTGTTTTGGTCTCTGGTTTTTGGATAACTAACGGGTCTCTGTTTACCCATGTGATTTCCAGCTGCCCGTACCTGCAGGCCTGACCAGTTCAAATGTGATGACGGCAGCTGTATCCATGGCAGCCGACAGTGCAACGGATTCCGAGATTGTGCAGACGGCACGGATGAAGTCAACTGCAAAAACTGTGAGTCTGTTAAACTGGAAAACATTTTCTTAGAATATAGAATATATAGATTGTGACGTCTTTTTCCACTAATTTTGTATGTGTGCAGTTAATTCTCATATTGTATTTTCAGAAAGTTTTGGAATATTTGTCCTCTCCCCAAATTTGTCACTACCGAAACACAGTAATCTATGATTTAGTAAAAAGGGTTATACTGACCTATTAAGATTTTTCTTAAATCTTCCTAGTAAATATTTTTTTTCTATTTTATTAAAACGTTTTCAGAGGTAAATCAATAACAGTCACAATTTTAACAATATTTCAAGTGTGTTTTTTTTTTTTATGAGATTTGTTGTTTTGAATCCAAATTTTCTTTGTGAACGGCAAAAAAGTTGATCAAACTGATTTCAAAGTTAAGGATTCATTAGTTTGAATGTTTGAATAAACATTAAGCCATAAACTATCATAACATCTTAGTTGATAATTCGGTATACTTTATTTTTGACAAAACACCCCATGTTTCAGTCGTGACAGCACATTCTCAGTAGTGACAGTACTGTTTTGCTAGCAATCACATCACATTACAGAATTTTAACTTGCATACTAAAACACTACTAAAACATACTAAAATTTGCATAACTGTACTAAAATGTAATAAAGGATTGTGTTTACTTTTGTCACTACCAAATAATGATGACATGTTTCAGTCGTGACTGTTGTGGTATTGACAATTTTATAGGATAACACCCAAAAAAAGATGTCAGTACCAAAACTCCACCAAATGTTTTGGTAGTGACGATTTTATGGGATAAAACCCGAAAAAACGAAGATGTCATTACCGAAACTACACCAAATTTTTTGGTCGTGACTGTTTCGGTAGTGACGATTTTATGGGATAATACCCAAAAAGCAAAAATTTCATTACCGAAAATACACCAAAAGTTTTGGTCGTGACCGTATTGGTAGTGATAATTTTCTGGGTTAATACCCAAAAAACTGAAGATGTCAATACCGAAACTCCTCCAATCGTTTTTGGCGTGACTATTTCGGTAGTAGCGATTTTATGGGATAATACCCAAAAAAACAATGATTTCATTACGGAAAATACACCAAAAGTTTTGGTCGTGACCGTTTTGGTAGTAACGATTTTATGGGATAATACCCAAAAAAAACGAAGATGTCAATACCGAAACTCCACCAATCGTTTCGGGTGTGACTCTTTTGGGAGTGACGGTTTTACGGGATAATACCCCGAAAAATGAAGATGTCAATACTGAAACTACATCGAATTTTTCAGTTGTGACTGCTTCGGTAGTGTCAATTTTAGATCCTTTTGAACCTAGCTCAAAGATGCTAATCGGCACATGGTTAGCTAGCACATTTTTGAACAGTTGTAAACATATAAAAACAAAATGTTAAGTAATATTTCCCAAAAAAAGTGTGCTTAATTATAGAAAAATGGTGTTCGGTAGTGACATTCTTTAAAGTCACACAGTTCTTTCAGACTTTTGAACACATTTACCACAAAATGTTGGGGGCACCTTGTAGCTATGAAAGAGGGACACTTGAATATTTCCTGATCATAAATGTAGGGGTAAAATCAGTCTCAGCTAAAGGACTGAAACATGCACTGTTTCGGTAGTGACGTAAAAATGCAGGACACAAAGTGTCGCATTAGTGTTACATGAAGTTTCATAATTTACAAAATATTAAATCCTTTTTTTTTTTTTCTTTTCTTTTCTTTTTTTTTTTTTAATCAAAAAGATATTTTTAAAAACACCAAAGGAATGAAATTCAAAAATTATTTCAATATCATTTTCATATATGAAATTTAGAGGTTAGGATTCGGGACAGCCACCTCCCAATTGCAAGTACCCACTAAATGATGATTTTATATATATTAAGCTTACATATATCTTAAATATTATTATGGGTTTCAATAAATAATAGTATCTTAGTAAACATCTAAAATATGAATACTTAAATGTTTTTTAAATGTGTTTTTTTTGGTTGTGGGACAGCAGTTTGGACCAATGCCGTAGAATGGCCCATGTAACGTCTTTTTATTCTCCAGCATAAAACGTGAAGCTAACACTGCACCAAATATTGAATTAGTATTAGCTATATAACAATATGTCATTTAGCAGGTTTTTTCACATCATACATTTGTGTTTAGTTTATTTCATGAACTGTAATTGATGCTCTCCTTGTCTCTTTGCTCAGTAACACAATGTAACGGTCCTGATCAGTTCAAGTGTCGGAGTGGAGAGTGTATTGAGATGAGTAAAGTGTGTAATAAGGTCCGTGACTGTCCTGACTGGAGTGATGAACCCATCAAAGAGTGCAGTAAGTACATGTGTTTCGCTGTTCTTTTCATTACTAAAGGCTATTGAGATTTTCTGACTTGTGTTTTCTATATAAAAATCAGTGCACACAAAGCTTTAAGCAAAATATCTTGTATGCATCAAAAAGATTTTAATTTGGGTTATTTTTAGAAGTGTGTAATTGCTATGCAGAAACAGAATTACATAATTACTGTTTTTAGAGTTTCACTGTTATTAGACACATAATTCCCAACATCAGAATTGGCAAATTATAGTCTAAAGTCAATTATGACTCAAGTATAAAGTATAAATACAAAAAAAGCTTAGATTTTTTTTTAAATTCTGCATAACTCAATAGCATTATCAGTTCTTTTGAGTTGTTACTGCAATCTAAAGTCTGCTTCAGGATGATTAAATGAATACAAAAGGAAAAGCCAATCACAGTTTATTATGCAAATAAACAGTTCAATGCACAAAACAATCACAATTCTGTAAAATGACCGCAGCCTCATGCAGACTAAAGCATCATGGGTGCACCAAGAAGGAGAACCTGCAGTATAATTAGTTCACAAAGTAACAGTAGTCTGTTAGACAGGGTTGTTGAGTCTGAAAGTTTCAGTGAATTGAGTAAATAGTTTCAAGCTGTGTGTTTAGACCTAAATGCTACTTAAATGGTTCCAGATGTTAGGGGTGTGAACGAACCGTTGGATGGATATGAGAGATGTACAGGAATTTCTCCCCACTGTTAATGCATCTGTTGCAGGATCAGTTTGGCTCTTAAAACGGTTACTCAACACATTTAGGATGTTTTCACACTTGAGACTTCTTTCTTGAGACTTGAGACTTTCTTAAGACTTTGTGTTATAATCTTTTAATATAACACGATGTGAATCAAGTGGGGAAAAAAGTTCTATTTTTTGGGGTTACATTAATAGTTCACCCAAAAATGAACTTTTTTAATTTTCATAGTCATATAGGTTTGGAATGAACAACAAACAACTGTGGGACAACAAACAACAGCTTTTTTTTTAGGAAATTATCAACGGGTTTAATTTGTTTTAATTTTTGGGTGAATTAACCTTTTAAAATTAAGATCTGATCTCAGTTTGATCCATTTTTGTGTTTGGCTGCAGACGTAATGTCACTTGCGCTCTGTTGAAATCAATTTTGAAAAGGCCTCTGAAGCAGAAATCATCAGAACTATTGTATTTTAGACCCTATAGTGATATTGTCTTAAGTGATATGGGTATATGGCACATTCTGTTGGAGGGTTGCATTTGTTGGTCCAAAGTTGGGCTTGTAAACCACTAAATTTACTTTACGGAAATTACTTCCACCATGCTGTGCAGCATCAGCAGTCTGATGACCAGCTGGTGGGTACATTCTGCAAAACTGTGATTTTTTTAAACACTATTTTGACAATGCTTTAGTTTCTGTTCCCGTATTAAGGCATCAAAGAAGCATTCAATATTGAAAGCCCTGTACTCGCAGATATATGTTGTAAGACAACCAGACCATATGAAGAATAAATCCTCAATTGAAAATTAATCATGTGTAATCTAGCTGAGGGAAAACATCTTTGACTACTGTGAGTTAATGTTATTAAATGGAGAAGAAAAAAAAAAACACATTTTTAAAATGTTGACTTGTTCCATGTTCTTAAATTTGGACCTCGTTATTGAAGCTGAAAAAGCAGCCCAGAATAACTCAAGTTCTCTTTAACTGAAAAATGTGCATTTTTATTTGTTCATAGGCCATATTGTTGCAATAACATAGGACTAGTTATTTTATTTTACATTTACATTTTTAAGTGCAGTTGTTTAAAAAATGCTTTATTATGAAGCAGTTCAGTATGTTTTCAAATTTTATGCCATATCTATGAATATTTGTAATTTCAGAGTAAAATCATCTCCTTAATTACTACACCACTACTGCAGTCACAATAAATTACAACCTTTTATACATATACTTAACTGCAGACATGGGACTATGTTGTACAGTACACATATTTTGGGCATCCCTTATTTTGCTTTTCTGAATTTGGCAACCCTATCTGGGCCTGAAAAACAAAACTTTTTTTCCCCCACATGTGGTTATTATGGGATATCATCAGGGTTGCCAGGTTTTCACAACAAAACCTGTCCAATTACTACTCGAAACTAGGCCAAAATAACCCCACTCGCCTTTTGAGGGGGTCCCCAGTTAAAAATCGCCATTCAAGGGAGTAAAATACACAAACCTTAGTAAAATTCACATTCCAGGGGCCGAATATCACATTATTGGGGTCATTTCAACCCCTCGGACATTAAAAACAGTCTGCAGCAACACTGTATACCGTGCAAAAATGACCTGTTAATACACAGTTTGTGGACCGAGGACAGGAATTTGTACATAAAGTTGTAATCTATGACTAGTTGACATGGGCTCAGGAATATCCAGCACCGAAGCCATAAAACATAATGAGTGTTTTGACATATTTGTTCACCATGGAGTCAATATTGAGCAGCACGCTCAATGTTTTCAAACCTCATCCAAGGACATAGAGTATCACCCTGCGGGGCATTCATCATATGGAACCCCTCTGAATTATTGATCCGTGTAAATCTGAGCATGTCATTTCCGTGCATCTCTTGTGAATGTGCCACATTGATATTCCAAGTGTGTAACGCAGCCATCCACCGTCTGTTTTAGATATGAACGAATGCCTGCTGAATAACGGAGGTTGCTCGCACATCTGCCGCGACCTGACTATTGGCTACGAGTGTGACTGCACTCCAGGACTCCAGCTCATCGATCGCAAGACCTGCGGTGGTATGAATAGCCACACGTTCTGCTCAAATGTAGTCAGAAAAATGACTTTAGTATTGATTATCGTGGGTCCTGAAAATTGATTTTTGTTGACTGTTCTTCAATGGCAACTAAGACTAGGATTGTTTCTCCACAGATGTCAATGAGTGCCTCAACCCTGGTATATGCAGTCAAATATGTATAAATCTTAAAGGAGGATACAAATGTGAGTGCCACAATGGCTACCAGATGGACCCCACCACTGGAGTGTGCAAGGCTGTAGGTAAGAGCTTGTCAAGTTGTGTAATTCACTTGGAATTCAAACTTTTTAGCTTGGCTTATTTTCTACAAATTGTGGTTTCTTTTAAACATTGGGTTCCCATCCAAACAAGTAAGGAAACCATTGACTTATTGAAAAATTCCATGCACACTTGTGGTGATTCAAACATGCAGAGTCTGTGATGCTACATGTTTAAAAAAGACCAAAGACTTTCAGTAACTTTGATCTCCAGCATTTATGGTACCCCCTTTTTACATTTTCTAGGTAAAGAGCCCTGTCTTATTTTCACCAATCGAAGAGACATCCGTAAACTAGGGCTGGAGCGCCGTGAATATACTCAGATTGTGGAGCAGCTGCGGAACACAGTAGCTGTAGATGCTGACTTTGTTCAGCAGACAATATTCTGGGCTGACCTGGGGCAGAAGGCAATTTTTAGGTAAGTGCTGACTGTGTGTCTTGGCCTGAAGGTGACTTGAAACATTGTAATATGCATAAATGTTAGCAAAGCTGTTGACCTCCAATGACTTAGAAATCCATATTTGCTTAGTGATTTGTTTTTCTTTTCCCCACCACAGCACAGTATTGGATAAGGAGGCAAGTCATACTAAAGTGATTGACAACGTTCAGATGCCTGTTGGCATTGCAGTGGACTGGATTTATAAAAACATCTACTGGTCAGACCTGGGCAGTAAGAGTATAGCAGTGGCCAACTTCAATGGGACCAAGAGGAAGGTGCTCTTTAGCAGTGGCCTGAAGGAACCAGCCTCTATAGCTGTGGATCCTCTATCAGGGTAATTTGATTAAAATGGGTCTCATCAAAACATTTCCAGTGCTTTCTAAAAGTTCAGATTTTCAGAAAGGTTCTTCTGGTTTGAGCTAATATAAAGTTCAGATAATTGCATCCTTGTCCTTCAATTACAGATTCCTGTACTGGTCAGACTGGGGCGAGCCTGCTAAGATTGAGAAGTCTGGTATGAACGGGATTGACAGACAAGTCCTAGTTGAGACAGACATTCAGTGGCCCAATGGAATCACTCTTGGTGTGTAAAGCTTAGTATATTTCACTTACTTAATTTAAAAATACTCCAACCAATAAGGCAGAGTAGGCAACCATACTCCTGGAGGGGATATACCTTTCTGCAGATTTCAGTTCTAACACGCATACCATGTATGTTTAAGTAATCCCAAACACCTTGATTTGCAGGTTCAGGTGTGTTTTGTTTGGGGTTGGAGCTAAACTCTGCAGGATAGTAAACCTCCAAGAGCAGAGTTGACTACCTCTGGAATAAGGGTATCATTCTGCTCTTTGAGAAGTTACTGGCATTTCTAATTCGATTGCTATTGTGCATACTTGGGGGTTAGGGCAGGGTGTGTCAAACACTGCTCATGAAGGTCTACAGTCCTGGAGAGTTTAGTTCAAACTTTGCTTCAACACCTGCCTGTAGTATAAGCAATTCTGTAACAGAATTCTGCAGGAATTCTGTGACCCTTCCAGGAGTGGAGTTAAACATCTATGGCAGGGTTCCTTAAATCACGCCCTGAAGGGCCCGTGCTCTGCAGAGTTTAGCTCCAACCTTGATCATGATTTTTCTAATTATCCGGAAGATTAGAATGCTCAGGTGTGTTTGATTATGATTAGAGCTAAACTCTCCAGGAAAGTCTTGAGATTTGAGGATCCCAGATCTATGGGCTTGGAGTCTGTGGAAACATTTGGACTTTAGTTTGGACATTTGGACATCAGTTTGGACATTTGAACAATTTCTGTTAGGTAGATGACAGGTGAAAAATTGAAAGGATATCCTAGAGAAGTGTCAAATTCACTTTCTGGGGCAGGGGTGGGGAACCTTGATCCTGGAGGGCCGGTGTTTCCAGGGTTGGAGCTAAACTCTGCAGGGACACCGGCCCTCGAGGCTCAACGTTCCCCAGCCCTGTTTTAGGGTCCACATTGCTGCAGATTTTAGATGTGACCCTCCAACAGCACACCTGCCTGTCACCTGGATATTCAGGTAATTCTGGAGGCTGTGCTTAGCTTGTTTAGGTGTTTTTAATTAGGGTTAAACTCTGGCCCTGTCTCAAGTGGCACACTTAATGTACACTTGCGCTCTTGCAGACTCAAAATGGCCCTTATGTGGGCGCATCCATTAAATCCATGAGGCCGTAGGGCAGGGGTGCCCAGACTCTGTCCTGGAGGGCCGATGTCCTGCAGAGTTTAGCTCCAACTTGCCTCAACACACATGCCAGTAAGTTTCTAGTATGCCTAGTTAAGAGCTTGATTAGGTTCAGGTGTGTCTAATTGGGGTTGAAGCTAAACTCTGCAGGACACCAGCCCTCCAGGACCGAGTTTGGGCACCCCTGCCATAGGTTGTTCCATTCATCATTTTAGCTTTGCAGAAGGGTGTTCGCGAACGCCACTTTTGTGGCTGCTGTGTGCCCTTTAAAGCACACTTCTGCCGAGCACGCACTGAGGCGTGCTTCATGACAGACTTCTACCCAACAGTCAAAGCTGCATTACGTCGTGAAAGTGTGGACTCAGAGGAAGGCCGAGGGTTTAGGGATGCAATTTGGGACAGGGCCTCTGAAGAGCTGTGGCCCTCCAGAAGATTTAGGGGTGGGATTGATTGACTTGGGCATTGTGTGACCAACTAGCAACCAGCCAGAATCATGAATTATCCCCTGACTGTTATTCTTGTCTTGTAGATCTGATCAAGGGACGACTCTACTGGGTGGATTCAAAGCTGCACATGCTTTGTAGTGTAGACTTGAACGGAGACAACCGCCGGAAGGTGCTGCAGTCACCAGACTACCTGGCCCACCCTTTTGCTCTTACTGTTTTTGAGGTACATCAACTAGATCAAGTACAACTGCCAACTGCAGTGGATCCATAGTAGTTCAAATTATGCTTTATGGTAGTCTCTGGTGTTCTGATTTAACACAGTTTGTTTTCTCATATCTCGCTGTTTTACCACATCTCAGGATCGAGTGTTCTGGACAGATGGTGAGAATGAGGCCATCTACGGCGCAAACAAGTTCACAGGATCTGATGTAACACTGCTGGCCAGCAACCTCAATGAACCCCAAGACATCATTGTGTACCATGAGCTAATTCAGCTGTCTGGTGTGTCCTAAATTTATCTAGAACAGCAGCAACAACATGTTTTGGCAATTCTGTGACTCAGCAGCTACTGCCTAATCTCATAGCTTTGATTTGTTCTGAAAGTGTCTTATAAGATGTTGGCAGTAACTAGGTATTGTTGTTTCTCAAAACAGGGACCAACTGGTGTAACGAGAAAGTGGAGAATGGAGGCTGTTCCTTCATGTGCCTGCCAGCTCCACAAGTTAACAAACATTCCCCTAAATTCACCTGCGTGTGTCCGCAGGGCCAAACACTCACCTCGGACGGCCTGCGCTGCAGACCAGGCACGTAACCATCACTTTGTAACAAAATTGTATATTGCTGGTCAAGCCATCATTTGCATTAATTTTTTTTTGTGTGTGTGTACCATTCATTGTTTTTTGTCATTCATGATCCATTGTTGTTGGTCATCTTTGGTCAGTGTTCTGACTGCAGTGCTAAAAGCAAGTCGCGCAATTTACCGTAAATCTAAGAATTAGCCATTTTATTGCTACGGCTCTGTATTGCTCTCTTATGACAGAGGCACCTACTGCCACCCCTCAGGATGTAGGGAGGGTGACCACTCAACCCAGTCACCCTAAAGGTAAAGCAGTTACTAGGATGTTAACTGCATGTGCATGGAGATCAATGCCTTTGATTTGCTTCCCACCATAATGATAGCTGAAGTCTATCTATCTAGAAATGGCACATGTTAAATGGTTAACATTTCTTTAAAAGCTTGCACTTAGGTAGGCTAATGGGTTTGAGTGACCTGTTAATAAAATCAGTATTGTGCTTTATTTCTGCTTAAATGTTAGGTAACTGCTGAGTAGGACTAGGTTGTTCTGCCTTTTGACTATATTTTTGACTTTTGTTGGATTATTTGTAGCACGCAATGAAGAAAATGTTAATGTAGAAAATGGAATAAGAGCCTCCAGTGCTTATACTCATAAACATAATTTTGTTTTGAAGCATCTGCAATACCGAAGGTTGCCTCTGAACCCGTTCGGGCTGGTAAGGCTAGTTGCCTCCCATATACTTGAATCTAACTCTGGAATTAAAACTGTAACTGTAGTCTTTAACACTGCATTTAGAATAGAATAACCATCCCATTCTAAATAAGACGACTGGAAATAGCGGCTGTAAAGTTTTTGTTTGTCTGTTTATTTAGAAAGTTCCACTCATCCTTTTGCTGCTGCTTGTCTGCTTACACCCTCATATGCAAACTTCATTTACACCATTGCTCAAATTTTATCTCACTTGGCTGACTCTTGATATAGTTTGTTTTGTAGTCTTTTACATTTGGTTCTTTTAACATCTTTCTTTTCTTTTCTTTAACTATTAGAAGGAAACATAAGCACTTCCATACATGAAGTAAATTCATCAGCCAAAGGGTCTGCAGCTGCCTGGGCTATTCTACCTGTGTGTAAGTACATTATTTCTACTCCTGTAAAATGTTTAATAAACAACTGTATTATTTATGAGCTACACGTCTGTGTTTAAAGGATTAGTTCACTTCCAGAATAAAAGTTTCCTGATTTATTTACTCACCCTCTTGTCATCCAAGATGTTCATGTCTGTCTGTCTGTCTGTCTTCAGTCATAAATAAAGGTTTTTGAGGAAAACATTCAAGGATTTTTCTCCATATAGTGGACTTCAATGGGGATCAACATGTTGAAGGTCCAAATTGCAGTTTCAATGCAGCTTCAAAGGGCTCTACACGATCCCAGCCGAGAAATAAGGGTCTTATCTAGCAAAACGATCTGTCATTTTCTTGGGGGGGAAAAAAAAAGCATATACTTTTTAAACGCGCATCTTATGTGGTCACTTTGGAAAGGTCCCGCATGATGTAGGCGGACCAAAGCGAACTTGCAAAAAGTCAAACGGCCTTTACAAAAAAGGTAAAACAACGATATCAGACGATTCTGAAGTTGGAGGAGAAATAAGTAGTTGTTTTTCACCCTACCTTTTTGAACCAAAGAACTAATCGCATGTGACTTTTCTAACTTTCCGACTTCATAATGCTTTAAGGCATTTTTATTTTTTTGTAGAAAATGACCTGTCATTTAGATAGATCCTTATTTCTCAGCTTGGATCATGTAGAGCCCTTTGAAGCTACATTGAAACTCCAATTTGGACCTTCAACCCATTGGACACTGTTGAAGTCCACTATATGAAGAATCCTGGAATGTTTTCCTCAAAAACCTTAATTTCTTTTCAACTGAAGGAAGACATGAACATCTCAGATGACATGGGGGTGAGTAAATTACCAGGAAATTTCTTTTCTGGAACTGAACTAATACTTTAATTTAAGGGAGAAGTCCACTTCCAGTACAACAATTTACAGATAATGTACTCACCTCCTTGTCATCCACAATGTTCATGTCTTTCTTTCTTCAGTCGTAAAGAAATTAGTTTTTGAGGAAAACATTTCAGCGTTTTTCTCCATATAATGGACTGATATGGAGCCCCGAGTTTGAACTTCCAAAATGCAGTTTAAATGTGGTTGTAAATGATCCTTGTCATCGTCTTGTCTTACTCTGCTTGGACTGTTTTTGTTCTGGTTCATGACAGTTAGGGTATGTTAAAAAACTCCCATCTCATGTTCTCCTTCAACTTCAAAATTGCTCTATATCGCTTTTTATCTTTTTTTGTTAAGGGTGTTTGATCTTCTTTGCATGTTCACTTTGCATAGACTGTGTCGGTACTTCTGCAGTGATGTAGGATGATTTTGAAATGATTTTTGAAGTTGAGGGAGAAAATACGTTTGGGAGTTTTTCGACATACCCTAACTGTCTTGAACCAGAATACACAGAGTTCAGGGAGAGAAAGGAAAGACGAGCGTTTGAGATGAAAAAGTGTGTGTGTATATATATATATATATATATATATATATATATATATATATATATATATATATATATATATATAATATATATATATATATATATATATATAATATTATTATTTATTATTATTTATTTTTTTTTTTTTGTTTGTTTTTGTTTTTTTTTTTGTTTTAATGAAAATAACCGATCGTTTTGCTTGATAAGACCCTTCTTCCTCGACTGAGATCATTTACAACCGCATTTGGGATCGTGCATTTAAACTGCATTTTGGAAGTTCAAAATGAGGGCACCATATCAGTCCATTATATGGAGAAAAATGCTGAAATGTTTTCCTCAAAAAACATAAATTATTTAAGACTGAACAAAGAAAGACATGAACATCCTGTATGACAAAGGGGTGAGTACATTATTTGTAAATTGCTGTTCTGGAAGTGGACGACATCTTTAAATAGGAACAATTTAGAGGCCATTTTGAGTATTATTCAGTGTACTTTAGTTTCAAAGGCACCTATATGTGCCGAGTGTCATTCTAAAAGTTGACTCGTCTTTAGCGAATTAACTTAATTACTAATCTTACACTATACCTATTTTGTCCAATCAAATGGTCTGTAGAATGAAAGTATCCCTCTTGATAACACCACCAGCAACCAATTAGCAAGTTTCTTGTCTATTAAAAATATTGAAACATGTCACACTATAAAGAAGAATGCATTTGTCAGCACATTTTTGGATTTTCACGTCCCTACAGTCAAGTTGTTATGGAGTCATTCAGGTCATTGTTCTTTGCCTTCAGTATTATTGGCCATGGCCGCTGCGGGTGGCTACTTAATGTGGCGCAACTGGCAGATCAAAAATAAGAAGAGCATGAACTTCGATAATCCAGTATATCTGAAGACCACAGAGGAAGACCTCAATATCGATATCAGCAGACACAGTGCTTCTGTAGGCCACACGTACCCTGCTGTGAGTAATGCATAATCATTATCTGTGGTTTCAGATTAATGAAACCATAGATTTGTCATCTACCTCATTGTTATGAACTTTAGAAATATGGATTAAAAATAAATCCTCTCTGCTATCTCATAATGCCAAAAGTAAAGAGTGGCAATTAGTTCTGATTTCTTGGTTGTGGAAAATGGTTATGTTTTTATATTTTATGCCAGACACTGGTTTAATTTCACTAAATGCTTAGTTTTTCCCTCATTTTCTTGTTTTTTTTCCTACAGATTTCAATGGTAAACACAGAAGACGACTTGTCATAACCCAAGCCCACACAATGCTCTAGTTTATTTACTAGCCACTTGGCACCAATGGCAACTGCTGCCGTTTCAACGGTTTCACAACCAGCTGCCTTCTGAAGTGCATTTCCAAGTTTTTTTTTTCTCCACTAAGAGGATGTCATTTGTGGTACGAGAAAGGGCTCCAGGGCCTGGGTTTTTACCTTAACGTACACCATAACGGCCCCAAAATGAATCAACAGCCTTAATTCCTACTTGGAAGGATGACGGCATAGCTGAAGACCCAGAATGCAGATTAGATGGCCAGTAGTGTGTGTGGATGCCTGACATATTTAAATGAAAATGCATATTTTAGATGGCCATGTGTTTAAGATGTAAGTTTCTTTCTTTCTTTCTTTCTTTCTGTTTTCCTAATGGACATTGTTTCCCAGAGATGCATTATTATGAAGCTTTGTGTGTCTTTCTGGGGTTAAAAAAAGCTCTATAGGGAAAAGTGCTGTTACAACATTTGTAAAACATTGTATATATCTCCCTCTCTGGAAAACATAATCAGGATTCCTCAAGCACTTTGATGAAATGTTCCTCTGTAAATAAGATTGTATACATTTGACTGAGACAATTTTGCTATGGTTGGGCACTGTACCAGGGTAGATGAAAATGTATTTAAAAAAATGAAGTTTGTTAAAACTATTTTGTATGTTTGTGTGCTGTTCCTGTGACCTTTTATAGCAGTGTACAGGGGAACAAAATGCTCTGTATTGTGAAAAGGAAACATTTGCAAACGTAAAATAAAATTAAAGTTTAAAGTAAGATTCTTTATTGGTCAAAATGAAAATTTCCCTTGCGCTTAAATATTTAATGGCATAGATTTTATTATTTGTATAGGCTTTTTCAGACTAAGGGTAATGGGCTAGGAACATAGCCAAACTCAAACTCTGGTTGCCTGTGTATAATGCTACACTGAAATCGGAATGATAGCATTTATATGTACTTGTAATTACCATCAGTTTCAGAATAACTTGTAAACACTAGACTTTCTTTAAGCCCTAACATTTTGAGTTGTTGTCAGTTTAGGAATCATGATGCAAACTGATATTTACAACTTCATATTTGCAGTGGCAGCACAAGCGTAATGAAATGTGTAGGTGTAACATCAATTACAGCTGGGTTCACATTACAGTTTTGCTATCTGGGAGACATTTCAGGGATTGTAAAATATTTCTCCTCTTCCTTGTAAGGCAAATTCTACAGTCTTGGCATGACCTTAACAATGACCAATGAGTTTGCGATGCATTTCAATCTATGAAAAGTATCTGAAATTTGCTTTGGGCAGGGTGTTTGCTGGGACCAAAGTCTTGGCTATGATGTGTATCAGAGAGTCTGACAAATATTGGTGTTGCACTTGTGCTTTCTTACTGGCATCAGATTCATTCTAACAAACAACAATTGTAAATAATACAGTATGGAGAACTAAAAATGGCTTCCTTTCTTTGGAAGTAAGAGAGAGGTTACACTGCCTAACGTCACTTTATTCCAACCAAAACCACTTTAATTACAACTTCTGAACTGTCAAGTAGGACCTTCCCCAGAAGACTTAATAGTGTTAACGTTGGCATGAAATAGAAGTTGTAATAATCCTTTCTTCCGTATTGTGACATGTATCAGAGTGAATTGGCTTTCCAGATAAGAAAAAGAAAATGTGTTACAGACTTCATGTGAAGTCTGCTGTAGGGGACGTTTTGATGCCTAGCCCTCAGGCTAGTGCAGACATCATCAGAGAAAAAATAAGTCGTTGCAGGGGGGGACGGGAAGTTATCTTTTGCAAAATGGCTCTCGTGCATATGCCACATTGTTTGGTGTAGGGCAGGGATAGGCAATGTCAGTTCTGGAGTGTTGCTGTTCTGCAGAGTTTAGCTCCAACTCTTAAAAAGTAGCCTTGCCCTGTGTTCCATTCGGAAGGGCTCATCCCTATGCCCTAATCCCTTCAAAGCGTTTACCCTCTGGAGTGAGAGCTTCGAAGGGTTGAAGGGTGTAGAGTAGTGGCTCCCAACCATGTTCCTGGAGGCCCCTCAACACTGCATGTTTTCCATGTCTCCTTAATCAAACACACCTGATTCAGCTCATCAGCTCATTTAGTAGAAACTAGAAGACAGAGATTTTCTTACTATAGGTAGATGAGAGGGTCTGTATTACTATTGGAGAAAGCGTAACGGCTAACTTGGATCACGTGTCTCTTAATAACCATTTACATTACAGCATTGATGTCACTGAATTTCAGTCAGAGTTGTGCAACACTTGGACACCATAGGAATGAATGAGAAATGCCGTAAACTGAATCCCACCTGTCGCAAAAAGTCAGTGACTTCTCTTATAAAACTGAATTTTTTCGTGGTAAACACTACAAATAGTTCAAGTATTGTTTAGTGCAGTGGTTTTCAAACCGGTCCTAGAAGCACCCCTACCCTGCACATTTTGTATGTCTCCCTTACCAGACACACTCAATTCATGTTGTGCAGTTTCTACTAACGAGCTGATGAGTTGAATCAGGTGTGTTAGATGAGGGAGACATACAAAATGTGCAGGGCAGGGGTGCTTCCAGGACCGGTTTGAAAACCACTGGTTTAGTGTAAAACACGTTGAAGATTAGCAGATAGGCTGTCAATTCATTAAATAAGCCGTTTCCTCCAAAAAGCTGTTTATTCAGCATAGTGAAGCCTCTCTTCCACTGACATCCATTCAAAGAAACTGCCTCTGGTCTCCTTTCAGACCGGAAGCGTTAGCTTTAGCCGTTACACTTTTCCGGCTAATGGTTGCAGGCTTGCCATCTATTGGCTTTGTCCAAGACCTGAAATGGGTGTGTCAGACAAAGGAGAGATGCACAATGTGCAGTGTTGTGGGGCCTCCAGGAACGTGGTTGGGAACCATTGGTGTAGGGGATCAAGCAACTGTTCCATGCCCATACGGAGGTGCCATCATCACGCAAAGAATCATAGGGGCTGAAAGACTCAGAAAACCTTTATTCCGAAGGGCCAGTTTTGTGCACTTCAGTTTGGAACGAGCCTTTAATATGGCAGCCATGATTGTTTTTACACCAAAGTGCCTTTCAGAGGGCAATGGAATGCACTGTTAGTAATTCTGAAGACATTTATTAGCTTGTTCAGATGTGTTTGAATAGTGTTGGAGCTAATCTCTGCTGGACAACAGCACCCCAGGACATTGCCTATCCCTGGTGTAGTGCAGGGTTGTTCAAACTTGATCCTGGAGGGCTACTGTCCAACCCTAATCAAACACACCTACACCAGCTAATCAAGGACTTAGGCAGACTAGAAACTTCCAGGCAAGTTGGAGCTGAAATCTGCAGGATACAGGCTCTCCAAATATCAAATATAGACACCCCTGGTGTAGGGTATGCTAAAAGACTTGTAGATCAGTAGTTCTCAACTCCAGTCCTCGGGGACCCACTGCTCTGCAGATTTTGTGTGTCCTCCTTATTCAACACACAGTTCAGATCATCAGCTTCTTAGAGACAGACATAAAAAAATCTGCAGAGCATTGGGTCCCCAGGATCACTGTTGTAGAGAAAACCTCTATTGCTGCGGTACAAGCCAGATGGTGTAATATCCTTGTATTCAGCTGGAGATTGGTGAATGTATGGCATTGAAAGACAACAGGGTTGGTAGAGAGAGTCTGGAAGAGGATCATAGTATTTAAACCTTTAAGCACTCAGATCCTCGCTGTCAGCAACATTAGTCACTGCTGCTTCCTGCAGTTGCTCAGGGGTCTGACTCAGAGGTATTAGAGGCATCTAATGCCTCTACACCCCCAGTAACCTGTGCATCTCCCAGGCTGAGAGGACGTTGGCACCATGATCAAACTCAAAGGCAGGAGGCAAAGCCTTTTCCCCAATTATAAACTTGGGGTCACAGTCCCTGCTCCCAAGGATCCAGAGGACTCTGAGCTTCCTTTTGGTCAACACAACTGGGTAAAACCATGGAATTCGATGCAGGAGTTAAGTAAGGATATATATGACATCTATGCAGAGTATGAAGATGAAGAAGATGAAAGATTGATGTTGGCCTCTTGTAAACTGTCCTCTCCGGCTAAAAACTACATGCTGAACATCAATGTAGGAGGCAAGGTCTACCAGATCTCTTACAGGGTAGCAGCAAAATATCCCAAGACAAGAATTGGCCGACTTGCAACATATACGGACCACAACAGGAAACTCGATCTCTGTGATGATTACACTGTCCAAAACAATGAGTTTTTCTTTGACAGGGATCCAGACATCTTCCACAACATCTTTAACTTCTATAGGACTGGAGTTCTCTGGATCAAAGATGAATTGTGCCCACGCAATTTTTTGGAGGAGATCAACTACTGGGGCGTTCGCATCAAGAACACCCATCGCTGCTGCCGCATTTCGTTCGAGGAACGGCAGGACGAACTCAACGAACAGCTGAAGGTACAACGGGAACTCGAGGCAGAGGTGGAAACTGAGGAACATGAGGATTTGTTTCAGGATATGGCTTTCGGACATACACGTTTCATCATTTGGAACATGATGGAGAAGCCCTTCTCATCGGTCACAGCCAAGCTCATGGCAGTGGCATCCAGTTTCTTTGTGCTGGTATCACTCGTGGCTATGACTCTTAATACAGTAGAGGAAATGCAGTATAAGACCTCTACCGGGCAGCTGAGTGGGAAGACCTACTGTGAGTATGTTGAGACTTTTTGCATTGCGTTTTTTACCATGGAATATCTGCTCCGGCTTGTGTCCACACCTAAACTTACACGCTTCGTAAGGAGCATGCTAAATGCTGTGGACCTGATCGCAATCCTTCCGTTATATCTTCAAATGATCTTAGAGTGTTTCGAGAATGAAGACTACGGGAAACATGGTAGCGATATTGAGACTGTAGGGCGGGTTGGTAAACTAGGGCAAGTTCTCCGCATCATGCGTCTCATGAGGATATTTCGTATCCTGAAACTAGCACGTCACTCAACTGGACTTCGAGCCTTTGGCTTCACACTTCGGCAATGTTACCAACAAGTGGGCTGTCTTTTCCTCTTCATTGCAATGGGAATTTTTACCTTCTCTGCCATGGTGTATACTGTAGAGCATGATGTGCATCAAACAAATTTCACCAGTATTCCACATGCATGGTGGTGGGCAGCCGTAAGTACATGTTTTTTCAAGCTTATTCCTGGCATAAGTGGTACTTTGGTATCATGGTGATATCAGGAGATAATGCAATGATACTTTAGTATACAAACAACTGCTCTGGGCGTGTTCATGGTGTGTGTGCACTTGGATGGGTGACATGCAGAGCACAAATTCTGAGTATGGGACACCATACTTGGCCACATGTCACATCGTTTCCTTTCTTTTCTTGTCCTTTCCTCTGAATGATTATCCATATACTCTGGGATATACTTGCTAATCCAAAAATACTTTTATGATTATTATGGTATATCTAAGCTAAATGTCTAAAAATCATTGTAATATCATGACAGTTTTTTCTTTCTGTAAAGAGCCAGAGTACCTGGAGTCTTTCTGCTGTTATTAAATGCTTCCTTACAACTGTGATAAATCCAAATTGAGTACTGCATGTGTCGTCAATGTGTCGCTTGCCCACTATGTTTAATCCCATAATGCTCTTAACCCTTTTATTTATTTTTATGACGTTTTTTGATCTTTTGAGAATTTGTAACAGATTTTTTTCAAGTCTCAGAAGATTGTAGTTCTTTTATCATTTTACTGGCACACTCAAGTATTCCTCATACATTTCTTCCACAGGTGAGCATCTCCACCGTGGGCTACGGCGACATGTTTCCAGAGACTCATCTGGGCAGGATTTTTGCATTTGCGTGCATCTCGTTTGGAATTATTCTCAACGGCATGCCAATCTCCATCCTGTTCAATAAATTCTCAGACTACTATTCAAAGCTGAAAGCTTATGAATACACCTCCTCTATAAAGAATCGCGGGAAAGTGAGGTTTGTGAAAAGGGCTGCAAAAAAGTTTGCAGAATGTTTTTAGGTTGCCATGTGCTGAACTACTCTTTCCACCCGTGGACTGATTTTTAATTTATGGACTTGGTGGTCTTCTCTTTAAAAAATTCAAACCAAACAGACCATTTCAGCAACTGTTTTCAAACAAATTAGCCACTGCCTGCTTTTATGCTGCTGGATACATTCATATTGAAGAACTCAATATGACAAAAGTAATTTCTTTTAAAACACATCAACACAATTAGGCTGCTCTAACAAGGATGCCATTAATAAATACTTGCTTTAGCACAACAACTTAATTGTCTGAGATCAATTGTTTCTTACTATTACTTTATGGAACAGTAAAAATCTTTTTTTTTTTTTTAACAACATCATTAAAAATAACCATTGATACCACTATGGGCAATGTTAAAAGAAGAGTAATCCAGGGTAGACAAACGCTGCTTCAAATAATCAGTTGAAAGTTTTAACATCTGGCTAAGCACAATCTCAGCTTTAATACTTTTATATATATATATATATATATATATATATATATATACACCTATATGTAATTTTGTATAGGCATTTCTGCAAGTTTCAATCAAGAAAAGCCGATTTATGATTTACATCAACCGGTGTCCTCTGGAAGCACTCGACAGATTGCAAGATTTCCTATAAGGTTAACTTGACTTCTGTATTGGCAGGGCTATTTGGCAAGAACTTGGGAGTGCTTTGAAAGAAATTCAGAACTGACATCTTCACTACAATAGCTTGGTGCGCTGTGACACAATTACAAAACCTTGTTGACTTAAGAGTGGCCATTGTGATATCCATAAGAATGTAGACAACAAGAATGCAATTAAATCTGAAAAGCATGCTCATGCAGGCATTGATAATCCTTGAAAGATTAATCCTTGGGGATCATTGAAGTCCCAAGGACAGATGGAAGTAGAGCAGGGCAACAAAATTAATTTTCAAGCATGCATATGAGCCTTCATAATCAAAGCTACCTTTTTATATATTTTATCTCTATAATTTTGTCTTTTGTCTCTTGTCCCATGTTGTCTTTATTTTTAAAAAAGAAAGATTGTATTATTTTTACTACTATTATTATTATTATTATTTAAATACAAGCTGACCTAAAATATACTTTAAAAGTAATTCATCCAAAATATGCATTAACTTTGCATCACTTTAAGAAATCTCACAGAAATCTTTTAATTGTATTTCACCCCAAAGATTCTATATATATGTATATATATACACACTTTTTTTTTTGCATGTTGAAATTTTCATAACAATTAAGCACATTTCTTCCTAAAATTCTTGTAACAAAAGTGAAATCCACCTTATATCAGCATATATTAAATGTTGTGCAGGAAATGGCATTATAGTATCAATTGCTTAATGGTCTCCACTGATTTTTGGGGTGAAATATAACCTGAACATGTTCTTGATTGGTTTCATGAGACTGAAAAGAAAAATAATAATAAAAGAAATAAAAACTCAGGTTCAGTATTTTTGTGTGTGTTTTATATTTACATACATAAGCATATAAATTCACAATTAAAAAAAAAAAATCGAAACTGATATGGCAGATCAGGCCAGTTTTTCGAGCAGAACCTCAACTCCTTTAGAGTTCTGGATCTTCTGTAGTTTAGGAAGGATGGATTTCAGCATAACTTTCACTTCTTCAGCAACACTTTCATCTGCACTCTGAAGAAGGCTGTGGAAACACAAAGAAAACCAAATAAAGCAGCTGAACCTTCAATCAAATACAATCAACGTTAAACGTGTCTCTGCATACAGCAGGGGTTTTAATTTTTTTTTTATCTGATTGGTGGGAAAATGACATCAGAATAAACAAACAGTCCAGGCTAAAAATATAAAGAAACAAATCTCCCACTGCTTAAAGTCTTAGGCAGATTATAAGAGGTCATGCACAAATACTAAGGCTGAGATGGGGAGTGGAAAGAACCCATAATCCTTTGCGGCATGTAACTCAAGGGTTTGCCTGCTTCAGTGGCAGCTGGGAGCCACAGTTTAGCCCTTTATTAGCATATAGACAACAGCATAGAATAATGAAGCAGGACTGTGGAAGATGTGCTTAACCTAAAGCTCACTGTAGGGAATTCCTCCAGCTAATAATCGTGGTTTAAAAGACAGTGTGATGGAAAAGCAGCAAATTTGCTGCGATAGAAAGCTCGGGATGTCATAGGATAAGCGTCTGCGGAGGTTTTAAAGCATGGAATTCAAGCATGAATGACTGTACAGGGATGTTCTTCTGTGTGTATTCAGTGTATTTAACCAGTGCTCACAGAACAATGGCTGCTGTGGCATGTTTACGCCTACCATAGAGCATAACAGAGAATGTATTTTGTTATTTTTAGATTTGTTGAGGTCATAAACTTACCAACAAAGAACAATGGCACCACGGTTGACTGAAGCCCATGTCTTGAGGTTCTCCAACCCCACCTTCTCCAGAAGAATCCTGGAAAATCGCTCTGGGGAATAAAATAAGGCAGGACAGGCCAGTAAAACATTTGGTCGCATTGGAAAACTGCTCAATTTGTTTTTATTAGTAAGTTTACATAGAGAAAATGACTTCTTAGAATGGAAAAGGAAATCGTAAAGCATTCTCAAAATTCCCATCAAGCTTTTCAGCCTCAAGCTGGGAGCCTTTGACGTTGAGCGTGTCAAGGGTTTGACATTTTGTACTTGCCTTCTCTCTCTGCCTCTTTCATTTTGGCGTCCTGCTCAACCAACCATTTTAACACCAGATGACCAGCGGGGTGTTCTGCCATATGAAGCTACAGGAAACACAATTATTAAACCATTATCTTTAAAGAAATGCAAAATGTTTTACACTGTATGTTTCAGTTTTGGAAATTTCTACTTAAAAAAAACAAACAAAAAAACAATAGGGTCCCTTTATTTGATACATTAACTAACATAAACAATGTTCATTTATTACAGTATTTATTCATCTTGGTCAATGTTAGTTAATAAAAATATAACAGTTTATTGTTAGTTCATGTTAGCTCGGGTCAATTGAACAGTATTAACAAATACAAACAACATTTGATATACTTTTGTCACTATCTTGATACAACTACTGAACCTATACTACGACAAAAACACTGCACAACAGGAAAGGAACTGAATAACACATGATTCAAATGTAGGTTATAGTTATTTTATCTATTAAAAAAAAAGCATTTCATCCCCCTTTAAAATTTTTTTTATAAATAAATAATAATAAAAAAAAAATCACATGCCAGTGTCACTACACAGGACTATGGTGAGTAACTACAACATTTGCAACATTGGTAAGTTAGCTAAAAGGATAAAGCCAAATCTTATTCCATGATATAGTAATTTTGTTATTTTATCTTTGTGTTAATAATAAGAACACAGATGCAAGTGACAAACACAATACAATAAAACAGTTTCAGGATTTTTCTCCATATAATGGACTTCATTGGTGCCCCGATTTTGAACTTCCAAAATGTAGTTTAAATGCAGCTTCAAAGGACTCTAAACGATCCCAGCCGAGGAAGAAGGGTCTTATCTAGCAAAACGATTGGTCATATTTTTTTGAAATCGTTTAGAGCCATTTGAAGCTACATTTAAACTACATTTTGGAAGTTCAAAATCGGGGCACCAATGAAGTCCATTATATGAAGAAAAATGCTGAAATGTTTTCCTCAAAAACCATAATTTCTTTACGACTGAAGAGAGAAAGACATGAACATCTTGGATGACAAGGGGGTGAGTAAATTATTTGTGAATTGTTGTTCTGGAAGTGGACTTCTCCTTTAAAAGTTAAACAAAAATTACATTAAGGCCCTATGAAATACGTAATTATTTTTCTAAAATTCAGCTTTATTTTTTATGAAATTCTGTGAATGTTTTCCATTAATTTTCTAAATTACATTTTATAATTTCATTAAATTTTAATAATTAAAAGCATGTCTAATTAATTTATAAAGAATAAATAGGTTTTATAAAGAAATAATTTATTATTTTTGTCACAATTTTGGGGGGAATAAAATGTATATAATCAAGCAAATTATATATGAACAAAAACCTTCAGGATATACACAGGAATAAAGACGAAAAGTTTGGCGTAAGTGCTACTCGATTACTCAGCGTAGGTGGAAAAAACTCATTTTGAGAAAACTGCCTTTAAAAATATATATTGCAATTGAAATATACTGACACAAATAGATAAAGCGGTATAAAAGAAACACTTAACAGTGTCTTTTGCATGTTTTCTTTTCACTAGTCTAAAAAAAAAAAACACTTTATGAAATACCCAAAATATCAAACTTGACAGGTGCATGAAAAAGTAAACAGTGTTTTAGCCTGAAGTGTCTCCCCTTAAATACGCAAATTCTGCGATATTCCATGTTATACAGAAAGTTCTGTTTTTTTTTTGTTGTTTTTTTTTTTTTAGGACTGGATCCCGCAATTCCGTCCGCATTTTCCACTTTGCAGTAATCACAGCTCTAAATAAACAGTGTTTTACTCAGGAAATACGGCTTTTAACAAAATGCATTCCTAAAGTACCATTACTAGTAAAATACCGTTATTAAAAGCAGGGTATTGCAATTCCTTTTTTAGTACCGGTATATCATGCAACACTAGTTAGTTCATGTTTATTGTTAATCCAATTCTCACTAGTAGCTAACTACAGTAGTCAACATTTGATATGGGTCAAAAAAGACAAGAACGGGTATTGTTTTGGTTTTAGGACAACTTTGATGAAAGATTTTAATCCACTTCAAATGTTGACTACTGTATTAGATACGAATTTTTAGGTCTGAAACCTGTAGATTCGTTACCTGGCCATCTTCTCCTCCCGGTACGAGGGGTCCAGCTGCCAGATCCGCCACAGCCTCCATGGCAGGTCTGAGATCTCCGAGGGCGGCGCCCAGGATGTCACTCACAGCCACGCTACACGCTTTATCCATGACCATAGACTGAGCGTTCTCACACAGGTACTTCAGCAAAGGAGGAGACACGGCCTCCAGCAGCTCTTTCCTCCTGATCGCAACATCCTTCTTACTGTAAGAGGAAAAACACATGCTTTAGCACTTCTTCATACTTTATCTTCCACCTGACGCCGGTTTCACACTGAATGCTCACACTTGAACCACAGCTTGTGTACTGCAAATACAGGCGAGTGTTGTTCATTTTGTCACGCTTTTTAGGTGTTCTCCGACAATTTTCTGTCATGTGCTTAGGTTTATGATATAGGCAACGTGTGAAGCAGCCGTGTTCCCCTCTGTCCCACACACTTGCATATAACATGCTGTACATAGGTAGTATCAAGATAAAAAAATTATCTTCAAGTTAATAAATGCCTCTAGTTTTAATAATGTAAACAGGCCTTTTAAGCTTGAGCAATAACAATAAATGATTGAATACATTTTCAGACAAAAGGTCGTCTTAATGATTTCAAGTTTGGTTTAAAATAATTAAAGCAACAGTTTTTCAATAAAGAAAAGAATATGTAGAAGTATAGTATTTGGGGTGAAAAATCACCCTGCTATTGGGCTAAAAGGCACAATAACTTACAAGATAATTAATAGATGACTGACTTTTCCATTTGTTGACATGACATGGTTAGATTCAGATGGTAAATATATATTATGTACAATATAATAATATATACATGTACATAATATTACATTATAGAGATAATCACCATGTTTATAATGAAACCATCATATTTAAAGGAACACTTTTTTTTGAAAATAGGCTCATTGTCCAACTCCCCTAGAGTTAAACAGTTGTGTTTTACCATTTTCGAATCCATTCAGTCGATCTCCGGGTCTGGCGGTAGCACTTTTAGCATAGTTTAGCATAGATCATTGAATCCGATTAGACCATTAGCATCTCGCTCAAAAATGACCATATATAATGACGATATTTTTCCTATTTAAAACTTGACTGTTCTGTAGTTACATGACGTACTTAGACTGATGGAAAATGAAAAGTTGTGATTTTCTAGGATGATATATCTAGGAACTATACTCTCCTTCCGGCGTAATAATCAAGGAGCTTTGCTGCCGTACCATGGATGCAGCAGGCACAATGATATTACGCAGCGCCTGAAAGTGACCGGCACGAAGTTTGTGTAGATGCAGAGTTGACTGATGAGCCTATTTTCAAAAAAAGTGGAGTGTTCCTTTAAAAACAATATATTAAACATATTTATAAAAAATATAATTTGTTGTTACTACTGTAAATCTATACTAAATTATAACGCGATCTCCTTCAACGCTTTTAGAATCTTCACTTTTTAAAATGATTTTATTTCTGTATTTTAATGACAGTAGCCTATTTATTGATTGATCGATTTCGTTTATTTATCAAAATAAGCAGAAAATAGTATAAACTTTGCTAACGCGATTGTTTTGAACAAGTATTAACTTAATATTTATTAATAACATTATTTAAATAATAAAATAAAGCTGACCATAGGTTTGTATTGTTTCAAATCAAGAAACAGGTTTGGGTTGTCTGATAATGATAATAATGATGATAATATTAATAATAATATCAGTTTTTTGTCTCTTAGAAATATACATTTGATAGTAGCTTGAGGAAGCAGAGGTAAATTTTTGTTTATTATCAATCAGTAACATCTGTAAAAATTGTAGCAACCTCAGTTTTATATGGTTAAATTTATTATTATTATTTTAAATTAAGCATTGGTCTCCCATAGTAGCAAGCACACATTTTAAATCATGATAAACAGTTAAAACCACACATAATGGTACCTCAATACCATGGTAAAAATATAACTACATGGTTTTATAGGTAGCCTATTTGTATGAAAAACGGTAGTCTAAAAACATTCAGTATAAATGCACACATGCTATAGCTTAATCACAAATACATACTGTAATTATATACCATTATATACCACAAGTGTTTCACACTGGATCTCACAACGCTGTTTAGTGCTCGCGTGACGGAGCCGTTCACATATCGCATCTTTTGCACGCTCAAGTTGGCTATTTCAAATGTAGGTGCGCGGCAGCTGTGCTCATAATAACGGAAGCGACGCGCATGTGGTGCGACACGCTTGGGTTTTCCAGGCGCGTCTGCGCCACATCAAGATAATAAATGCATCTTCTCTAGTGAGCTCGCGCAGCGCAGCAGGTTGAACTTTGGTCCGAGCGGATAAATGGTCTGTGTGGCGTGTGTTTTTTCTGTACCAATATTGTCACAGGACATGCTCACTCTCACCGTTTAGGTCTGCCGCCTTGTTACACCTCACTTGAGCGACAGCGGAACGTGGCCAATGAGGGAGAAGCAGAGACGTGATCGAGATTTATGGTTGATTGGTGAATTAATAGTGTTTTGTTATTGTGTGAGTGTGACCAATAACACGTGAATGCAGCATGATCTGAATGCAGGAAAATACACGGAAGTGAATCGCCATCATTTAGAAATGAGATGGCATTATGTATGAATCGAGATCGCGATTTTTTTTCGATTAATCGTGCAGCCCTACTATATACTGTGTTTTTTGCCCCACGCTGGTGAGCCTTTTACCCCGCGATTGTGAAACACGAAACTCACTTACATGATTTTATGATAAAATTGTTATTTTTCATGTTAATCAGGTCAATTTTGATCAAGAACAATGCACTGTGGCTTTAATCCAGTGTAAGCGGCGCAGCAAAAATAGACTGCGCCAAAACGATCACAGCACTGCCGCTTCTGCTCTGCTACCTGCTGCCGCACCGCCACTGCGTGCAATGTGAATGCTCTAATCTGTTAACATTGGCGGCGAAAAAAAAAATATGCGCTGCTCACATCCTGCTCACGCATTCAGCGTGAAACCGGCGTGACACATTTTGAGGGCTGTGGTTGGCACTTATGACCCAAATGCAGTACATGTCAATAGAAATGAGGACATTTTCTTATATGACATACCTGTGTGCATTGCCGTCACCCTTCTCAAGCACCTGAATGATCTCAGGTAAGAGGTGGGCAGGGTCTCTTGGACTCAGGAGGTAAAGCAGCACTTTTTTACCATGTTTATTGCTGATTATTTCAGATAGGGAACTAACCATTTCCTGAGTGTAAAATAAACATTATATTAGAAATATTAAATCATTTAAATATTAGAAATTATATAAAAGGTAAACGACCAACTAATAAAGAAATTATAACTAACTCGAGAAAAGCGAGAGCACTTACTGAGATGATAATTTGTTTAACCAACTTGGTGTCATCGATGCAGTCGAATGCAGCCAATAGTACAAGATGAGCATATTCACCCTGAAAATACATAAATTATTATTATTCTTTTTAATTCTGTAATACATCCGGACTTCTGTGAGATTCACCCATAGATTGGATAGATAAGAAAGGCAGCTTACCATTGCAAACTTTGCAATGTATGATTTCATTGTTTTTACTATAACTTTTCGGTCCTGAAAAAAAAAAAGCACAGACAAAAAAAAAAAAGACACGTCACACTAAAACACTAGCAATCATGGATTGGCTGAACTGATGTGTCTAAAGCAGTGCTAACCTTGGGTGTGCCGTGCCATAAGCAGTGCATGGTGACTCTGGCTCCATCATGTGTGTGTGCCATGTACACGACCGCCTCTCTGATGGACTCTATCATCTCCTGAAAAGACAGAGCACAACTGACATTAGAAAGCAAGCAACAGTATTTAGACTGATGGTCTTCACTGGTCACAATACTCACCGTTCTCAGTTTGGCTGGAGCGTGCTCAAAGAAGTCCAGAAAAACTTTGTGGACCAATGAATGTTTAATGACGGCCTCTCTGTAGAGGGAACATAATGCATTAGTTCATTCAGAAATTAACTACTAAGAGACTGTATAATCACATACAAGTACAGATGGGCGGTAGGATGGTAAATGGTTAACAGGTAGAGATATGAGTCACCAGGGTTATTTAAATAGTGCTAGTAATTCTAAACTAACCGAGTATTTATTAATATTTTGAATTTAATTTCTTTTTTTCGTTTCAATTTTAGTTGAAATTTTTATCATGTTTTTATGTGCTTGACAGTAGACTTTTCTTTTTAAAATATTTTCATTAGTGCTCTCAACTCGATTAATCACATCCAAGATAAATGTTTCTGTTTATTATTCATAATACTGTGTATGCACTGTTTTTGTGTACTGTGTATATTTACATGCACAAACACTGCTGCTCAAAAGTTTGGGATCAGTAAGACTTGTTTTTTAAACCTCATCAAGGCTGCACTTATTTGATTAAAAATACAGAAAAAAACATTAATATTGCAAAAAGTTATTACAATATAGAATAATGTTTTTTATTTTAATATAGTTTAAAATATAATTTATTCCTGTGATGCAATGCTGAATTTTCATCAGCTGTTACTCCAGTCTTCAGAAATCATTCTAAAATGCTGATTTATTAACAAGATTTGAAACAGTTGAGCTTTTCATACTTTTTGGAACCTGTGATACTTTTAGGATTATTTGATCAATAAAAAGTTTTAAAAGAACAGCATTTATTTAAAATAGAGGGGTTTTCCAACAATATACACTACTGTTCAAAAGTTTGGGGTCAGTACATTTTTATTCTTTCTTTTTTTTGATAGAAATTAATACTTTTATTCACCAATGATGTGTTAAATTAGATTTACATTATACGTTATAAAGGTTGTATATTTTGAATAAATGCTGTTCTTTTTAACTTGTTATTCAGAGTCCTGAAAAAAAGAATCACAGGTTCCAAAAAAAATTTTGGCAGCACAACTGTTTCCAACACTGATAATTCTAACAATAAATCAGCATATTAGAATGATTTCTAAAGGATCATGTGACAATGGGGTTGGAGTTTAACAGCTGATAAAAATTCAGTTTTACATCACAGGAATATATATTTTAAAGTATATTCAAATAAAAAACATTATTTTATATTGTAAATATAATAAATGCAGCCTTGATGAGCATAAGAGAATTCTTTAAAAAAAAACATCACAAGTCTCACTGATTTCAAACTTTTAAGTATCATGTATATACACACAAAAATGTATATATTTAAGAAATATATGCAATATATATTCATACATATAGTATAAATCAGATATAAATATGAATATACATATGCCTTACATTACAAGTAAACATTTCTTAAATATATGCATGTATGTGTACTTACATATGCATATAAAAATACACACATATTTTATATAAACAAAAACTTTTACTTTGGATCTGATTAATCTATTTGACAGCACTCATTTTTATTCAACTTTAAATTGAATTTTATTTTATTTTTATTCATTTTAATACTTTATTTCACTTGGCTGCCAAAAAACACTGCTATTTATAATTTTTGTTCATGCTTGCTAATAAATATACTTTTTTTTTTTTTCAACTTTATTTTAATTAATGAAAATTTAATTTTTTAATTCAGGTGTTACATTACAGTTATGGTATTACAAAGCTGCTTTTTGTCCCGAGTAATGCAAAAATCATTGTTCATTTGTTGGGAATAATTGTATATTTTAAATTAATCAAGTTATATAAAAAGATAAAATAGATTTTTTTTTAAAAAACTGCAATTATTTGATTAACCAGTGGATTAAAAGATGTATAACAATTACATTTTTAATACATAAACCACTTTTTAGCATGATTTCCAACTAAAATAAACAATGATCTAAAATTACTAGGGCTTTCATGCTCCAACATGAAAAAAAACAAAATAAATAAATAAAAAAATAAAAACCTGCAATAAACTGAAGACAATTAAGAAAATAAATAAATTGAAAAATGAAATATAGCTCTAAAAATTCATCCTATTGTGGTTTAAAATTTCAGTCATACCATCCCACCCTTACATGCCGGATTTGAGAGTAACTCACTTCTGTGCCATCGGTGTGAGAATCTGCTTCATTTCATCCAAGATACTTTCTAATTTCTCTGGATTTGCTTCCAAAACCTTCTCTAAGGTAGGACAAATTGAGGACTGAAAAAAAGAAAATGTTATCACCATCTTTATGGACAACAACCAGACTGATCTTTCTATGTAATTCAGAAACAAAGTTTTTAAGCACCCAACAGCTCAGAGCTCGAGTACCTTGAAGACTTGGAATGTGTTGCCGTAGAGCTCCTCCGTGAGCATGAGCCTCTGGGACAGGATGGCCTTATCGTTGTAAGCGTACTCGACTACTGAAGACGCCTCAGAGTGTCTGAGCATCTGTCTGACCTTCCCCTTAAAAGCCAACATCACTTCCCCCACCTGCTGTTTACTCCTACAAGAGAAATCAGTATTATTTACCACTTTTTTTGCTGGAATGGACTATAAAAACATTATGTTCATCATTCTGAACCGAGCCTGAAGTCAAACACATTTTGAAAAGAAAGTGATGTAGTATTTTTTTTTTTTTTCAAAATAACAGCATTGTAGTTTTGTTTACTGATAAATGGACGTGACTTACCCATACATTAGAAACTTTTTCACAATGTTTCTGGCATATTTCGATTTGCTCAAGTCCACAATGTGCTCTAGAAAGCAAAACATCCAGGTAAAAAGGATGATGAGAGACACTCACTTTACATTAATTCAGATTTACTGCATTGATGAGAAGACCAACCTTTGAGCTCATCAAAGACCTCCTGTCTCTGTTTATCACTGCCAAACTGAATAAAACACTGAAGCACTCGTGTGGAATCATGAGCAAATGCAATCTAGCAAAGAAAAGACAAATATAAAAGTGTTATACAATAAAATACTCTAATATCACTTCAAACAGTGAATACTCAACCTTAATAAATAGACTTTACTTACTGTCTTAATTTTGCCCTTCACAAGACTCTGCAGTTCTTTCATCAGTTTGGCCCTTTTTTGCTTGTCACAGTCTTTCCTGTATTTCCCAAAAACACATTGTGTGAGTGTTTCTGCAACCACTACACTTTTATGTCCCAGGTTTTAGTCCTATGATACTTATTTCAGAATTATTCTGTGCATTTGTTAGGATATGATTGATATTTATTAAAACTACATGACTTCTGACTTTTGTTACGAAAATGACATGAACATTTCTTAACATTGATTTATTATACATTTGTTGAGACTTTTGTTGAAATATTATCAAATTGGAAAAAAAAAAATAATTATACACATATATATATATATATATATAGGTTATATAAAAATGCCATACAATATTTACCGTCAAAATTATTTATATCAATTTTACGATAAAGTCCCACAAATAACGACTTTCTTTATATTTTCATTTTAAGATAAATGTTTTTTTTTAAAGAAGTCTCTTCTGCTCACCAAGTCTGCATTTATTTAATCCACAACACAGCAAAAACAGTAATACTGAGAAATATTTTTACTATTTAAAATAACTCTTTTCTATGTGAATATATTTTAAAATGTTATTTATTCCTGCGATCAAAGTTAAATTTTCAGCATCATTACTCCATTCTTCAGTGTCACATGATCCCTCAGAAATCATTATAATATACTGATTTGCTGTTCAAGAAACATTTTAATTATTATTATTATCATCAACATTTAAAACAGCTGGGTACATTTTTGTAGGATTCGTTAAATAACATTAAAAATCTTATTGTTCAAAAGTTTTGACTAGTAGTGTATACTAAATGTGTATAACCATTATTTATTGCACGTATTTAGTATTGTTATTAATTCCTACCCTGGAATGAACTGTAATTTGAAATGTGATGGAACTGACATTTATGATGGTTCAAAACAAAATAACTGCTGAGTGTGATTTTATGAGAGCTATTGCTATTATTTATTTTACAGGGTTAAAACACCCATACACAAAAGTATTGTATGTAATAAACACTTACCGCCTTACAATTTCCCACACTTGCTTTGCTCTGCTTACAATCTGGTAACTCTCTTTTCTATCATTCTGCTGGCGATTCTGCTTTAACTCTTTCTTTTTTTGCTTGAATTCATCCCATTTCGGTTTCTTCCCTTCTGGGCCTGTCAAAGAAAATGTCATTGCTCAATCAACCCCTGAAAAACTACACAACACACTATTAAAACTACTCCCAAATAAGACACTTCAGGAGATACTGTGATATTTCTAACCTCCATCCTCTTTGCTTCCAGGATGTTTTCTCTTCTTTGTGAACTTTCCATCTGCTGGTTTTCTGTTGAATTTCCGCGGTCCTCCATCTCCACCTGATTTTTTAAAAGTCTTTCCTTTGTCTGTGTTGTGAGGTTTAAATGGTCGTTTGCCTTGTGGTTTTCCTCCTGGTTTACCTAATCAACAGTAAGCGAAGATGCTGTCAATACAGCCCTGTTGGGTTGTGGATTCTTAATCACAAACGCTAACTTGAAAAGTCAGATTAGAGATCTTACTGCATAACCTAAAAAACAAGAATAGAAAAATTACCTTTCGGCTTGAATGCTGGTTTCTTCCCGTCTCTAGGTGTAAATGACTTCTTTCTTGGTTTGGCCTCCATACTGGACTGCAAATGGTTAATTAACTTTGTTAGATTATTTATTTAACAACTGTATATTGCAACTCTATAAACATTAAAATAATAAACGTATTCTTTCATCATAGAACCGTTTCGAGAAAATCGTGTGACACCTCGCTAAGAACCAAGTAACGTTAATGGCAATTTGCGTTTCTACAGTGTCTGTTTAAGATTATCTTAAAATTACTGACAGGCATGTAGTCTAATAAAAGTTACACATATGCAGTATTGTCGCATTTCTTGTCCTAAAAGAGAAGAAATTTCGTTGTTCTTTAACAAAACGATGAAACACGTTTTCACACTTACCCATGTGTGTACAGACAAATCACTTTACGGCATCTGAAATCCACACACTTGTCGTAAGGAACTGTGAGAACCCGTTTGCGACAGTCTGTCGTGGCTGAACGCAAATACAGCGTAAAAGTCTCTCGAATATGTTTTAAAAACATCATTTAGTAATTTATTTACTACAGTATTTAAAATATTATTTAATGTAATCGAACATTTCAGTTGTTGTAAAAATATTTAAGGTGTGTTCGCGAAAGAATCACTCTTCTGAGTCGGTTCATTTAAATGAATAGGTGAGGTGGTCCAGTATGAATCATTTGCACCGATTAAACATACGTTTTCATTTAGTTTTTTTTTTTTTTTACTCTACAGGCAAAGATGTATATTAAGTGTATCTTTATTTACCTAGTATTATAATATAATATTTAAAATCTTAAAATTTCATATTTAAAAACCTAACTGAAATGTATTTTAATGGAATCTTTCAAAATAAACTTCATCCCAAATACACATCATACGTCGCAAATAATTAGGGATGAATATTTACAAATTAATATTTCCTTTTTATAGTTATTGTTAAAATACAGAAAGATTTTAGAACCTATAATTCAGACTTTACACTCTCTAGCAGTAACAAATCTCTATCTAGAGTAAGAGCGCCATCTTCTGGTTGACTAGTGCATCTCCGAAGTCTAAAACATCCCCATGAAGCAAGTGACAAGTTTCTATTGCCCTTTTTCTTCTTCATTTTGGATTGACTTTAAAATAGACATAACATAACTTAATTTAGAACCTCATGATATTTTACTTTGTTTTCAAAACCCATCTTTTTCTGATGAACAGAATTATATTATTAATCTTTCAGTTATCTTAGCAAAGTTTTATACTCACAAGTCGTATCACCAAGTACCAGCATCATTTAATCTACCTAACAAAGATCAAAACACATAGCTTAGAGAGCTTTAACCCTTTACTTATGTCAGGATCCCACAATTTATTCACTTTTTTCCCCATAATCTTATCCACTTTTGTCTCCCTAAAGGATGGCTTTTACGGTTCGGTAGCTTATAAATACGAAGTTCTGTTTTTTTTAGCCTGTTTACTGTACTCTTTGTCACACAGCAGCTTTGAGGCATTGTTCTGTTTTTGTTGTAAGTCAGAAATGACAAGGAGGTAGCTTCCAGCAATACAAAGTCAATGGGGAGAGTTTGATTGACACCCCCGCCCCCACCACACGATGTGGGCGTGGCCTAATTGCGCTGATGTACGTCACACAGGCCCAAGCCCAAGCCCCGCCCAGGACTGTTGACTGTCCACTCCTCATCGGAGTAGACAATAATGCCTCCTAAGCGATTGAGGTGTTCTGTTGTTGGATGTAAGAATACACATAGCTGTCGTCATTTACTCCCGACATCTGAGCCGCTGAAGACGCAGTGGATTAGTTTTGTTTATGAAGGCCATGCGCCCCCCGATCTACCTAAATGCGTTTATGCCTGCTCGAATCATTTTACACAAGACTGCTTTGTAAACGAGGGTCAGTACAAAGCAGGTTTTGCTACAAAATTGGTCCTGAGGGATGGATCGGTACCAACTATTCGTGTCCCAGCTTCGCCTCCAGCAGAAGTGAGTAGTTTTTTTGTTTGTTTGTTTGTTGTTAAACTTTCCTAATGTGCTAGTTAGCAAGTTTCACGATGAATGCGGCTAAAGTTAATAGTCTCAGAGAACATATAACCAAAGTAGACTCTAAAGAATCATATCAACTTGTGTAAAATGGGCATCTGATGTCCCCTCTACCTAACCGTCGTCGGTCGCGCACATCCGCCATGTTTGTAGTTTTCTAACGCTTTTTATTCGTGTTTGTAGTTCCTGAACCGAATCCTTCCCCAAAGCGCAATGACATTATTTTATTGTGGGCAATATTAGGCATTGGAGAGAACACGGGTCCACACTTTAAAATGTACATGAAATAGTAAACCCTCCGAGGACTTTTGGCACAAACTTTTCAATATACTATGCTTCGGGGATTGATAGTATGAATATTGGGACGCAGGGCTACTGTTAAACGACTCTTTACAGCAAATAGGTCTCTACAGGAAAGTAATGAGAGTTACCAGACTGTTGGGCGATTAGTTATGCTCGGTTCTTGAACGAATCGTTCTTTTGAGCCGGTTCTCAGGAAGAACCGAATCGACCTCTAGATCCGGGTTGATGACGCAGGACGCACCGCCGAAGTAGCACGTCGAAGTTTGCCGGGGATTGCCGAAGATTCTGACAAATGAGTTGCTGAGCGTGTGTGGATCACTGAGGACTTTGACGAACATGATGCGCAAAGTTTCTTTAAAATAAACAAAACGGAGGTTACCGGAGATATTCTTGTTTTATCACAAATCTGAATTTTTAGTAACACATGGAAGTTATTGTGCATGCAGATCATATTTTAAGTTGTTGAAGCGAAATCAGTGAGTTTATATGGTTACATGGTTTATTATTTCTTTATACTTGTATAAATGTACAACATATCCGCGTTTGTGCATCAGTGTTTGTAATGTGTGCTGTAGTAGGTGCAAAACTTTTAGGAATCTTATCCAAGTTGTAGGCTAGTCAGTACTGGTCCGCGAATGAAACTGTGACCACAAACATTATTAACTTAAGTGAATGAAAGGTAATAATCAGCAATATGTGTTCACACAAATGACTTTATTTGAATGTTTCATTGCAACATGGCACTGAGTTGTTAGAAAACAAATACGTATAGTGACATCATTGCTTGATGACGGCTTGAATCGGCTTTTTGAACCGGTTCAGTGAGCCGAACTGTCCGAAAGAACCGGTTCGCGGAAATGATTCGGACTGTGCATTACTATGGGCGAAGCCAAAACAAAGTGGCGTTTTCGACCATGTTAACTGATTGGCTCACGTCATAGTGACGTTTATGTTCAGGGATCATTTTCATTGCATGATTTAAGAAACACCCACCGAGTCACAAATGGCCACTGCTCTGCAGAGACCTCGATCTCCTTTGGTTTGATTGTCAGGCGATCTGACCAATTGTACCGCCGATATAATGCGTCCCCCGTTGCTATCCGCCGCTTTGCCCGACAAACAAAACAGTCCGACAAAGCAAACAGGCACAGTAAACAAACGTCGGTTGTTAACTAAAACAAATGGTGAAAAGGTGCTCGTATGGGACCTGCAATGCAGACAGCAGGTACCCAGACAGACTGGGAAATATACAGTTTCACCCGTTCCCTAAACCTGCCAGAAATCTGGAGAAGTGTATCAAATGGATACGTTTGTGTGGACGGCCTCACCAGCAACTGAGTTTGGACAAGTTGAGAAATCATTCCACAGCCAAACACATATATGTGTGTTCAAAGGTAACACTACTGCACCTTTTAACTGTATAGCACAAGGCTAGTTTTATTTTGTACAAGTTTTACAAGTTGTCATAACTGGAGAAATGTATTGTTAAAAGCCTAGCGTTATGAGGATAGCTAACAGTTAGACATATCAGTGAGCCTACCCAGGTGAAAACAGATGCACTTCCATAATGTACTTAAATTGCTCTATTTTCACAAAATTAATATGCTAAAATTTTTCTTTAGTACAGGGGTGCCCAACCCAGTTCCTGGAGATCGACCTTCCTGCAGAGTTTAGTTCCAACCCTAATCAAACACACCTGTCTGTAATTATCAAGTGCTCCTACAGATCGTAATTAGCTGGTTCAGGTGTGTTTGGTCAGGGTTGGAGCTGAACTCTGCAGGAAGGTCGATCTCTAGGACCAGGGTTGAGCACCCCTGCTTTAGTACATCTTCTTAAGATAATCTTAAGAACATCTAAGTGTCCTCATATGTGCTGTTTTGGGACACCATGAATATGAACTAAAATGTGCTTTTAACATACTATCTCTGTATTAAAAAAATTATTTAGTTACCACTTGTACACTTGAACCCATCTTTCTTACACTAGAGGATTCAAGTGTGCTACAAGTGGTCTTAAGATTATCAGTACAAAATAGAGCACTTTAATTACAATATGGAAGTGCACTTTTTTTCGCCTGCGTTTCGTCTTACATTTTTACCCACTGTACTGTACTGTATGGGGCATTCCACTGAATGGTTGCCATTTGCTTCCAAAACTCATCCAAAATAAGTTTCTATCTTTTCTTTTTTGTTTTCTGACTGAATCTAGTAATACACATATTTAACTATTCAAAATCTGTCTAGGTTAATTTCAGGTAACTTTATTTAAAAATATGTTAACAAATTCCTTCATTTTCCCCTCAGGCAGGTGTTGATTTTAAAGACATTGTTGGTCTCATGGTAAAAAAAAAAAAAAAAGGTATTTAAAACATATTTATTATTTTAAAAAAAAATCACTTTCTACACAAGGTGTATTTTCCCAAAGTACACAAACCCGCATATCAATTTTCTATGATGCCATTTATTATTTATTAAACAATGGGACAAAGATGGACCAAACTTAATTTAAAAAACAGTGGTTTAGCTGTTTTTTTTTTGTTTGTTTTTTTTTAAATAAAACAGTATCCATAAGTATTTATTATATAGGTTTGACAGTGCATGTGAGGTGTTAAAGGAGAAGTCCACTTCCAAAATAAATGTATTTAAAGCACAGATGGGATATGGAGGTACACAAAAATGCAAAAAAAAAAAAAAGATTTCTGAAGGATTTTAAACGTTATATTTCATGTTAAAATGTAGCGTTTGAGACTGGGGACATGCATAAATGCTATATTTTCAGTGTTTTAGGTTGTTTTCTTTTTTTTTTTGTAATATATATTCTAAATTTGCAGTTAGATTAATGCGCAGGACATTTTGCTTAATAATAAAATGTATTTTATAGTTAGTTTTTGTACATTTGGCACTTATTTGGTGGAATGGCCTGTATGAATTTCCTCTTAAGATACTTAAGACATTATTTAGGATGACTAAGTGCATTCATCTGTCATTGAACTACAGCACTTCATTGATGGCCGGCCAACACCCGCTCACCCCGATCCTCTGCCAGCACTGACATATGACCGTAGTAACGTTACACCTGCGAAACGTCCGGCAGAGTTGCAAACAGTGTCAGTGCCATCAAGGAAAAGACTACGAGATGACTGCCACCTAGATGATGCTGAAGACATCAGGTGGTTCTCATATACAAAGAAAAAGCAAATAAGAACAACAATGCAATAGGTTTATTTTAAACACATGACATTACAGTTTAAAATCACATTATTTGTCAGAAATATCAAAACGTATATGTCATATTTACAGGTGTGATCTACAAGTCGTTTCTGTGGATATTAAAGAAGAAATGGCAGCAGAACCAATAATGGAGGATACCACTACAGATGAGAGCACTGCAGTCCCTAAAATAGGTATGTGTTTTGTTTCTTGTCACGTTGATCTCTCTAACTGCATAGGGCTGGTAGGTAAAACAAGAAATCTAGTTTAGTTTTTAATTTTTTCCATTTTTGCATTAAATTGAATGTGTTCCAGATGGTAGTCATTGTCCTACTTCACAAAAAAAGTTACACCATGGCATCCCATTGATCTCTGTCCTATAACTTGGTAATAGTAATACCGATTACATTTGAGACTGTAGGTGTCACCACTGTGCTTCTGGAGATGTTGACAACCTTTGTAGCTGTGTTTTCAGGGCACTTTATTTCTAAAAGTCTGTCTTTTGTCATTGCTGTGCTGAAGGCCTTTCCTGTCAGGAGACATTCCTGTGTTGGGGTTGATGAAAAAGCCACACATGTAGACTTGGTTTTACTATTGTCTGGTTTCTTACTCCATCCAGTGCCTCTGATTCATGGGATTGTAGTATTCCATCTAGTCTTTTGAGGAGGAGTCAGTAATGCAAAGATGTACATGTAGTGGACATGTAGTGGTGCTCAGTGGATTGAAGGTTAAAAATGCAGTTTCAATGCAGCTTCAAAAGGCTCTAAACAATCCCAGCTGATGAATAAGGGTTCTATCTAGTGAAACAATCAGTCATTTTCTAACAAAAAAAATAAAAAATAAATAAATAAAACAATTGAGTTTTTAACCTCAAATGCTCTTCTTGTCTAGCTCTGCCATGTGCATGCATATTCTGTGCACTCCATTTCAAGACAGTTAGGGTATGTCGAAAAACTCCCATCTCATTTTCTCCTTCAACTTCAGAATCACCCTACATCGCTGTTTTTCGCCCTTTTTTGGTGCGTTCTTTGCATGGTCGCCTTTTAAACACTGGGTTGGTACTTCTGCTGCAATGTAGGACGGTATTGAAGTTGGAGGAGAAAATAAGTTGGGAGTTTTTCAATGTACCCAAACTGTACCTTAAGAGATTTACCCTCACAGTGCGGAGCAGTGTCTTCTCGACATGATGCTATCCAGAAGAATCCACTACAGTGTTTGAGGGAGGGGGGCTACAGTTTTCCAGGTCTGCGTGGGTGGGGAATATGCTAATATGCTAATGAAATAGTGAAGTACAGTTTCACTATTGAAGTACAGTAGTACAGTTGAAGTACAGAAGTAAAATGAAAAGTACAGTTTTTGTTTTATTGTCTCTTTTATTTCACAGGTTTCATTTTTGTCTTCATTTTCAAAGTCAACCTGTATGCAAATCAGGGACGAATTTTTGAGCTACATAGATTTTAAATGCAGCTTTCAAAACACAAAAAAATAGCCAAACAGAGCTCTACAGTGTGATCGCGATGAACTAAGTGAGTGAGTTTTTAATTATTTTAAAGGAGTTTGTAAATGAGATATTGATTTAATACAACAGTTAAACATTTAATTAATAATTAATTAATTAATAAGAATTTAATATTAAGTGACGTACATTTGTCTGTCTATAACACTATTGCCTGATTTTGCTCTATTTCATCATCAAAAACAAGTCACAACTGAGGCGCTGCGCATCTCCATTTAAACACAGCAGTGTTTCGTTTATGAATGAACGTGTGTTTTTAAACAAATCTAGAGTCAATGATTCAATTTCCCATTCATAAAGACTCTTGGTTTATTCCTGAATGAATCAGTTGTCGAATTAATCAAATGAATAAATGATTCAGTAATCAAATCAGTGACTTGCTGCCACCTACTGGCAGTTTTAGTTTCATTTTTAAAGTATCTTTTTGGTTATTTAAATCATATACTATTTCTATATTCAAAATTTTATATTTCAATCATTGATCTCAACATGAATTTATAAATTTGATTGCACTCATGCCACCTCTGAGCCTCATTAAACACATGAAAATACACCTATACAAGCCACTTTTGTGTTATTCTGTGCCACCTCTGTAGTACAAATTAATTTTGTTAATACTGATTTCATTTGTTTGATAACTTCTTATTCTACTTGTTCTTACTCTGTTGTTTTAATTAGACATTTTAAAGGGCTTATAAAATATAGTTAAAAAAAATACATATAAGATGACATACTTTTAATAAACTTAGAAAGATGCTATTACAGAGGTAAAAACAAAATTCCCCTGTAAATCACTTTGAGTCAAATATCACCTCGTAATGGGAAGACACATTTTTAATCAGATTTTTTGATTATAGATTGGAAGGTGCTCCTGAAATTTTAAAGCTTTTTTTTTTTTTAAGTGCGGGACATCATCGGCTGCCAAATTCAAATCTGTGTTTATGCTTTGGCTGGCGCTAAACCAGAGACAGTTGCCAATCATACACGATTCTGTTGAGCTTATGAATGCGATGGCCAATCAGAGGCGTTCAGATGAGTCATCGCTGAAACGCAGTGTTTTGTTCAGTACACAATCTTGTTGACTAAATCCTGCTCTCTGGTGAATTCTCTCATGTTAAATTATCATGTAACAGTTATTAAATGATGATGATTATTATTATTATTATTATTAACTTCTACATGCAGTTTAACATTTAAAACTCTAAGGTGGATTGTTGTCAACGCTCAAGCCAGCGTTTGTATTTCCTTTCCAGTTACAGGTGAAGATAAGAAGAAAGATGTCCAGGGTGCAGCGGCAGTTTTGGATGGTGTTCCACAATTAACTCCAGTCATACAAAGCAACATTGAACAAAGTGAGGGAGTTAAGACAGGACTCCTGTTCATGGTAACAAATCCAGCAGCAGTTGCCAGTAATGTCCAGACATGTCCATCTACATCTGGGACATACATTGCCTTCCCCATCATATGTTCCTATCGATCAGTAAGTACTCATATATTGTGCATGTACTGTCATGCAGTATTTTGGCCAGTTGTTGTGTTGTGTTTAGGGTTTCATTAAAATATTGAAAATGAACCAATTTTTACAATATAATAAAGCATGACCATTTTCATAATTAAAACACTTCACTGTGATCTCCTGACTGTTTCATGTAGGATGAGCCAACACAGATTCAACCAAAGTCTGAGCCAGCACAGATACAACCAAAATCTGAGGAACATGAAGTGGATATCAGCATGCCTTCATTACATTGTCCTTCAGACACAAAGGACACAAGTTTTGTTCCTACAAACACAACACTGACCTCAACTCCAACTATAAAGGAAGAAACAGAAGATGAGATGTGGAAAGAAAGTAACTGGATTGTGAACGAGTCCAATCTGATGGAGTTGTTTAAGAGATGTCAGGAATGTGGAGTAGTAATCACCGAAACCCAAAAAATAACCTCAGGGAGGTTCATCCATGTGCAGTGGGAATGTGAAAAAGGACATCAGGGGCAGTGGAGTTCTTGATGGATGCAGATGTTCGAAGAATGCCTTAAAACTATTATTTTTTTTGTATGAGCAAGTGTTCTTTTCACCATTGCTGAACAGAGATTAAAAACATTGTTATTGTTTTTGCCCTGGATTTTCTTCAAAGTACAACAGGTCTTATGGGTGACTCATTGAATAACATTGTCCACTTTGATGTAGGTGTGTGTATATGCTGATAATGTAAAAATTTCATATGAATATTTTGGCAATAAAAAGGAAGTCTTGCAATATTTTTACTAGTAGATTATGCCCATTTTTACAAGGTGTAACATAAGTCTCCGATGTCCGTAGAGTGTGTATGTGAAGTTTTACCTCAAAGTACCCGACAGGTAATATTTTATAGCTTGTGAGCCAAAACGTTCCAGTTTTGTGTTTGTCCCTTTAAATCCAAATGAGCTGGTGTTTCCATTCCCCTTTTCATAAGAGGGCGGAGCTTCAAGAGCAGGCAAATCAAAACAGGACAATCTAAGGCACTGAAACTGTCAGAAATTCTCAGTAGCGGCGTTCAGCCTTATATGTCCGAGCCGGAATCGGTTTAAAAGTCAGTCATTTGATTGTACTGTGCATAATAAATGCTAGTTTATGAAATACACAATCGGGGAGCACGGCGTGATAAACTAACGACATAGCTAGTCATATTGTGCCTTTGCGTGCTATCACAAACTTTATATATCCCACTTGACAAATTCAAGCGGTCAACTCCCCATTGCTTTCATATGCAATTGTTAACTACCACATTTCTATCGTTCTGGTAGCACATGAAGGCAGCATCAGCGAAAGCAGGCAGAGACAATGGAAGCTTTAGCAACATTAGCCTTACAGAGTGCCGAGAAGCTCTTTCAGAAAGCCAGTTTGGAAAACAAATCATGACGCATGATACGATTTGTCTGGAGCTGACGTTTGCGCACAAAGCGTTGATATTGATTCCTCTTTCAGAATCAGCCTTTGTCGAAATCCAGCGTTGACCTTACCTTCATTTGTGAGGTAGTCCAGCGTAAAATGATTGGTAGAAACATACAGTGGACTTTGCCCTGGGTATAAGGCAAGCAGAGGTAGACATTGTAGACCTTTGTGAAATGGTGTGATGATGCTTGTTTGCAGTTGAATGTGTCTAAGACAAAAGATATGATCATCGACTTCAGAACACATCCTTCCCATAGCTTCATCATAGCGCCACCTGCTGGCAACAGGAAATGACTTGTTTTACACTAACTTAAACATGCAATGTCCAATTTGCACCAAACTTCACATGTTTGGTAAGAGTCCTGACCTGAAGACATCTAAAGACCAATATTCAGATATAATCATAGCGCCACCTATTGGCAGCAGGATATGTCACGTCTTACACTAACTCAAGTATGCCATGTTCAATCTGCACCAAACTTCATATGTTTGATAAAAGTGCAGGCCTGAACACATCTACATGCCAATATTCAGTTATAGGCATTGCGCCACCAGCTGGCAACAGGAAGTTTGGCCCATCTAAATGACTTCCCTCTTAAATTTACTATGTGAAAAGCATAGTGCCCACCATTCGCCACCGATCGGCGGTGAGCCCGGGTGCGAGGGCCCTTTCATCGCTGCTTGCAGCTTTAATTCTTCTTCTTCTTCTTCTTCTTCTTCTTCTTCTTCTTCTCCAAAATGAATCGCATTTTAGAGGGCCTAAACATGCCCGAAAAGTCATCAAACTTTGCACACGCATCAGAACTGGCGAAAATTTACGTCTGATATGGGTTTCAGAAATGGGTGTGGCAAAATGGCTCGATAGCGCCACCTATTCACGCTCAATGAAGTGCCCCTCCCGCTACGTTTTACGTACATGTATGAAAATTGGTATACACATGTAACACACCAATACCCACAAAAAAGTCTCTTGGAGCAAAATCTGAAACCCAACAGGAAGTCGGTTATTTTGAATTTTCTGAGCAATTTTTGCCTCATTTTTGCCATTTCCAGGTGTCGTATTAAAACGAACTCCTCCTAGAGTTTTATTCGGATCAACACCAAATTTGGTCAGTCTAATCTAAAGCCCTTCGTGATGTTAAATTGCGAAGATCTAGAGTTTTCGTTGGAGGGTGTGTCCGTGGCGGCCTGTCAAATTTCGATGATTCGCCATGAAAAAGGAAGTTGTTATAACTCAGCCATACAAAGTCTGATCTGCCCCAAACTTCACATGTTTGATAGCAGTCTGGTCCTGAACACATACGTATGATCATATTCAGTTATAGTCATAGTGCCACCTGCTGGCAACAGGAAGTGACATGTTTTACGCTGTGAGAAACTCCTCCTAGTGATTTCATGAAATCAACATTATATTCGGTCAGTCTAATCTAAAGGCCTTTGCCATGATAAATTGTGAAGATCTTGAGTTTTCGTTGAAGGGCGTGTCCGTGGCGGCCTGACAAAGTTCGATGTTTCGCCATGGGAATAGAAGCTGTTATAACTCAGCCATACAATGTCCGATCACCCCCAAACTTCACATGTTTGATAAGAGTTCTGGCCTGAACACATCTAGAGGCCAATATTGTATTATAATCATAGCGCCACCTGCTGACAGCAGGAAATGTCTTATTTTACACTAACTTAAACATGCAATGTCCAATTTGCACCAAACTTCACATGTTTGGTAAGAGTCCTGACCTGAAGACATCTAAAGGCCAATATTCAGTTATAATCATAGCGCCACCTGTTGGCAGCAGGATATTTAATGTCTTACACTAACTCAAGCATGCCATGTTCAATCTGCACCAAACTTCATATGTTTGACAAAAGTGCTGGCCTGAACTCATCTACATGCCAATATTCAGTTATAGATATAGCGCCACCAGCTGGCAGCAGGAAGTTTGGCACATATTAATGACTTTGATATATTCCTCCTAAATTTACTATGTGAAAAGCATAGTGCCCACCATTCGCCACCGATCGGCGGTGAGCCCGGGTGCGAGGGCCCTTTCATCGCTGCTTGCAGCTTTAATTAGGGCCCGAGCACCGATGGTGTGAGGACCCTATTGGAATTGCTCTGTTTATTAGGGCCCGAGCCCTAAAAGGGCGAAGGCCCTATTGTTTTTCTAAGGATTATTATTATTATTATTAGGGCCCGAGCCCTAAAAGGGCGAAGGCCCTATTGTTTTTCTAAGGATTATTATTATTATTTTTTTTTTTTTCAATGTTTTTGGTGGTTTTGGGGCCCTTAACATGCTCAAAAACTCTTGAAAATTGGCACACACATTGGAATCTGCGGCCATTAGGACGTCGCAGAGACTGGGACCCGGGCGTGGCACAGGGGCTCTACGGCGCCCCCTGCAACGCAGTCAGAAAACTTGATGTATATCCCACACATACGTGCATGTATACATATGAAACTCGGTACACATGTAGATCTCATTGAGCCAAACAACTTTCGCACTCATGTAATAGGCTCCACCCAACAGGAAGTGAGCTATTCAGGGCTGTTTAAAAAGCGCATGCTCTGGACTTTGATATCGGAGGCCTTTATTCCGACGGCCACCAAACTCGGTCAGCATGACCTCAAGACATTGGGGATGCTAAATTGCGGAGGGATTTTTGATATATCGAACGGTTTGGCCGTGGCAAGGCGACGAATTTATGACGAGAAATGAGAAACAGGAAATGGCTAATAACTATTCCACACATTGTCTGATTCTCATGAAACTTCAGGAGTTTGTTCGTTGTATGATGCCGATCACATAGATGTGACTATTGAGAGTCAAAGTTATAGCGCCACCAACTGCCAGCAGGAAGTGTGTCATTTTTAAAATGCTTTTAAATCAGCCTCTTAATTTTATTCGATTTGCTTCAAACTTAATCAGAATAATGTGAAAACACGGCCAATGAGAATCTGTAAAGGGATTGTGGATACATTAAATGCTGTTGCCATGGCAACGTGTCAAACTTTAACATTTGTTTCCCGTGATTTTGGGCCACTTAATAAGCTTAGATTTTCATGAAACTCAATACACACATCAGTATTAATGATAGTTAGACACTGGCAAAGGCTCATAAACGGGCGTGGAGGAGGCGCTCTATAGCGCCACCTTTAGTCAAAAGTTGGGGGGTTAGTTTTAGCTACAGACACCAAACTCTGTATGTATATTGGTCTCATCAAGCCGGACAACTTTCTAATTTAAACCCATTAGCTGCAACCAACAGGAAGTCTGCTATTTTGATTTGAATGTGGATTTTTGGAAAAATCAAGCTATAAACAAATTCATACTCCTCCAAGCAGGAATAAGTAGTTCACATCAAACTTTGTAAACATGATGCCAACATACTGAAGATGTTAAACTGCGAGCAGATTTGGGATATCTTGAACGGTTGATTTATAGTGATTTTTTGAAATTAGCAGAAAAAACATAACCGTAATATTAAAATGCAGCATCCAAACACTTTAAAAAAAAACATTTCATACATAGAACTAGTCATTCTGAGAAATAAATGCTTAGTTCCATCGATATAAAATAATCAACAAAAAATAGAAAATTAAAAAACTATTAAACATCTGCTCTCACTCTAACTCTCTCACTCTAACTCTGTGTCGGGGGATGGGCTAAAGTCTGTGTATGTGTGTGTGTAAGTGTGACTGAGGTAGTTGAGTGGCTGTGTGTGTGTGACAGAGAGAGAGAGAGAGAGAGAGAGAGCATTTAAAATGCATTATCCTAACTCTTCACAACTTTTTACATATGAAAAACAAGTCATTCTAAGGAAATGTGTTTTCAGAGGCTGCAAAAACATTTGAAATATCACACTTGTAAACTAGCTGATGAAGACTGTAATACCAAGAATGAACACAAGATGACCTCATAGGATAAGGAATCTTTTCAACTCTAATCCTATCTCATTCTCATTGTGTCAGAATGACTTAAAAGCATTTTGATTTTAACCCTTTCATTGCTGTGACACTTCAATCCAAACTGGTACAGGGATACTGTTAATGCATGTGCCCGCTGGGCACCGTTTTCCTGATGGCACCAGGGTTGCGGATGCACTGGCGGCGAGGGCCCGTCATCGCTGCTTGCAGCCATATTTATTCTTCTTCTTCTTCTTCTTCTTCTTCTTCTCCAAAATGAATCGCATTTTAGAGGGCCTAAACATGCCTGAAAAGTCATCAAACTTTGCACACGCATCAGAACTGGCGAAAATTTACGTCTGATATGGGTTTCAGAAGTGGGTGTGGCAAAATGGCTCGACAGCGCCACCTATTCACTTTCTATGAAGTGCCCCTCCCGCTACGTTTCACGTACATATATGAAAATTGGTAAGCACATGTAACACACCAATACCCACAAAAAAGTCTCTTGGAGGAAAATCCGAAACCCAACAGGAAGTCAGATATTTTTCATTTTCTCAGCAAATTTTGTGTCATTTTTGCCATTTCCAGGCGTTGTATTAAAACGAACTCCTCCTACAGATTTATTCGGATCAACACCAAATTTGGGCAGTCTAATCTAAAGCCCTTTGTGACGTTAAATTGCGAAGATCTAGAGTTTTCGCTGGAGGGCGTGTCCGTGGCGGCCTGTCAAATTTCGATGATTCGCCATGAAAATCGAAGTTGTTATAACTCAGCCATACAATGTCTGATCTGCCCCAAACTTCACAAGTTTGATAAGAGTCCGGTCCTGAACACATGCCCATAGTCATATTCAGTTTTAGTCATAGCGCCACCTACTGGCAAGAGGAAGTGACAAGTTTTACTCTGTAACGGACTCGTCCTAGAGATTTATTCAGATCAACACCAAATTTGGTCAGTCTACTCTAAAGGCCTTTGCCATGTTAAATTGTGAAGATCTAGAGTTTTCGTTGGAGGGCGTGTCCGTGGCGGCCAGACAAAGTTCGATGTTTCGCCATGGAAATACAAGATGTTGTAACTCGGCCATAAAATGTCCGATCTGCCCCAAACTTCACACGTTCGATAAGAGTCCTGGCCTGAACACATCTAGAGGCCAAAATTCAGTTATTATCATAGCGCCACCTGTTGGCAACAGGAAATGACTTGTTTTACACTAACTTAAACATGCAATGTCTGATCTGCCCCAAACTTCACATGTTTGGTAAGAGTACTAGCCTGAAGACATCTAAAGACCAATATTCAGATATAATCATAGCGCCACCTCTTGGCAGCAGGATATGTCATGTCTTACACTAGCTCAAGTATACTATGTTCAATCTGCACCAAACTTCGTATGTTTGATAAAAGTGCAGGCCTGAACACATCTACATTCCAATATTCAGTTATAGGCATAGCGCCACCAGCTGGCAGCAGGAAGTTTGGCACATATAAATGACTGACATATTCCTCCTAAATTTACGATGTGAAAAGCCTAGTGCCCACCATTCGCCACCGGTCGGCGGTGAGCCCGGGTGCGAGGGCCCTTTCATCGCTGCTTGCAGCTTTAATAACAGATTGTGTTTCGATGTGCATACAGAGGTATTATGTAAGAAGGGACAGCAACGCCTATACTGTTTAAGAAAACTAAGATCATTCGATATAGATAGGACATTGATGGAATTGTTCTATCCACAAGTTTCCTACGCCCCATGAGGTCTTACGTCAAAAGTGGGAGCGTCTTCCGGTTCAAAGTTATCAAGCGGGACATGACACTCATTCATTCAACAGTCGACAGGAGTGACGGCAAATGAAGCCTCGTGAAACACCGAGACTTTCCTCTGACTGTTTTGGGAAAAGATTCAACGCTTCGAGAGTGTCAAAAACAGGTGGTGGTTAGTAAAAAATAAAACAGCCAAAAGACTAAAGCTCCGTCGGAAGACGCATTCACCACAGTTTCCATAGATCGGTCCATGCTATATGCACAAATAAAAGCCTAACCATGTGTGTGTTTGTTTGTTGAATTTCTGACTCTGATAAATTAATTTACCCATTGAACAGTGCCATTAAATGTCAGTACGAATATCAATATGATGTAATATAAGAATAATGTACACATATATTAATTGCATATGGCATATATTTAATTTTCCTGAAATAATTTGTATTCTTCATTTTACTTGTATGACTGGGTATTTAAAAATGTAATTATTAAATGAGTCCCAATGAAAATGTACTCGCAAAGTAAGATCTGGGGGTCGAACATTATGACGCGCACATGACTGGACAGAAAGTGAGGCTTCTACGAAAGGGATTTTTACATTAACAAGCCTCGAATCGAGGCTTCATCTGTCATGCCCTTTAACACAAGCTCTGAAGTCTCGGTTCAAATGTCACTTCACTAGTTGACAGTCATTCAAGATTTAGCGATCCAAACGTGCTAATAAAACAAATTAGCAAATGTTGTCCATAAGAACATAATGACATCTTTCATAAAGGTGTGCATCTTTACAAAGTAAACAATGGTCTAAAAAACACTTCGCTAATTAGCACACAAAATACCACTGGTATACTACGTCCGCCACCTTGCCGGAAGTTGTACCCACGTTCTTTTTTTACAGGAGCGCCCCCCAGAAACTTGTGGATAAGTCTTACATTGAGTCGATGTTGTTCTTTTCTATTAGCTGCTGGTTTGGTAATCTCAGTGTGAAACATAAAAATGCATTAAATAGAATAGTTACTCTTAGTGGGAAGATTATAGGTAAAGAACAAAGAAATGTGTCATTTTTGTTTAATAGAAATGTTCTGAGTCTGGCTCGATCTGTGCTCTTAGACAGTGACCATTTTTCGTTTTCAGAGTTTTCTATGCTCCCTTCAGGTTCTCGTTATAGACTACCAAAGATGAAGAATAACCGATATAAATATTCATTTGTTCCTTGTGCAATTCGGCTGTTAAATGGCTTTTAGGGAATTTGGTAGGGAAATTTTATTCTATTATATTTTATGTATTTTTATGTATCTATGTTTTGGTATGTATTGTATGGGTCTGTTGTGTTTCTGATTCTCACTGCATCCAAATTAGCCGCAAGGGATCTTAATAAAGCTTGACCTTGACCTGTATGCTGACCTGTCCTCTAACCTCCCTCCTTCTTTGGAGCCCTCAATCACCCCTGTTCCCACATAAAGCCTAGAGGGGGCTCCTGTTCCTGAGTTTAGCCCAGAGAGGGCTCCTGTTCCCAAGTTAAGCCTAGAGAGGGCTCCTGTTTCCAAGTCAGGCCCTGAAAAAGACTCTGTTCCCAAGTCCAGCCCAGAGAGGGCTCCTGTTTCCAAGTCTAACCCAAAGAGAGACTCCTGTCCAGAGAGGGTTTCTGTCCCCAAGGGCTTCCCCTAGAGACTCTGCCTTATCCACAAGTTTCCTATGCCCCATGAGGCCTTGCGTCAAAAGTGGGAGCGTCTTCCGGTTCAAAGTAAACAAGCGGGACATGACACTCATTCATTCAACAGTTGACAGGAGTGACGGGCAAATGAAGCCTCGTGAAGCACCGACACTTTCCTCTGACTGTTTTGGGAAAAGATTCAAAGCTTCGAGAGTGTCAAAAACAGCACAATCTGGTGGTTAGTAAAAAATAAAGCAGCCAAAAGACTAAAGCTCCGTCGGAAGACGCATTCAGCACAATTTCCATAGATTGGTCCATGTTATATGCACAAATAAAAGCCTAACCTGTGTGTGTTCGTTTGTTGAATTTCTGACTCTGATAAATTAATTTACCCATTGAACAGTGCCATTAAATGTCAGTACGAATATCAATATGATGTAATATAAGAGTAGTGTACACATATATTAATTGCATATGGCATATATTTAATTTTCCTGAAATAATTTGTATTCTTCATTTTACTTGTATGACTGGGTATTTAAAAATGTAATTATTAAATGAGTCCCAATGAAAATGTACTCGCAAGGTAAGATCTGGGGGTCGAACATTATGACGCGCACATGACTGGACAGAAAGTGAGGCTTCTACGAAAGGGATTTCTACATTAACAAGCCTCAAATCAAGGCTTCATCTGTCATCTGCCCTTTAACAAGCTCTGATGTTTCAGTTCAAATGTCATTTCACTGGTTGACAGTCACTCAAGATTTAGAGACCCAAACTTGCTAATGATGTGGGAACACAAATTCGAAAAGCATATGTTGTCCATAAGAACATAATGGCATCTCTCATAAAGGTGTGCATTTTTACAAAGTAAACAATAGTCTAAAAAACACTTACCCTCTTCGCTAATTAGCACACAAAATACCATTGGTATACTACATCCGCCGCCTCACTAGAAGTTGTAGTCACGTTCTTTTTTTATAGTAGCGCCCTCCGGAAACTTGTGGATATGTCAGGATCATGGACCCCTCGTTATCCCATGTACTTAAGTTCCTGTCTGTGCATTATTCCTTTGTTGGGTCTACATGTTATGTTTGTGTGTCAAGTCCACTTACCCCTGGGTCTAGGATTTAATAAAGACTGTTTCACTCATACTTTGCGTCTCCTTCATTCTTTCCGGCAGCGTAAGGTGAGACCATGTTTGTTTATATGCAGCTGGCCATACTAGACCATAATGAAAATGTACAGTGTGAACAGGACACAACCACTGCTGGTGATCTAAAAATCTATTACACATGATATATGACCATATTACTTGGATATGTAATCACTTACATATTGTCTTGTTATCCTAGGAGATTGTTGAGCCCAGTAGTTCCCTCAGGAAAAGAATAAATTAAACTAATCCCATTGTAATTTTTTTTACAATGTCCCATAACCACCACCAGAAACACCATGAAGACAGTAAGGTCAAGACATTTACTGACTATTTGTAGGGTGTGATCAAGAAGACTGGGGTGTCTGAACAGGAACAGCCCCCATCACTTTATTAATGTATCCTGTAGGGGGAGACTGCTGTTCCCTATAAAATGAACTGTTTTTCAGTTTTCGTGTGTCATGAACTGACACTGGATAGCCAACAAGTATGTCTAGGAATTGTTGACTGGAATCACATATTGCTTGAATGTTGATGGAAGTAAAGTCCTTGAAGTTTAAATAGTAAATTGATGCCACTGTGGGGGTTTGATCCTGATGTAGGTGCCATCTAAAACACCAAAAACATTGTTAAATGCAGAGGGTTTAGAAAATTTACCATGTGCACGGAATACTTCCTTGTTTTAGACAAGCCAGCTCAGTCATTTCCGGTCAGCTGTACTGTGCCATAATAGGAGTGTCCTTCGCTCGTTTTCACTACATAATCCATTCACAATTCGAAGAAAAGTTTTGTTTGTCTAAGAGGACCAAACATCTGTTTACCATTTCAAGAATGACAAATGCGAGTGTAAAAAATTATGTGAGTAAATCTGCTAAATATACGCGAGTCATTGCTATGATTGACAGTAATAACCGAACGAAATCTAAAAAGCCGATGTCAAAAACAGAGCTGTGCATTAAATGATTCAGACTAAATTCAGAGTAACAAAACTGCGGCAGTAACAAGTTTGTGTTGGTTGAATATAGGCTATTTAATAGCTTTTACAGTTCAAGATCATACTTAAAATATGTAGATATTAAATTAAATCTCAACAAATTAGAATATGGTGACATGCCAAACAGCTAATCAACTCAAAACACTTGCAAAGGTTTCCTGAGCCTTCAAAATGGTCTCTCAGTTTGGTTCACTGGGCTGTACAATTATAGGGAAGACAGCAGATCTGACAGTTGTCCAGAAGACAATCATTGACACCCTTCACAAGGAGGGTAAGACACAAACATTCATTGCCAAAGAAGCTGGCTGTTCACAGAGTGCTGTATCCAAGCATGTTAACAGAAAGTTGAGTGGAAGGAAAAAGTGTGGAAGAAAAAGATGCACAACCAACCGAGAGAACCGCAGCCTTGAGAGGCTTGTCAAGCAAAATCAATTCAAGAATTTGGGTGAACTTCACAAGGAATAGACTGAGGCTGGGGTCAAGGCATCAAGAGCCACCACACACAGACGTGTTAAGGAATTTGGCTACAGTTGTCGTATTCCTCTTGTTAAGCCACTCCTGAACCACAGACAACGTCAGAGGCGTCTTACCTGGGCTAAGGAGAAGAAGAAATGGACTGTTGCCCAGTGGTCCAAAGTCCTCTGAGAGCAAGTTTTGTATTTCATTTGGAAACCAAGGTCCTAGAGTCTAGAGGAAGGGTGGAGAAGCTCATAGCCCAAGTTGCTTGAAGTCCAGTGTTAAGTTTTTCACAGTCTGTGATGATTTGGGGTGCAATGTCATCTGCTGGTGTTGGTCCACTGTGTTTTTTGAAAACCAAAGTCACTGCACCCGTTTACCAAGAAATTTTAGAGCACTTCATGCTTCCTTCTGCTGACCAGCTTTTAAAGATGTTGATTTCATTCATTTTTTATTGGTCTTATGAAGAATTCTAATTTGTTGAGATTTGAATTGGTGGGTTTTTGTGAAATGTGAGCCAAAACATCACAATTAAAAGAACCAAAGACGTAAAATACTTAAGTCTGTGCGCACTGAATTTATTTAATACACAAGTTTCACAATTTGAGTTGAATTACTGAAATAAATGAACTTTTCCACGACATTCTAATTTTTGAGATGCACCTGTATGTTGTTAAATACCATGAAACTGAACGTTCACGCCGCTATTATTATTTACAATGTTGCAGTTATTATTTTTCTCAGGTTTTGATAAGAACGAGGCAGCAGAGGAGTCTCAAGAGTCTCCACTTATACATAGCACATATAAAATGAGCTTCATTGGAAGTTTACGAGCTGTCTTATCATTATGCGGAAGTTCTGAAAAGCACTCTGTGCATATGGTCAATTGGACATATCCTTGCCCCACTGCCTGCAGCTCCTCTGCTTGTGGGATAAAGTTGGCTTTCTTTAGGTTTTGTGCCACTTTGTGGATTATGCAGTGGACTGTTACTTTTGGCATAGTGAAAACACTGAACACTACCTGATATAACAGTCCATGAGCCAGCTTGGAAAAAGCTTTCAACATGGTGGCTGCCGAAAAAAAAAACCAACTAAAACCAGCCTAAGCTTCTTGGGTTGTCTTAGCTGGTTTAAGATGGAAGTAGCTGGTTTTAGCTGGTCTCCTAGCCTGGCTAAGCTGGTCAAGCTGGTTTTAGTCGACCAGCTAAGGAAGTGGCCAAAACCCCTCTAAAACGGTTCAAACAAAAAAAGGTTTGTGAACATTGATGGCGTTACACAGTCTTAGATTTCTGTTATGTTTATTGAATTTGTACTTGTTTTTTTTTTTTTCAGCGACTGGGGCTGCAAATTAGCCATTGGCTAGAAGCCTGTATGTAGAGCATCTGTAATGTTATTCTGCATTGTCCCTGTTAAATAAACAACTAAATAAAATAAAATAAACCAGGATGCTGACCAGCTATGTCTTTTCAGCCTCAATTGCTGCTGCCAAGTGCTACATTTTATTAGTTTTTTCCACAACTTTATCACCTTGTCTTGTTCACACAATGGACAAATGATGTTCAAAAGACCTTAAAAAAGACATTAAATTGACATCAAACACTGACATATAAGAAAAACAAAAAACAAAAACAAAAAAAAAAACAGGTCAAATATCCAAATCAGACATGACATCAAAAACGTGATATTCATTTCACATCAACACACTCATGTCCTTTCTAATGCCCATTCAATGACAAAGCTTTCTCTGCTGTTTAACACCACACCTGTAGATAGTGGTATGCTACTAGTAAAGGGGAAAGCTCTGCTTCAAAAACACTGACAATCCTAAAACAAACCATGACCTTGTGTCCAGCTCTTATTCTCAGGTGGGTGCATCACATAATGTAAAACAAGTTATTTTTGTGTATGCATAGCTGTATCACATGATATTAAAAAGTAGCTTTAATTACATTTACCACTGTAGTACACAAGAAACACATAACCACTTGTTTGTGTGTGAGGTTATTCCATTGCACACCACTCTTTCACTTAGTAGTTGTACTCCATTTTGCAGTTAAAAACTTATTTCCTGGCTACAGTGAGCATATATCTAGAGCCCAATGATTTCTCCAATGCGGACAGCACAGAAGGAACCACAGAATCCTTGCATTAAACTACAATTCACTGTGTGATGCAGAGTGTCACGGAATTTGGCCAATTTTTAACTAAACAATCAGGAAGTAGCACTGCAGAATTAATTAAATTCAGATGGTGATATGGACTAACATCAGTAATTATTCATCTGTTGTTCTGCGATATTTGCTCACAGTCAGAATAGGTGCATTTCTTTTTGAATTTTCGTTTGTATTATTGATTTCAAGGTTGTTGAATACAACTTTTCTTTCATCGCATTGCTTGTCATTGTTTTGGTGGTTTGTGGTTGTCAGACCGACGTGAAGTTTTTGACGTTAGTTTGATTTGCATTTTTGGCATGTTTTTTTTGACACCATTGGAAGAAATTTGATGTTTTTTTGTCATTTGGACATCAGCGTGTGGATGTAAAATGGACATTAAGTTTTTGACGTCAGTCTGATTTGCATTTTTGATGCCAGTGTTTGATGTCAATTTGAAGTCTTTCCTGCATCAAGGTGCCTGCTGTGTTAAACTGAACGTATTATCTGTGTTTCCCTTTCAGTTTCTGGTACCTCAGAGAACTCTGAAAATCTGATTCCTGGAAACACAGAAAAATTTGAATAGTTTAACACTTAAAGGTGGAGCAAAATAGTGATCAGATATGAATGCCATGCATTGATTCAAGTATTAATTTTTTTTTGTAGTTTATTGCAGTGGTTTTAAATCCTGGTCCTGGGGACCCACTGCTCTGCACATTTTTGCCTTGACAATCCCACTGTTCACGATGCTCAAAATATTGGAAAAAATAAATAACTAAATAATAACTAATAACAAAATATTTAAGTTTGAATGTGGTATGAATGTATCTCTGAGGGTAACTGTTTTCGGAAAAGCGTACATGGTGTTTTCTTTGCGTCTAGCATCTGTATAATGCATTATAAATCAGTGTTAATAATTGATAAATGATTGTTTGGGGTTGCAAATCGGTCTTAAAATCGTCTAGTGTGTGGCTAGCTTAAGAGAGACATATAAATTGTGCAGAGTACAGACTTAATTGGGTTAAAGCTCATATACATATACAAATACACAATCAAATATATCAAGATATATGTGAGACTTTGATGTTCTTTTCATTCCGTTATTCCTGTGTTCACAGTTCCTTTGTTTGGTTCCTGTTTCCCCAGTTCCAAAGGTTATAACATATGTTCTTGATTGTTTTCTGTGGTTCTTGATTAGTTATACCTGCGTTTACATTATTACCTAGTTGGAGTGTGTGCATGACCACTCTGATAGTTGAGTGCGTCAGACTTGTGCAGAAAAAACAAAATAAAGATAAAAGATAAAAGATACTTTTCTCAGAAAAGATTTGCATTGCATTTACACAAGAATTTTTGCATTTTTTGCATTCACGCATAATGTGTGTGTGTATTACAAGTTACAAATGTTGTATTTTTGTACCATTTTTAAAGTTTTCTTTTTTTTTTACTTTTTTGTTACTGAAATCCACCCTTCTGCTGGGATAGTCCTGATTTTTTGCATCAAATGTATCCCAATCTTACTAAAATGTTTTGCACACAAACTGACCATTTAAAATGATCATTGTGTCATTGTATGATATCTGAAATCTGATCATATTATTATCAGGAAAAAAAAAAAAAAAAAGCTCCGTTCTGTCACTGGGGCAGTACCCTAAGGTACAAAAATGAAAAGGTACATCTTTGTACCTTACCTACCCCTAAACAGTACATATTAGCAGTGTTGGGAAGTTTACTTTGGAAATGTAATAGGTTACAGATTACAATTTACTTGATTTAAAATGTAATAAGTACTGTAACTTTTCAATTACTTTATTAAAGTAATGTAACATTACTTTTAATTACTTTTTGATTACTTTTCTAAATTTCTAGTATTTTCAACTGTTAATCATTTTGAAACATTTAAACCAGGCAGAGTTAATCTTACAGTAGCACTCAACATTGATTACTGTCAGACTTTCAAAATCCTTTATCACTTGAATTAAGATTATAATAAGTAAGGGATAATATACATCTTTATTTTGCGATAACAACTGGCTGAATGTACATTATCTCACTTATTACACAGCTGCTTGATAGATTATTTAGATGTTTCGTGTCAAAATTATTAGACACAAAACACTGATCTGAGTTGAAATATTTGAACGCAAAGCTTCCATGAAGAAATCAGTTGCTAGCAAACGGCAAGTTCAAACTAGACATTTTAGGGATACAGTGCAGTCATACCAGTTTTCTTACACAACATTTCACCACATAAATAATTAAGTAGTAGTACTAGTTTGTTAGTTATCTTATAATCCATTACAGTGTACACAAAAAAAAATGGTAGCAGCTGCATTTGTATGAAACAATAGAGCAAGTCCACGATACCAGGATGACAGAATTAAGAAATTGTACACATAATATTGAATTAAGCTTTAATATTTTATTAGCTAACCAAACGCAAAGCTTCCGCCAAGAAAAACTATCAAGCATATAGCACTGACTTAAATTGCCCTGAAAGAGTCTGAGCTGTGTAATAATTTAATTTAAAGCACAGCCACCACAAATTCAGACTTTTTTTTTTTTTCTACTTATATTTTTGGGCTTTTTATGCCTTTTATTGTGATAGGACAGTAGAGAGATGACAGGAAAGAGCTGGGAGGAGAGAAGAGAGCGGGATCAGCAAAGGACCTCGAGACGGGAATCGAACTCGGGTCACCGTGAGCGCAGTTGCGCTGTATGTCATAACAAGATCATAACACTGAAATCAAATGTTTGCATAGTTATGACAGAAAACACTAGCATCTAACAATGCCTTGGAAAAAACAATCTTAAAAAATAAAGTTTATGCATAAACCCAAATAGGAAATAAAACAGTTATTGAATAAGCATGTGTCCTATTCTGTGTCCTAAACTCCTGAAGAATTGGTGTCTCATTCAAGAGCAGTCAATGCAATTTAAAAGAAGTCAAGTAAATCTGTAAGTGGGGGTGGGTGTGTGAAAAAATTCATTTGTAATCCCCTTTGTAATCACTGGCATTTTTCAAAAGTAACTGTAATTTAATTATATATTTTTTCTCAGTAACTGTAACTAATTACAATTACATTTATTTTGTAATTAAATTACGTAATTCCGTTACATGTAACTAGTTACTCCCCAACACTGCATATTAGTACCCTAAAGTCAAAGTTGTTCCTGTTCCTGTGCCACAACCCTGCAGACTTTAGATTTAACCCTAATTAAATGCACCACATCCAATTAAGGCCTTCAGGCTTATTGATGCTTCCTTATTTCCTCACTCCTCAATCTTTCTAGGAATTCCTTTTCTTTTATTTAACACCTGATGTGTGCTGTTTACTTAGCTTGCTTTAAAAACGTTTTCTTGTTCAGTAATTATTACTTTTTTTTTTATATTTCATTTTTCCCCCGCTGCTATTGTTTTCTTGGATTTGCTTCTCAGTTCTATACAATTTTGAGGTTTTTTTTTTTTTTTTTTGGCTCATTCCATGTTTTATAGGCAATCTCTGTTGTGCTAATACAGATTAGCACAGTTGGTTTTTAATTTATTTAGGGTTTTTTCGAATCTGCATTACACCAAATACACAAAATAATATTCTTTTTAGCAATGTCATATGACCCCTTGAACTTGTAGAGTAATTTCTAATACATACTAACATTACAATTGAACTTAAGACAGAGCAGCAGGGTGAGAAATATATATACAGCGAAAACGATGAAGAATAAATGGTCTCTCGTAATATGGTAAATATTTGTTCATTTTTAAAATATTTACCAAGCATATCTTACCTTACATACATTGGATTTGTTGGTAATAATACTTGCAATACGTGCACTGTGTAGTGTGCCATCTTCATTCTCTCTGTTCCATATGATACTTCTATGGCTGTAAAATAAAACAAAACAAAAATAAAAATCACTAATAGTACAAACTAACATAACACTTTAAACTGTCATCATATAACCTTTTTATAGCTTCATATTTCATCTTTTGAAATGTCCAGGTGGATATAGATATCAGTTAATGCCAATAATAGCCAAACATTAGCTTTGAGCTTTGTTTCCCATAAGAATTGTAAGGCTAAGTCCACTGGTGCAAGTGGATTCTATAAACTTCTTAGTCTCACAATACTTTTAATGCAAAACTTAAAATACTTAATTACAATTAATTATTCATAAATCTGTCTCTCAAAGTCCCCAACTTTTGTCCTCTTACAATTTTATTGAGGGATGTATGAACTATCTGAGCAGCTGCTTTAGAAAAAAAACATACAAATACAAATAAAGTTCCTGAAATTTAACACCAAAAAATGTTCAGCAGGTCTAACAACTTCACCTTGGCTTTCCAGTTGTTGTTTTTTTCTTTCTGAGTTACAAATCAAGTCAAGAGTATAAGCAGTTGACTTATTTTGACTTATTTAATGTGAACAGTTATAAAAATATATTGTGTTGATTATTTATATGCTGATATATATTATAGTTGATATATTATTAGTTGCAGATTAAAGATATGCCCACAAAAACATATGCACACTGAATATATACATTTAAAAAAAATATTTTGTCAGGGGTTGTGAATAAGTGTTACATCCTACTTTTAAATAAACACACTCTAATTCAGGGTTTAAATGTCATGTTGTGTTTGCGGTTTAGTGCCAGCATCTGAAATTCAAATCAAGGGAAACACAGCCTTGTTACATATAATCCGACGGATCAGCACAGAGAAGGGGAAAGAACACAAGTCTGCACTCGTCAAGCAGCACTGATGAACATTCTGCAAAATTGTACATCATACAAAATCATTCAAGAAAACTTCAAGAAGAATCTGCTGTGCACCACAGAAGTAAGTGTATATTATAAACGTTGCTATTATTATGTTAAATACTGAGAAATATAAATCACAAGAGATTATTTTCATAGTTTCTATTTGTTTGTAGTCATGTTTTTCCTTAGAAGTCCCATAGATGATTATTACTATTATTATTATTAATATGATTATTATTTATGGGTTAAATAAAAACCATGATCATTTTTCAGTATGGCAACTACAAAGGATCCCATGTTTAAAGAACAAAGCTTTCTATTTCTCCTTAAATATGTTTAATTCTACTTAATTTTAACTGAAGTAAAATGTTAATTCAATGAAAGCCTGAAGAGAGAACAATATTAGTGTTTTGTTTTTTGTTTTGACAGGGTCTGTGATGGAACTAAGGATTGTTTATCTTGGCAAACAAGAAGCTGGAAAAAGCGACACGGAAAATAGTATGTTATCCATGTGTATTTCAGACGAAACGAGGCTCAGTGCCTCTTGGAATTGGTTTTGCAACTACACCAGATGAAAATCTTGAAAAATGTGCTCCATGTCATCATGTGTTCTTAATTATACTCAGTGTTTGGAGATACATCGGTAATGAATGGAGATGGTGAAGAAAATCACAGAAACATTGAAGAGTTTGTGAATGAAAACTCAGAGTTGCGGGAGCTGGTGGACACATGTAGAGGTCACTGATAATAAGTACTGGAATCAGCAGAAGCATGGATACAGAAACATCAGATAGAGAGACTGATGAACACGAGAGAATGGAGGATTTTACCACTGATCTATATATAATGACTGGATCGCTCATTGCGTTCTAAACTGCCGTTAGGCAGTGAAGCCACCGGAAGTGTTCGATCCGTCATCTTACTATTCCCTACCGGCAGAGAGCACCGCTGACTCACATGCAAACCACTGACCTAAAAGCAAAATCTATTTCAGCCTCTTAAAGATCACGCAAATTCTGTAATGATTTACTAACATTGCCGTTTCCATGTGAGTAAAATGTTAGGTACATATGTTTAATTAATTATTAATATAACGAACAAATCATTACCTGCTTCAAAATGAATACTGGTAACGAAATCATTGTTGAAACATGCAGTTAACCTACTATACGAATAAAAATACTATAACAAAATTACATAAACAGTGAATAACTGTACAAGGCGAATTAAGCTATATGTATACAAAGCATAAATCTTCATTCAGATTTCTGATCGAGCACTTTTCCCACAAATTCCATTTCAGCTTGTATCGACGACATAAATGCTTGGATGACCAGTAACCTTCTCAACACTGATAAAACAGATGTTCTACTTGTTGGTTCACCAAAAAATGTTGCTCCTTTCTGTACCGACACTGTTAACATTTCTGGGATCTTGGTTCGACCTTCCACCACCGTTAAAAATCTGGGTATAACTTTTGACTCCTATCTCTCTGATATTTCTTCGCTTACTAAATCTGCCTTTTTTCACCTCCGCAATATAGCTTGTTTACGTCCCTTCTTAAACATCAAGGATGCTGAGACACTGGTTCACGCTTTCATTATTTCTCGACTTGACTACTGTAATTCTCTTTTCTATGGTCTACCAAACACAACATTAAATAAGCTCAAATACATCCAGAACTCTGCTGCTAGGGTCCTCACTTATTCAAAGAAATCCTCGCACATCACTCCCATCCTACACAGACTTCATTGGCTACCCGTTTGCTTCCGCATTCGATATAAGATTCTCCTCATCACTTTCAAAACACTTCATGGTCTTGCCCCCCCATATATTTCTGATGTCATTGATACTCCCCAGTTCGCACACTCCGTTCTGCAGACAATGGTCTACTATTAATTCCTCGCTATAGATTAGCATCGTTCGGAGGACGAGCGTTTAGTATCTCTGCCCCTACACTCTGGAATTCTATTCCCAAACACATCCGTGATCTTTCTTCATTACAGGATTTCAAAACCCACCTCAAAACATATATTTTCTCATCTTGTTTTCCAGATCTTTAAATATATGATTGGATTTCATGTTTATCTGTATCTGTATTCTGTTTTTTTTTTTTTTGAAGGTTTTTGTCTCTTGTTATGTATAAATATTCTTGATATTGTAAAGCGACCTTGAGTTTCTAGAAAGGCGCTATATAAAATAAACTTATTATTATTATTATTTGTCATTTGAAAACATATGTTAAACGTCGGATGTTTAACATGTTCATCTAATGTAACTGACTGTAAAGTAGGCTATATAAACATAAATATTTAATAAGCAGAGGGAATTCCCAACATTAAACATAACCGTTTGCATGCTTAGGACGTTTGCATTGGAAAATATACAGTGAAACTTAGGATATGAAAACGCTGACTTGTTATGTGATGCTTTCTCATTAAAATCGTATAATTTCCTATTCATTCAATAGAATTTATGCGCATACTAGGGAATACTAATATGGCGATGCGGTGGCATCACTTTTATGAAGTCATGAGCTATCCAGTTCTCTATTATAGATCAGTGGATTTGTGTGGAAAATAGTGTCTAATACTGTTTTTGATCAGCTTGGTGGTCTCTCATTTTTGTTAATGTGTGATTACAAAATTGAAAAACTGCCTGTTAAATTGTCAGCTTTTCACAGGGAAGCACTTTTGGGGTGGAAGTTAATTTACAGGTACAATTTTTCTCCGCACCAGTATTATATCTGGAATAATTGTAATATTCTGTATAAACACAAGAGTATATTCATGAAAACTTGGTTTGACAAAGGGATTCTTTTGGTAGGTCAGCTGTTGAACTCTCAGGGGTATTTAATGACTTATGATGAATTTCTTTCATATTTTGAATTCCCTATAACCCCAAAAGAATATGCCTCTGTAATTGGAGCTATCTCTTCTAGTATTGGGTCTTTATGTAGAGGTATTTCATACTCTAAATATGCTTCTTTACTTCACCCTGCTGACACTTTCTGTGGTAGAATTTGTTTTTCATCTAGCAAAAAATAAATAAATAAATAAATAAAAAATAAGGCTATACGTTCATTATTTCAAAAAGAAATTGTTAGCAAACCACGTGTTATTTTCTATTGGTCTAAGTTTATCAGGAAAGTCTGGGTATTACCCAATAAATATCTTATTACAAATAAAATTAAAGAAATTTCATTTAAGATACTGCACTGTCAGGCATTCACCACTGCCACCCTCATCTGAGGCCACATTTACACATAGCCGGGTATTTAGAGAAACGAATATTTCCTCCCCTCCGTTTTCAATAATAACATTGTGCACACAACATCGTTTTTAAAAAACTTGCCATTTATATCAACCCGCATAAATACGCCGTCGAGCGCGATGATCCGTAGCCAAACAAACTGTAAATAGGGCGCTCACATGACGTTAAGCATTTTCTGGCGCATAATGTGACGTTTGAGAACCTAAAACCCCGTTGCTCCCAGTTGACACGGCAACACATAACCGGCGTTATCAGAAATCTCCACTTTGGCCGGAGTTTTTAGAAATAATCGTTTTCTGTGATAAAAACGGGGTTTTCGTGTAAATGAGAGGCCAAACCGCAGGGAAATATCTGCGTCTTCCCTTCGTGTAAACGGGGCCTGACACACCTCCGGTAGCACCACCCACTCGTTCTCAGTCACCCGAATTCTAACTCGCATCACCTGTTCCTCGTTGAGCCACGCCCTATAAATAGCCACTCAGCCATTTGCTCATTGTCTGGTCTACCGTTCACATGCTGGTTCTTACGCTCCTTCCTTTGATGTTGTGGCGTGGCTCTAACACGGGACTTTTGGACTCCAACAATCTACCTAAGCGTTCAGTTAAGAACCTTTTTCACTGTTTGATCTGTCTTTTAAATAAGACATTTTTTAATAAATTGTTGAAAAGTATTGCCACTCATCTCTCGTCTCCTCCATCCCCTTGTGTGTGCGTGAGTGTGACATGCACAAGTTTTACCCTGCTAAGCATTTTTTAAACAAATTTATTGAAATGGATGTAGATTGTTGTTTTTGTACATCACACCCAGAAACAGTACCGGGAGGTTTCTAGGTTTATAAATGACAAAGTGTTGTCCAATATTTTTTTTTTTAACTATATGAACATGTAATATTTGTATTTTTGAACTATGACAAGAGGCTGGAAAATGAGGCTTGCATTATCAATCACTTAAGTATCATATTCATCGTTGTCATTATCAATCAGAAACCTTTTTTCATTCATAATACATAATACATGTTTGTACTTGTTATATATATATATATATATTATTATTATTATTATTATTATTATTATTATTATATATTAATTTTTTTTTTTTTTTACCCCTTGGCACTTTGTATATGTTGTTCAAGCATTAATTAAAAAAAAAAAAAGATCAGTGGATTTTACACAAAATGATACAGGAAGTGCAGGGGCTTAGATCATGGATAGAAGAGCAGAGCAGAGGCAGGCGAAACAATGTTTAGAAAATGCAGAAAGGGACATGTAAGACTAACAACAGGTTTTTCTGGGTTTTTCTATTTTTGGATTCATAATAGGCCTCTTTTTTTGTCATTCTGATTAATTTAAATGGCCCAATCAAATGTAAGCTTCACATGCTTTGTTAGGGATATCTGAAAAGATAAAGGAAAGATGCAATTTGTTTCTTAATAACAGCTATTTATGTGTCTGGCTTTAGAGACTGTGGTTTCTAATATGGTGTAATATCTCATTTGTATTCCCTACCATTAGATGGCAGACATGTATGTATTTATTTATTTATTTATTTATTTATTTTTATTCAAGAAAAAAGGTTGAACATTACAAAAATATTAACAAGTAAATCCAGATACACAAAATATCAAAGCAATCTTATACAGTAAAACAGAGCTCTAAAGGGGGAGAAACAAACAGATTGAAAAAAAATAATAATAATAATAAACAAATAAATTAATAAATAAACATAAAATAAAACAAAACAGTGAAACAACTAAACAATAGTTCACATTTTCTTCCTTTTTCCTTAGGACATATTCAACGGTTGCAGCGGGGGAGCTTTTTTTAGAAAAGATTTTCTCCATGAAATCTAACAATATGACATTCTTTTTATTATTAATTTGCATTAGAGACTTTTTCAAAATCTCCATTTCTGATAAAAATAAATTACACTTTGGTATGCATTTTGCAAATTTCTGTTTATGAATATAATATTTACCTTGTACAATGTAAAAGTTAACAACATACTCAATCATTTTACTTTTGTGTGAATAAGTACAAATAACATCTTTTAAAGAAAGCATATAGTTGACATTTCTGTGCAGAAATAGAAAGGCGCTAACATCAGACCAAAATCTAAGAGACAAATCACAATTATAAAACAAATGACACAAATCTTCCTCGCGTGCATTACAGAAACTACAAGTATTGTCAATGTCCATGAATTTAGAAAGAGCTAATTTACATGGGTAAATTGTGTGAAGTATTTTAAAAAGGCACATCTTTAACTTTATTCAGAATACAAAATTTATAAGGATTTGACCAGGTCGTTTTCCAATTAATATCAGAAGTTTTTGCATTCCAAAAGAATTTTCCTCTAGGTGAGATTTTATGTTTTGATTGCAAAATTTGTCTAATATTTTTATTATTACAAGAGGAAGAAAGTATTGCAATACCATCAACTTTTAATTCTGGAAATAGATGGCAGACATGTAGTACTTTGATTCTAGACCAAAATTACGTCATGTTCCTATTCAACATGTTTGAGGAAATAGCAGAGCAAGTGAGCTATCGTATCACTGATGTAAAAGCAGTTCAGTTCATAGCGTGCAAGTGAATTGTGAGATTTGTGAGAGAAAATCGCCAAATGGCTAATAAAAAGTTGTACTGTAAGGATGTGTTGCTCATGTTATTCGCCGATTCTGACTCTGAAGGGGAATATTTGCCTTTTGGAAATGACAAATATTCCCCTTCAGAGTCAGATCAGTCGTCTAATAATCGCGCATCTTGCGGTACATCTTTGCAACGCAATGGTGCTGCCGTCAAGGCGAGAGTGTTCACGAAGCACAAACAAGTGATCATTTCGACCCTTTGACCAACGGGCAGGGGGGTGGCAGGGGTGAACGTGGGGCTGGAAGTAGCACTAGCTCTCTGGATTCAGCGCCCCAAAGAGGTGGGAGTGGCCGCGCTGTGCGTGGGAGAGCCGGGAGACGTGGTAGAGGCAGCAGGGGTGATCTGGATCATGCGTTTTACTACCGTATATTATAGTAATATAGTAATAATTTAGTACTTTCTCCCGTGTTATTGTTGGTTTCCTCTTTTCTGATGATTTGAAATGAGGATAAAAAGACCAAAAAAACAAAACAAAACATGCAAATAAGTTCAAACATCAATTCAATATCTACTATTTCCTGAATATTGTGAAATTCAAGATGGCCGCCCCTCGTGATGTCACAATATGCAAATTAGATTAGTATATTTACACCCCACATAAACTTTTGGTCATGCCCAACATTTTTCTAAGTTACAGTAGATCTCTATATTTAAGCCCTTTCAAGCCACAAGCTTTTGAAATCTTAATGTCAAAATTAAGCATTTAAAAAAAAAAAAAAGTGAATTTTTTTATACTAATTTATTTATTAATTTTTGTAACCACATGCAATGTTATTTTACATTTGATTATGCTGTTGCTGCACATTACCACCACCAAACTTGCAAAATAGCTTTGTGCTATTTCTTGTAATTAGCTTATGAAATATACAGGTGCATCTCAAAAATTTTGAATATCGTGAAAAAGTTCATTTTTGGATTGTAACTTATTTAAAAAACTGAAACTTACATATATTCTAGATTTATTACATGTAAAGTAAAACATTTCTAAAGTTTTTTTTTTTTTTGTTTGTTTGTTTGTTTTAATTTTGATGATTAGAGCTTACAGATCATGAAAGTCAAAAATCCAGTATCTCAAAATATTAGAATATTTACATTTGAGTTTCATTAAATGTCCATCCCTATAGTATAAATTCCAGGTATCTCTTGTTCTTTGAAACCACACTAATGGGGAAGACTGCTGACTTGGCAATGGTCCAGAAAACAATCAATGACACCCTCCACAAAGAGAGTAAGTCACAGAAGGTCATTACTGAATGGGGTGGCTGTTTACAAAGTGCTGTATCAAAGCATATTAAACGCAAAGTTGACTGGATAGAAAGAAATTGGGTAGGCAAAGGTGCACAAGCAACAGGGATAACCACAAGCTTTAGAATATTGTCAAGCAAAGCTGATTCAAACAAGTAGTGGAATGAGGCCGGAGTCAGCACATCAAGAGTCACCATGCTCAGATGTCTTCATTGAACTGCAGTTCTCATGTTATGAGAAAATATTTTTAGGGAGAGCAATGATCAATGATGCACACTTACTTCAATATAATGGCGGACACTGCTGGATTTAGTGGTCGAATGGTCCATTCTCCGATTTGAATAGGTGCAATGATAATAGCTTACTGTACAACCGCAGCTGCGCGGAGGTGTTGATGTCATGTGAAGACATTTCAACAACAATATGGAAAAAATCCACTGTATTTAAAGGATACAACTGGAAGAAAACGATAAGATTTGCACGTTTCCTTTTTAAAATACTTGTCAGTGACGCACTGAGTCAGTACACTGCAATGAATATAAGCCTGTCTGTTTCCACTAAAAATAGCTAAAAGATGTTAACCTTATCAGAAACTCCATAAATTTAATGTGATTTTAATTGTTTAAAACAATTGAAATAGGCTACTATTTGACCAGTGAAAAAGAATGAGATCAACTCTATTCTAAAATATTTATGAGAACCGTTTTAAACACTTTTGTTTTTATGGATATTTTGATATAGGCCTATTCATTCTAAAACATAACAAGGATAGTGGATTATTTTTAGCACTAAAAATTAATGTGTATAGCACAAATGGCATTTATAGTCTGTATCTCTTATTTCCTTAAAGGGGTGCTATTATGCTTTTTCACTTTTTGAATTTAAGTCTGTGGTGTGTATCTTTGGGCATAAAAAAGATCTACAAAGTTACAAATCTCAAAGTCCACTCCAAAGGAAGATATTTCATTTTAAAACAATCTCTTTTCAAGAACTGCAACGAACGACTCCTTTGCACTACAACGTCTGTTTTCCACATACAATGACAAAAATATCAAGGGTCTATAGAATTTATTTTATTTTTTATTTTTTTGGCCAGGCCAGCTCAAGAACACAAAGCAGACGTGATCTTTTTTGCCTCAAAGCTAGTTTGTTGAGAAGGGTCTGGCTGCAGACATGCACCTGCACTCTCAGACGACTGCACTTCCGGAAGTGACGTCACTTGCAGTCAATTTTATTTTTAGTTTTTTAGTTTTTTAATTGAATCTCTCAACATTTTACAACAGTAAAAAATTACCGTGAATTTAACGGTAAAAATACTGTAAAAATGCTACAGTAAAAACCTGTTAAATAGTTAACGGTAAAAGGCCGTAAAATTTACAGTGAACAGTGAAATTTACTGTAAACTGACATTCCCAGAATTCCCTGTGTTACTTTTTTTTTAATTTTTATGTTTTTTTGATAATATAACCCTTTCTTCTTAGTTTTTTCTTAGTTATTTTGTACATTAGGGTTGTATGTTACGTCTAATGTTGTTAAATTAATGTTTATGCATTATTTCAGTTTCATGTGTATTACCATGATGGTGTTTAGTGTTTGTGTGAATTACACTGTGCACCTTCTATATGTTAATATTTAAAAGCTGTTTGTGATGAGCTTAGGTTTATCATTTGACTTTCTCATCACCACCTGCTTTTGGTGGTTATCAATGTATTACAAAGGTACAAAACAGATTTCAGTACTTCAATAGGCTGGTACATTAACATTATATCAGTTAATAAAAATTACGGTATTTACCTGTAAATTTAAGTGAAAACCGCAAAACATAAAATGTTGCTACCGTATTTTTTACGGTAAAATTCTGGCAACCACAGCTGCCAGTTTTTTACCGTAACTTTTACGGAATATTTTTTACAGTGCAGGTGGTGAAGACAAGAAAAAATAAACTAAATTACAATGTCACTTGCAATCGCCACCTGCACTCTCAGCTACCTGCAGTGTCACTTGCAGTCCACACAAATCGTGCGTGTTGCCAGTGGAGACAAGAAGCTGTGTTAACGGATTTTAACGGATTAAGATGATAAAGACTAAACTCAATATGCTTCTATTCATTATTTAAAACAACTACACACAAGCAGGTGAGCCCAGAATAAACGCAACGCCGTGTACATATTCGCGTTTTCCCATAAAGAATCATTTCTACAGCTGTTTTATGTCATTGTCTTTTGTTTATATTGATTTTCTATGGGAGGAAAACGTCTATTTAACGCATTACGCTCTGGGCTCGTCACGATTTGTGTGGATTGCAAGTGACGTCGCAGGTAACTGAGAGTGCAGGTGGCGATTGCCAGTGGCATTGTAATTTAGTTTATTTTTTCTTGTCTTCACCATCTGGCTGCTGTTGTAAAATGTTAGACTCTAGACTTAGACTTAAGACTCTAGTTAATAATTGTCATTGCTCTATTTCCTGCAAATCACGTGATTTAGAAAAAAACTCAGTCTGACAGGTCTAGGTGTTGTCTCGTTTTTGTAACACATCACATCGTCACCGATCACAACTCTAGGGTGGTTCTCATACTGACATTAGAGAAGCATTCCATGTTCAGAGTGAGTATCTGTCATTTTTATTATGTAGTATTAGTTATATAGTCTGACAATCAGGGTCCATCAAACATGAAACTTGTAAATAAAATAATTTTGTATATACAATTTAATAACATATATGCTAGTCTGGTTTTATTTAGGGTGTTCGTCAACTGATTGCATGCCGTCTGAATTTCCAGTGTTGACAGGTCCGTAAGATAGCCTACTGGAAGCACTAGTTTTGCTAATTCAGCCTGTTAAAATATAAAAAGTACAACTCGGAAAAAATATTTTAAATTAATTCCATTTCTGAACAAAGAAAGAAGTAATTGATGTCATAAATGCACTAGCCTGATATTTGTTTTAACTGTCAGAATCTATCGTACATAACAAATGGAAAAAAAACCACACACGTGATGTTTAGTTTACCTAATAATTTAATGAATAAGTAATTTGGACCTCATGGGGACGTAAGAGAATTTCACCATTTACAGGGCGTAGTAGGTGATTTAATTGGAGTTCCATTCCAGAATGTCGATGTTTATCACTCACCGCCCTCCTAAAAACCCCTGGCCGAATTACCTACTGTTTTTTGACAAACACCATTATGTGGTAATTTAATTGCCATCTGAAATCACATCGCTGAGTTTACGAAAAGAAATCGATTCAAAATTCTTTTTTTAAACCTTTTTTTAACACTCCCGAACACCATATGGTAACTTAGCTGTAATTCGCATGCTTATTAATTACTGAAATGCTGGGAAATATTTACAACAACAATAGTTCGTGACCGCTCCACCACAGCAAGTGGGAGCAGAAAGAGAAGAAAAGCATGTAAACGTTCAAAATGGGTCTTTATTATGACAGTATGCAATATAATTTTAAAATGTGTGTTATATACAGATATATAAATAATTATATTACATATAAATATATACAACTATAGGACGTCTGTTTTCCTATTTTTAAAAACAAGAGATTTAAATAATCAAATAAACAGGATTATATATTATAAAATAGGCTTGGAATAATAAGAATACATTTTAAATAATAATAAGTATTTTTAAATACATTTTACACAATAATAAGAATTTTATTATAGCAGACAGTCATGTGACTGGCCACAGGAGCAGCGCATTTCAGGTTCATAGGATCACAGAACTCGCTCCTCCACTGTGAATAAATCGCCATCCTAATCCATGAGTTTTATCACTGAGGTGTTATATAAATGTATTTTTACAGATGTAGCGAATTTAGCTCAAAGGGAAATATATATAAATAATTACAATTAATTATGATTAATTACAATTACTTATATCAGCTGCCAGTAGTAACTGTAGCAGAATCAATTTTCCATCAACTAATCTGTTCGCTCAGCGAACATTCAGTATAATCTTTATATCAACTCTAAGAAATGATATTTTCTTGGCCACAGAAAATAACTTTCTTAAAGTACCATTGCATTAGAGCAAGTAGCTCGAATCGGAATCGTAAAGGGACATTAATTTGCAAGGCAGAATCAGAATCAAAACTCATGTAATTTGTGCACAATAGTTTATTAACGAAGGACTAACACATAACTAATCTAAACAAACAAACATGAAATCACTCATACATGGGGAAGGGTCAGTGAGAAGCAGTTAGAGAGAGAGAAGGAACATGAAGCTATGGAAAAAAGTCAGTTAACCACCTGCTGTGAAACCATCAGTGCTGTCTACAGCTTATACTAAACCTCTGTATTGTTTAGTTAAATGTACGATACTTGCATTGCCTTGGTCGTTGAACAAGTGTCCAAATGCAGTCTCTGGTGAAGGTCTTGATGGTTGGAGCAGTGGTGGTTTTGGAATCGTGATCACGTTCTTCTGGGTCCGAAGAGTGATGAACTCCAAAGATGTTCTGACTCGATGGTGACTGGGAGTTTCATCCCATGTGAAAAAGTGAAGAAGAACCAAGAGCTGAGAGGGACTCAGCTGAAGTCCTGTGATCCTTGGGGAATGGAAAGACAAGGCCGCAAGGCCTGGCGCGTGCTTAGGGAAGTCCTGAAGAGTTCTAGCTCATCTTCTTAGGTTCTAAAAGAACCACTGACTGACTGAGGCGAGTCATGAAAATGAATTCAGGAGTTGAGTGGAAGTGTCTGGCTCTTAGTGGTCGAGAGCCAGTGTTGGGCCTGTCGGGCCCGCCAGGCACGCCCTGTGCCGGCTCAGGCTCCCCGTGGGTTCCTCCACACGGGCAGCAATCGGTAGATGTTGCAGACGAGTGAAGAGAGTGAAGAAGAAGAGAGAGGGGTCGATGCCTTTAAACTCTCTGGAGGCTGTGCCTCCAGGAGGTCCATGAACCAATGGTAACTTTCACCTTTGGAGAGAAAGTTTACGACTCTTTGTCTGTGAGCATGGTAATTTGCATATGTAATTCGATTGGGTGTTGATGCAAAAACTACTAAGGTTTCTTAAAACACTAACATGTTGCAAAGGTATCAACATTTAATTTACACCATCTTTTAGATCATTAAAATACGAACTTAAAGAGTCCAAGCATGACATAGGTGGGTTATACTACTAGTCATCTATCATAACGCATGCATAAAACAGTAGAAAGACAAATACGAATACAACAGACAAAAATTAAAATACAATGCAGTAATACTGTACACAATAACCTGTGCTATGTGTGATAGGAAGGTCAAAGAAAGGTTTGTCTGTGAATAAATAGGAAAGAGTCTATGTCTATAGGCATTGTGTCTTTCCTATGGCAAATGTAGCATGGGCAGATGTGCATTCCTTGAAGCAATAAAACCTCTTATCAGATAGTCACCGTGGCAACTAAGCCCTTTTGGGGTGTTATTTGCTTTGGGGGGTTGTCTTCAAAACTCCAGCATGTAGCTGGGTTGTTGGTTTTAAAGATTATTTGTTAAATGTAACAAATAACTGTATGTCTGATTGGTCCAGATGCTACATATTCCCCCCCTTTCGAACGTTGTTGTCTGTCCAACAGACAACAGCGAGCGATGTCCGAGGTGCAGAACAATCAGACATGCACCTGTCACTCATGGCTGGGAGAGAGCGGTGGCTCTCTGGTTGTTGGTGTCACTAGGAGTGGTTGGGGTGCTGTCAGGTGGTGTGCTGTGATGGTGTAGGCAGTAGCAAGGCGCAGGTCCTTGAGCTTGTGCAGCAGGTGTCATGGCAGTGTCACCTGTCGTCCTGAGGTGATTTGGCCTTAGTCAAATGGTTGCTTTAGGTGTTGTTTTGAACAACTGGTTGACTCTCACTTGTGAGAGGGCAGGTGATTCCGGGGGTCACAGGGAATCGTAACGGAGATGGTAGTGTGAAGAGAGTTTCAGACTGACCTAGTGATGATGGCAGGAGGGCAGCAGGTGGTTGTTAGCCCTCTGTTCTGCTTGAACGTCACTAAAAGTCTGATGTTGGCAGTGTTGCTTTGCTTTGGTGGCAACACTGGTTTAAGCTTGCCTGAGTTGTGTTGGTAGAGGTTTGGCTGTTGGGCCTGTGGGCCCGTTGCTCTATCCAACGTAGTCTGGCTGCTCCTGGGGTGTCGGCTGGTTTTGCAGGATGCTCCTCCTCTTGAGGAGTCTGATGCTATGTTATGTTTGACAAGTCTGTCCTTTCCGGTACTTCTCAGTGGAGTTTTGTTCAAGGAGCTCTTTTGCTAGTGTCAGCAGCTCCTGTAACTCAAAAGTGGGTGTGTCCAGCTGTCGTTGTGCACCCTCCATTTAGCACCTGTGTGAAAGGTGTGGAGGAGGATGTGGTTGACTGCTGTTGGACATACCGTGGTGCTTGCAGGCTGAGGATGCCCTTTTCCATGGCTCCTCCCAGTGGTTGGTCTGGAACCTGGGTCTGTTGCCATGGCGATGGTTATGTCCTCTGCTGGCTAGTGTCTTTCTGTAGAAGGGCCTGGCATTGTGGCAATGCTGGGTGCCTTCTGGTGCCTGCTTTGAATTCTGGGTTGTGCAGTCCAGAATCAGTGGGTTCTTACAAACACCTTTGGAGGAGGCCTTGTGCTTGTTAAAGGCCTTGTGTGTCAGGTCACGCAGTTGTTGAATAGGCATTGATTGAGGGCAGGCTAGAATGCCTAAATGGTGACTCACAATAGGATGCAGGTTTTGGAGGAAGAGGCTCTTGAAGCTGGTGTCCTCCTCCATCCCGGGTTCATTGCGAGCTCCGAAGTAAGCTCGTCGAAGTCTGTGGTAGTACACATGTGGAGTTTCATACCGGCCCTGTTTGGTGTCCAGGGCAGCGATCAGTCCGTGTTCAGACTCTGGGTCTGAGAATTCCTTAATGATGGCTTGTCTTAGCTGCTGGTAGTCCGATTGGATGTGTCCTGGCTGTCGAGCCAGGAAGCGTCGCACCTCTGGGCTAGAGGTGATCCACAGCAGATAAAGTCTATTTTGGTAGTTCACACATTTCCAAGACTGAAGGAAAAATTTAATGTCTCTCATGTAGGCGTGGACGTCATGGTCTCCTGCAAGTTCTGGTGTGAATGCAGGGATGTTTCTCGCCATTCGATTGAGTTCTTTGAGTGTCACTTCATGTGTCACTTCAGAGTTCATCTGAATGAATTCTGTTCCTTCTGCGGCTGCAGAGGTTTCCTGGAAACTGACTTGTGAAGTGTTAAGCAGAAGGTCTTGGCTCCCCCCTTTGTATCTGTGTACAGGGGCATGGGGGTTTGCACTGCTGGCTGTGTGACGTGCAGCAGGGGGTCTTTTACTTGAGTCCATGCATAGTCGGTAAGACTGTTTCAGTTCTCTCTGAACCATGTCAAGCTCCTCTTTAATGTTGCCGAATTGCTGAGTCAGGGTTTGGACTTCAGCTCTGGCTGCATGCAGATGGCCTTCTAAGGCCTTAACTCTAGTGTCTCTCTCATTAAGTTCTACGTATGCTGTTCTTAACAGCGACTTTGTGTGAAACAGTTCTCTTTCCAAATCTTGTCTGGTGGCCTTTTCAAGCTGCTCTCTGTGTCTGGCAGCTGTCAGAGCCTCCTGAAGACTGGTGATTTCCTTCTGTTGTGCCGTTCTGTCAGGTTCCTCGCGCCTGTCCTGTTCCTTCTCTTGCTGAGCAGGTGTCGGTTCCCTTTGGAACTCTGTGACTTGCAGTTTCAGTTCATTTACCTCCTGTCTGAGGCCCTTGAGGGTGTGGACTAAGAAGAAAATGATGCTGGTCAGCTCCTGGTTGTCCAGGCTGGGTGTGAGGTGTCCACTTGTGTCGCAGTCCTGCTGTTCCTTTCTCTGCCATTGCAGGTTGTTGGCTGCTTTCGGCTGAAGCATGTCCATCACAGTGCTCTGCAGGGTCTCCAGGTGTTCCTGGTGGGTGGCAGGGCTGGATGTCTGAGGCATGCTGGTTCACTTGTGGGAACACAAGAGAGAAATGCAGACGGCAAATGCAAGTACATACAGAGGTGTTAGCTATCTGTATAGGGAATGGCTCTCTAGGCCGTGTAAGGTGTGAACAGCTGGTTAGGGCAGCTAGTGAGGTGGGGGTGCTAAGATTTCGTGCGGGTCAGCACAAAGAGAGGGTTTGAGTAACTTTGATGGGCTGTAAGCAGGGGGTCAGCTAATGACCAGGCTTTACCTGTAGTCAATTATTACTCAAAACACTGATGGTTCACAGGTTTGGTCACTATGAAGGTGCCAAATAAACAAAACTGAAATAAAATCAGAAAGAGACAGAGGGAGAAGGAAGGGCTTTCCTTATTTAGTTTAAGATAGGAGATATGACTACGCAGATGTTCCTTGTTCAAAGGCATGCTGCAGTAGGGTCATAAATCTAGGGAGGCTGTTAGCTAAGCTAGCAGGGACGCATCAAATATCTCAAGGTAAATAAGCAGAAACACTAGGAAGTGTTTCTAGTCTTCTCAGGGCCTATGGCTTGGTGAACGGTACTTGTACCTCAAGTAGCAGGCCTGACTGGTAAGGAGTAAGGAGAGACAGGATTTAGTCTACTAATGACCTGTACGGTTCATTAAGGGGACATCAGTTGCTAGAACTGCTATAATCCTATACCGAGAGGGAAGATAGTGATGGTCAGATAAACTAAAATAAGGGAAGAAAAATGAAAATATCCTAATGGCTTTAGGAAACTAAAGGAAAAGTAAGTAACTTGATTTAATTAAATTGGTGACTTAATTAAAATCAATTTAGCTGAACGGGTACATTCAAGCTAAACAAAGGTTAAAAAAAAAATAATAATAAAATCCAAGCGAGGTAGACCAAAGTCAGAATAAATTAACACAGTTAAAACCCAAGTATGTGAGGAGGGCCAACCTAACTGAGTCTAAACAGAAAGCGATAGCACAAACGGGAGGTGAAACCAAGAGAAAGGGGGAGAGAGAGGAGAGGAGTGGCTTGAACATTACACTTTACACTCACACGTCTAAGCATTAGTCGGATGCTAACAGCTAACTGTTGAGGTAAAGGGCTTAGCTTAAATGCCTGTATGGCTGCTAAAGAGTTAGCCTTGGCTACACTCAGTTCTACTCAGTTTACACAAGGGTCTGTGATGTGTATGCTGTTATCAGATTGAACCGGAAGAGGCTGCTCTCAACTTCCGGGTGAGACGTTGCTAAGAGACCGATGGATGTTCACAACAACGAACAAGCTGAGCAGAACTTGTGCTGCTGTGAAACAGGCATGGGAATCTTACACGCAGTCAGTTATGACTTTTTGCATACAACTTCATTCACAAATCAGATCAGCACATTCACTTCACAGACAATGGTAAATTCCTAGTTAGCTAAGCTAGAATTACACCATTAATTCGCTATTCATTTGCATAATCTTTATGATTACAATGATATGCGATAGTTACAAGAAGGCCTTAATTCGGAGAAATGAGGAACATCGCTCAAATCACCATTACAATAACAATACTGTAGCAAGATTTCTTCGTCGCTCAGTTTTAATATCAATGCAAGTGGGATTTCTTCGCCATGCAGATTATTTAATGCCGCTAATCTGAAATTTCCTTGTCAGACAAGACTTATGCATTTAAAGCTAAAAGTGGGGATTTCTTCGCCCAAATTTAGATGAATTTATTCATTTATGTGGTCTGCTAATCTGAGATTTCTTCGTCAGAGAAGACTTACTTCCACATTTAAAGCTAAAAGTGGGGATTTCTTCGCCCAAATTTAGATTAATTCATTCTGGTACCATTTATACGGGCTGCTAAACTGAGATTTCTTCGTCAGAGAAGGCTTACGCTCTACTAACAACAGAAATTAGGATTTCTTCGCTAATATCAGGTTAGTTTCTTATCGTACGATTTAAAAATGTGTTATAGCATTGAACAAGTTTCTACTGCTCGTGGTAGGGCACATTCAAGCTATAGTCTATCTGATGTTATCAGAAGCTGCATGTGTAAGACGTTAATAAAATTTATGGGACAAACACAAAAGTTTGATATTGAATCTGCTTGCAAATAATGTTTAAACGATGGCCGCGTCCTCCACCATTATGTAGCGAATTTAGCTCAAAGGGAAATATATATAAATAATTACAATTAATTATGATTAATTACAATTACTTATATCAGCTGCCAGTAGTAACTGTAGCAGAATCAATTTTCCATCAACTAATCTGTTCGCCAGCGAACATTCAGTATAATCTTTATATCAACTCTAAGAAATGATATTTTCTTGGCCACAGAAAATAACTTTCTTAAAGTACCATTGCATTAGAGCAAGTAGCTCGAATCGGAATCGTAAAGGGACATTAATTTGCAAGGCAGAATCAGAATCAAAACTCATGTAATTTGTGCACAATAGTTTATTAACGAAGGACTAACACATAACTAATCTAAACAAACAAACATGAAATCACTCATACATGGGGTAAGGGTCAGTGAGAAGCAGTTAGAGAGAGAGAAGGAACATGAAGCTATGGAAAAAAAAAAAGTCAGTTAACCACCTGCTGTGAAACCATCAGTGCTGTCTACAGCTTATACTAAACCTCTGTATTGTTTAGTTAAATGTACGATACTTGCATTGCCTTGGTCGTTGAACAAGTGTCCAAATGCAGTCTCTGGTGAAGGTCTTGATGGTTGGAGCAGTGGTGGTTTTGGAATCGTGATCACGTTCTTCTGGGTCCGAAGAGTGATGAACTCCAAAGATGTTCTGACTCGATGGTGACTGGGAGTTTCATCCCATGTGACAAGTGAAGAAGAACCAAGAGCTGAGAGGGACTCAGCTGAAGTCCTGTGATCCTTGGGGAATGGAAAGACAAGGCCGCAAGGCCTGGCGCGTGCTTAGGGAAGTCCTGAAGAGTTCTAGCTCATCTTCTTAGGTTCTAAAAGAACCACTGACTGACTGAGGCGAGTCATGAAAATGAATTCAGGAGTTGAGTGGAAGTGTCTGGCTCTTAGTGGTCGAGAGCCAGTGTTGGGCCTGTCGGGCCTGCCAGGCACGCCCTGTGCCGGCTCAGGCTCCCCGTGGGTTCCTCCACACGGGCAGCAATCGGTAGATGTTGCAGACGAGTGAAGAGAGTGAAGAGAGGGAAGAGAGAGGGGTCGATGCCTTTAAACTCTCTGGAGGCTGTGCCTCCAGGAGGTCCATGAACCAATGGTAACTTTCACCTTTGGAGAGAAAGTTTACGACTCTTTGTCTGTGAGCATGGTAATTTGCATATGTAATTCGATTGGGTGTTGATGCAAAAAACTACTAAGGTTTCTTAAAACACTAACATGTTGCAAAGGTATCAACATTTAATTTACACCATCTTTTAGATCATTAAAATACGAACTTAAAGAGTCCAAGCATGACATAGGTGGGTTATACTACTAGTCATCTATCATAACGCATGCATAAAACAGTAGAAAGACAAATACGAATACAACAGACAAAAATTAAAATACAATGCAGTAATACTGTACACAATAACCTGTGCTATGTGTGATAGGAAGGTCAAAGAAAGGTTTGTCTGTGAATAAATAGGAAAGAGTCTATGTCTATAGGCATTGTGTCTTTCCTATGGCAAATGTAGCATGGGCAGATGTGCATTCCTTGAAGCAATAAAACCTCTTATCGGATAGTCACCGTGGCAACTAAGCCCTTTTGGGGTGTTATTTGCTTTGGGGGGTTGTCTTCAAACTCCAGCATGTAGCTGGGTTGTTGGTTTTAAAGATTATTTGTTAAATGTAACAAATAACTGTATGTCTGATTGGTCCAGATGCTACACAGACGTCCATATGAGAAACAATTACCGTCCGAATAGGGCTTTTATACAAAGTTTATAATGTAATGTATTTTATATTTTAATTTAGAAAAAAATAAAGTGGGTTAAGTCCAAGGAAAATTTTTTAATCATTATCTGAAGTCCTCACTCCTGTGCTGACTAGAGTTGGGGTACTCGGACTCGAGTCCGGTCTCGAGTACAATTTTTAGGCGACTCGGACTTGTCACGGACTCGGATGCCTTTTTACTCGGACTTGACTCGGACTCAAGCCTTTCGGACTCGGAAAATATCCCGAGTCCGTCCGAGTCCAGAGACAGTTGACGGAAATGTCACTGACTCGATGCATTATCACGAAAGTCTTGTCCGGTAGGCTACTTGAAAGCCGACGGGTTTATGTGCGCACTAGAGATGCGCGGATGAGCTCAAACGTCACCCGAATCCGCAGCTTCAAATAAATTATCCGCCCGCCACCCACCCGCATATTTTTCTCTGATTTAGATAACCGCACCCGATCGTCATTTACGATTATTCTAATTCTTAGTTTTGCATGATGATATGATAAATGAATGGTTCATTTTTAACAGCAGATTGATTCAGCTGATCTGCACATCGCTGCACACTTATATAAGCTTAATCGTTCGTGCTTTTAAGCCAAAGCCACGCTAAAAAGAATAACGTTAACTGACATCTGGACGTGACTCTCCGCAATCTCTGATGAAATCAATTGGGTGTTTGAACGTCTACTGGATCCTTGGACAAAAGATTACAGGGGTTCACCCAGTTTAAGAGATTTCAGATCATAAAAATCTAATTCTTTTCATTATTAAGGTATTGTTTTCGTTATAATGTACTGATTCAAATTAGTAATAAATAGTAATTGTTAATTTTACTACTCGGCAAATCTGGTGCTGGCGCGGACGGAGCGGGCGCATCAGGCGCAATCATCAAACATATTTCAAAGGAAGCCGGCGCCACATTCCCTACCGTCTTTACTATGTGTTTTGAGCGAATATTTGCATTTATTCACATAGGCCTACGATTGAATTAGAAATGGTGGCCTGTCATGATTTTGGCTAATGCAGGACACTGCTGAATGATGCGCATCAGAGGGAATTTAGAAGTGGGTATACGCAAAACCGACGGATTAAAAAATGGGTATCCGCAGGTACTGCACTACACCACTAAATATTACCCTACTCAATAGCATTAACACAGGCGTAACTCCCTTCAAACTTGATCTGGAATGTCTTTTTTTCTGTCACAACTTCTCGAACAAGTGAACACACAAACAGACACACACACACAAATGAAATCGTTTGCCTGAAAAAAGTATTTAGAACAGGTTCATATTTTAGAAAATGTAGTTAATATTTGCCTCATTATTGATTCATCTCATCCACCCGCGACCCACCCGCAAATAATCAGAATGCATTTTTTTTTATTACCCGACCCGCGGATTATCCGCAGCGCCCGCGGATATAACCGCCATCCGCGCATCACTAGTGCGCACACACTCAAAGCGCGATCACAGAACGCGCCTCTCAGTCAGTGTGCGAATACAGAGTTCTCTTTCGCTTTTAATAGGCTCTGTTATTGCTACACACATGCTCGTATTGGAGACTATTCATGTAAATGAAGTCGGTTTTGTCTTAAGTAAACCTGAACAGCTGGTGAGTCAAAATATTTGATCTGTGCGTCAGATCTTAAAGCGACAGCAGCGTAAACCTGCAGCAGCCGACCACGTCAAACAATAATCAAACAACAAAAGAAAAAGAAAATCACTCACTGTTCTTGACTGAATCACTTATTAACTGTAATAAGAATTATCTTTAATGTATACAGTGAACATTTCATGAAATGTCTGTAGTCTATTTCTGTAATAGCCTTTATATAGACCTGCATAAAAAAAAAAAAAAACTTACAAAAAAACCCCTACAAAAAATAAAACAATTTAAAAAATAAAATATTTAAAAAAATAAAATAAAAATAAAGATTCTATTTTAAAAAAGATTATTTCATTTGTATTTTTGATTAATATATGTATTAATACTTTTGCTTGTAAGTAATACTTGGAGTGTTTACTTGCCTTGAGCTCAAGAATGTTTTACTTACATTAGTTGATTAGTTTTTTCTGTATTGAAATTATTATTATTTAAACATGGTGGCAGTTTCTAGCTTGAAAGTAAAATAATTTTTCTAACATCTTTGCAGCAACAGTTTTTATGGGTCCAAAACCATCTTGGGTGTGCATGATTTTCTAATAATTAAATGGCCCATCATCAATTATTACTTATATAATGTAATTTATTGTAATTAATGTAACTATAAATGCATTCAAAAATAAAACAGGTGTGAGTTTGCTGTGACTTATGGAAAGTATAGGTAGGGCTTTATACACAGTGTGTGCCATTGTAAGGACTAGGTTTATCCCTCACAACCTCATTTTCATTCAAAAAAAAAAAAAGTCATATACAACCCAAAACACACACAGCCACAATCTGAAATAAAAGAGGTGCTGCAAGAGGCTACATGTTTTCTGCTCTTAAGGTCCCATTCACCAAGATTCCTACACCTTTACCCCCACCCTTTGAATTTATACATTTACTACATCGATGAATAAAGTCAAGTCCGGCCCTATAATTTTTCACATTCTAAAACCTGTTTCACTCCAAAATATGTCACATTACACAGATCAGCCATAACTTCTGTTACATGACTTTAAGTTTGCTAAGCAGAGCATGGACACTTATGAGATGTTGTGAAATCAAAAATCAAAATGGCAAGATCCACTAGAGGTTTGCTTTTCTTACATTTCAACTGACATTGCATTTTTCTAGTTGTAAAGGTTAAAAACAGGGGTGCCAAACTCGGTCCTGGTCCTTGGTTTAGCTCCAACTTGCCTCAACACACCTGCCAGGGGGTTTCTAGTATGCCTAGTATAAGCTTGATTAGCTGGTTCAGGTGTGTTTAATTGGGGCTGGAGCTAAAATCTGTAGGACACCTCTCTCCAGGACCGAGTTTGGGCACCCCTGGATTAAAACAATGTTAAGATACTGACAAACAGTAGTGTTTCCTTGGACTCGGACGGACTCGACTCGGACTCGGACCTTTGGGACTCGGACTTCAGTCCGACTCGGCCCATTTTGGACTCGGACTCATCTCGGACTCGATTGGTAAAAGACTCGGACTCGACTTAGGTGGACTCGAACCCAACACTAGTGCTGACAGTGCTGTAGCCCAGTGGTTTTTAAAGACCCCTTTCCATTTACGCAACCCATACAACCATGTTCAATAATGACTGAAAAAAAAAAAAAAACAATGCCAGAATTAAACCAGAAGTCTTGAATTTGACCCAAATTTGGCCCAGACTTTGTTGCTATCGATGTATTTGAGAGGAAAAATAAAAGAGATAAGTCATTCAGAAATAATACCGGTAGGCCTACATCAGGGATGGCGAACGTTGGTCCTGGAGAGCCACAGCCCTGCAGAGTTTTGCTTTAACCCTAATCAAACACACCTGAAAGCTAGTCAAGGTCTAAATGGTGGGAAAGCTTTAGCCAGATGAATTTTTATTAGGGTTGGAGCTGAACTCTGCACAGGGCTGCGGCTCTCCAGGACCAGAGTTTGCCACCCTTGGCTTACATAAAGTGTAGTGTTATAATCAGTGTTGGGAGGGTTACTTTGGAAATGTAATAGATTACAGATTACAAGTTACTTGATTTAAAATGTAATAAGTACTGTAACTTTTCAATTACTTTATTAAAGTAATGTAACTTATTATTTTAAATTACTTTTTGATTACTTTTCTAAATTTCTAATATTTTCAACTGTTAATCATTTTGAAACATTTAAACCAGGCAGAGTTAATCTTACAGTAGCACTCAACATTGATTACTGTCAGACTTTCAAAATCC